>VXBB01024301.1:786405-979530 GCA_013399915.1 Illadopsis cleaveri
TTCCCTTCCTCACAAAAGGCATTCCTAGGTCTTCTAAGTCATTCTGTTTCCACAGGAGCTACATGAATGTGTCTGACCCCATTTCACTGTGGCACTGAATAGCATGGCAACAAGGTTAGAAGAAATTTTAAAAAAAGAAATAATAAAAAAAACCAGACAAACATTTTACAATAGAAACCTTAATCATGTAGTTATAAGTTTGAAAAATGTTTGAAAATCTGTTGCTTTGTCTTTCCCATTTCATATGGTCCTGCTGCTAAAAAAAATTTCCCTAAGGTTCCTGCTGCATCTCTCCTATAAATGATTCTCTTTGATCAGAATCCAGTGCAAGCAGGGCTTTTTTTTTCAGTCTTACAGAGGCAATGATTCCATATCACAGCACTGAAACCCTTGACAGCTCAGTGGGGGTGAGAAGAAGCAGGAGGATTATCTAAAAAAGAGAGAAAAAAGAGGAAGCAATTCAAAGTCAGGCCAAAGATGACAGGAGAATCAGGATAGGCAGCTGTACAAAATCGTACTTGATCTCTGCCAGAGATGTGGTATGTAGGGGTGAATGACAACTTCTAATTAAAGTTGTGACTGATTACCATGTAAGAAATGACACAATTTGTCGAAGACCTGGATCCAAAGATGAATCACTTTTATTTGTGGAAAATGCTAATTTAAAGTTATGAATTTTTAGAGGAACATCTGTGGCTTTTTTTTTTCTTTTTTTCTTTATAAATTCGCTCCATAATTAAATCTTACCGTACTTCTACTGAAACTTTTAAATTGTCATTTTGCCAAGCACTGACTGTGCATTACACTATGTAAGGAGGAAGAAATACTGAAAACAAAATTTAGAAGAGACCTTGACAGTAATTCAGCAGCCGTTATTTGAAATTCGAGGAATGATGCAGTTTTAACACACACTATCTATTGTTGTGTAATAGATTCACAGATCTCTATCAAGCAACTCAGGATATTATTTTTCAGAGATTTTGAATTGTTTACTTGTCACATATGCATGTGAAATGAATTCATATCCCTTTTCAAAGAGACATATGAACATGAGCATTATTCAGACACATGTGCTGACTCACTTGAAAGCACATTTTGAAACTGGATTCACACTGAGATTAGCCAGCTTCTGTGCAGTTTTCTCTTGAGAGCTGTCTCAATTGTTGTCCAAATTGATATTTTTCAATACAGAAGACTAAATTTTTGTCACCTTCTACTGGTTGCTTCACATTCCTCAGGCAGGGTAAAGCCCCTGGGAATCCACCTGGTGCAGAGTTTTCTTAGCATGAAATCTTTGCATGGCCAGATATTGCTTTGCCACCTGTTCCGATTTGATCTCACAAGGAATTTGTCTCCGTGGTATTTTTTTATCTTTAAATGCCTAAAACACAGTGTTTAACATTTTTAATAAGATCAGTATCTTAAAACACAGTCACATAGATAAATATTTTCCAAACACCTTTCTTTACTGCCTTGCTCCAGAATTCAAATTACATTTTACACTTAAAGGTAAATCTGAATTCTGAGGCATTAATCATCACATTTTCACACTATTCAGAGTTAATATATACCTCTAGGCTGTTGTCAGATGATCTTAGCTTAAAAAACGTGGAAATGGAGAGAAAAGATTTTGCATATTTGCTCATGCCATCGTTTATGTTTATAACTAGCTTTACAAAGCTGAAAGTTAAACTGTGCATTTATTTTGCAACTCTTTATACTTTGTCTTTATGTAAATCGCATTTGGATAACAGGCAATAAAATGTGAAAGTCAAATTTTATGACTTTTTTTTTCTGAAGTTACGCATTACTATGTGTCACCAATTAATTTACACATGTAAAAGCCATCTTTCCCTGTGAGATTAAGAAAACAGGTAATTGAGGTAATTAATTAATGGTAAAATTAACATGCAAATATGAATGTACTTCTGCCAAGTTCTTTTCCTTCCATTTAGCATGGGAAGCATGGTCTTGCGGCCGTTACAGTTTTCTGTATCAGCATATCTCAGAGCTATAGCAATAAGATGTCCTGAGCACCATTCCCTCTTCAGCAAGGTCTGTACTGCACTATATTATGATAGTGAAACAAATTACAGAAAAAAAAAAGCCTGGAAAACTTCTCAAAAGAAAATAAAAATCTGGTCAGAAAAGCAATGTGCCTTTTCATGTCACAGAACCACAGAATGGGTAAGGTTGGAAGGGACCACAGTAGGTTCACCGGGTCTGATTTCCCTGCTCAAGGGAACTTGTTTTTACTCAAGCATTAAAAAGCCCAGATGTTAGTTAAACCTACAGAGGAGAGAGGACAAGAAATACTTTGCAATCTTAACTGACAGCTCTGTTAATTCTACCTGAATCCCAACTGCTAACTTGAGTTATGCTCTTTTAAATCTCATCACTGATGAAGAAGCTTCTCTAGGTGAGTTATCCACCCCACCTCACACATTCCACACTTTTCAGTAAGTTTTTACAGATGTCATTGTTTTGTCCTGCATTTTAAAGTTTGTCAAGCAGTTCTGATATGGTGATGGTGAGCAACAACATTCCAGCATTCTAATTAATGTACAGATTTTGTGCTCTCTGCATTAAAGACATTGTTTCCCAGTAGCCCCAGCAAAGACTATTCTGGAAGAACACAGGATAAAACTTTGCCCAGTACATTGGTGTAAGTTTTAGAGATGGCCTGCCCTTTAAAGAAGACATGTGGTTTTGCTTACTGTTTAGCATTAGACTTGTTCTAATACTTTAGATCTTCAACCAAAGATCAAAAGGCATCACTATGGAAAAAGATACTATTTAAAAAGTAGTGAATATGTTTCTGGATAAATATTGAAAACATTCTTTTTAAAAGGATAATATTCTCCAAAAGTTGTGAAGTATTCACTTTTCCAAGCATTAAATGCTTCTTTTAGGCTTTTCCTGTATCATAATTTAAATAAAATATGTAAAGCTGACATTGTATGTCATCTCTCTATAAAATAAGGGAAGCTCATAAACCAGTCTGACTGCAGATGATAACAATATACAACTTTGGTTCAGAGAGCACATACTCTTAAATCCAAAAGTGCCTTTTGAAGTTCAATCCCTTATACTTGTCACAGCCTTCTGCCCTCTCATGATAGAAGTCTCTCCTCAGTTCTATAAAAATAAGATTTGGTGGGAAATGCAAATTTGACAGTTACCATTCTGGATTACATCACAAGGAGCTGGACATTGTGCAAAGGTAGACTGAGAAGGGAAGACAAAGTCCTTTTTGTAGAATTGTATCAAGCTGTCTCCAGCTCTAATATATGAAATAACTTATCAGCTTCACTTGCTAATGAGCAGTGCCTTTGGTTTCATTATCCAGGGACATTTCAATTTCATACAACAGTGCCAGAGCACTTCAAATTTCTCAAACATGTTCTTCTGACTGGTCTCACATTTTTTTGCTCCTTCATTTTCCACTGATGGAGGAGATTCCTGATGATAGGAAAGATCCAGTGCACCCCACAGTGAGACTTAAACACCAGGAATGTGAGGTAGTGGAGGCTGATGACACAGTATGAACTACAAATATCTTGGGGAAAACCATGAGTCCCTTGCATCAAGAAGATTCCCACTTAGACCCTCTGAACAACAAGCTGGCTGATTCAAATACCGCTGCAACAGAAAGAATAACCTCCAGAACACAGTAGGAATGGTTGGCCATCTGTCATCCACGAGAAGTATCAGCTGCTACTGGGATTTATTTTGTTCATTAATATCTTGAAAACAGGTTAGCGGAGAACAAGGAATAGTTTGATATCCTTCCTGGACCCAGACAATTCGTTGCTGCTGAAGCAGTCCTAAAGAGGCCCACCAAGAGATGAGGGTAAGTAGTAGGTTCATATCCCAGAAAGTAATGAGAAAATACCCAGATTGTCATGAAGAAATTTCATGGATCTAAATGACCTTGAAAAAAGGTTTTGTATCCCTTGATTCAGAGCTATTCTACAGTTTGGGCTCTCAGTAAAAGCAGATGTAAGGGAGAATAATCTCCTTTAGTTCAAGAGCTCAGGACACTAGCAAAGAACTTCAATTGTTTTAAAACAAAGAAACTGAAAAATAGAAATTTGTAGCGTATATGAGTATGTGCAAGGCAAGAAGAAAGGTTTTAAGGGAGATATCCAGCTGGCCTTCTATGGCTCACATTTCCAGCTGGTCTTAAGCAAGCACTGCTGTCAGCAGAGCTGCATCACTTTCTGGTAGCTGAGAGTCTCATACAATAACTCCAGTAATGCAGTATTGATTTTCACCAGCTGATGACTTCAAAAACAGTTTTTTAGTTCATAAGAAGTTAAAGCCTTTATTACTATTATTATTATTGTTATTATTAATAATAATAATTATTGTTACCAGGCTGGACATGACAATGATAACCTGGAAACTTCACTACAATATCCATTGCTGTTGTTCTCATTAGAACTGGTTTACAATAGTTTGTGAAGCCTGTTTTCACACAGGCCTTCAGGTTTAAAAAGGGTCTCATCTAAATGCAAATCTAAGGTAATGATATTATTTTCCTGAGATCAGGAAGTCAAGTTAATGAACTGTCGAAAAGAATTTTGACATGCCCAGATAGAAGGCAGGTACAACCAGTATGTATCTTTTTTTTCCCTAGCCTGGTCTAGCCCCACAACTTGTAACTATTCCACCATGTACACTATTAAAATCACATGTTTTATTATTGTTCATTGATATGTTTTCAGTTTAAGTTTTATAAATTTTATAACGGGTAATTCTTACTTTAATGATCTAACAGCAGTGGTAAATGTTTAAATCAAATTGACTGTATCAGGGAACTGTAACCAGGCGAGAAAGTATCAGTTACAGCTAATATAGGACACAGATGTTTATAAAGAAAAAGGAGAAAGAGATCTTTAAAGAAGGTTAAGTTCATACTATATTTTATGATTCCTTTAGAAAAGTTCAAAACACTTCAGGTAATGATTTACTCTGTAAGGCACTTGATCATAACAAAAATGCTTAACAACTGAATGATAAGTAAACAGCTGTTCCAAAGCCACCACATATTGTTCCCAGATTAGCATTTTGTTGATAACAAAATTCTGGTTTAAGGAATAGGACAAGAAAAAAAGCCATGAATGCATGCCTAAAGGGAATATATTATCTCTTATATTAACTTTGGTAGGAAGCAAAACTAGAATTGGTTATAGCAATGAAAAAATCCACAGATTTGAAAATTATCTATTTATTCTGGCATTCTAAACAATAGGCTGTGATTGTAACAATCTGGAGTGGTTAATGGGAAAAAAAATGTCTATTTTCCCCTTTAACACAGTTGCCAAACATAAGAAAACTTACCCTGACCAAGCTGATTATAGCTGTTCTGAAGTCGTTATCTGTAGTTACATTGCTGAGCAAAATAGTATAGAGTTAGACAAAGATCAGCTAGTAGTAAATATGAGCCAAATTAATGTCCTTGATACAACCAATAGTTTAAAAGAAATCCCAGAAACTGCAATGTCGTCAGGGACTCATTTGCATACGAATAAAAAAGCTTGCACATAGAGGTGGGAGATGCCCCATTCCTGGAAACGTTCAAGTTCAGGTTGGGTGGGCCTATGAGCAACCTGATCTAATTGAAGAAATCCCTGGTCATTGTAGGGGTTTGGACTTGATAGGGTATGAAGGTTCCTTCAGAATTATTTTATGTCCTTCTGTGAAGGGCAGACAGATGTTCTATTTTTTCTGTATTTCTCTTTCATTTCAGTTCATAAGAACCATGGCATACTACAGTCTAACCTATAAGTGGCGTTACAAAGCAATGTGCACATGTTTAAAGGAATGTGCCAAAGTAACCTTTCCTGAAATACACAAATGTAATAAGACCAATAAGAATTTTCAGTTCTATGACTGCCTGTCTGTAATCATTCAACATCCTTCTATCTTTTCAGCCTTAGTCACAATCCACATGGAGCTACAAGGGAAAAAGTACAGAGATCGTGGATTTAAGTCTTAAGCATGCATTGCTGTTGTCCCTCTCTATATCTGACCAAATCATCAACACCTCTGTAGCTCAAAGCTTGGCCCTATTTAACTCATGAGAAGAGTTGAAGCAGATCCAGAGTAAAATATGATATGCTCTCTGGCAAGAATATACTGTGAAACAATCTCAAGGTTAACTCACTGACTAGCATTACATGAACATAACTTTTTTCCAATATCATCTGGTTAGAAGAAACTGGTTTATCTTGACAAGCAATCCCTTAGTATTTCATACATTTATACCATCTACTTGGGAATATAGAAGAATAAGCAGGAAGGAAATCTTCCAGACTCAGCAATTGCCATCTGGCCCAGAGCACTGAAGCATGACTCCATGTTCTTGAAAGAGTATCTTGCTTGCCTAAAGCTATCAGTTTAGATTCATGGTCCCCATCCTTATCTTCAAAGCCCACAGTATCCCAGAAGTGCCATTCGAACATCAGGTATTCAGTGTTCTTAACATAATGCTGATACAAAACTCACACGTGCTTATAAATAGGATTCTAAACAAGCCTCTGTTCACAGTCTGATTAGGACAGAAAGGTGGTGAATTTAGACAATATATTTAATGCTGTCTTTAGAGCAGCCAGGTAGTTTGCTGAACACCATAAAGCCCATGTAAAAAAATTGACACTTACTATCAGACTGGCTTCACAAGCACTTGAAAATGATATGGTCCTTTAAGATTTCCTTACAAACATAATAGCAGAACATCTTGTCATATTCCCAAACTTTCCTCTTGCATATGTTATTCTGTAATTCTTGAAAGAAACAGAGAAAATAAACCCAAGATTAGTATTTGACTACTGTTGATGGTAGAATACATTTAGAAGAATTAAGAAAAAATCTGTAGTGCAATAATTGATACACCAAAAATTAAAGGAAGCGTGGAGTAATTTATAAGACAGCAAAGAGTTTCCATTATGGAAAAAGACAATAATGACTACATATGTTCTACAGAAAGGATATTGTATGCCACTGAAGAATGAAGTTCCTGAATTTGTTTTGCTTGCTCACTTGTTTTCATATGAATTGTCATTGAGAGAAAGCCACACATTCTGTATTGCATCATAAAAATTCCTGCATTGCAACACTTTCTTTCTCAAGCATGGCTTGCATTAGGGTAAACACGGTACCAGTAAAGAAGATCCTACATTATTTCTTAATCAAAACCTTAATAGGTCTTATACAGATATCTTTTCTTAGGAAAGGACGGTCTACAACTCAGCACCTTAGGTGTTGTGTTGAAAAACAGATTAGAAATGGAGGTACAAATCCATGTCTCTGAAAATTAAAGCATCCATTAATAGTAATAATAAAATGTATATGACACCTGGGTATCTAGAATCACTTCTCACAGATGAAAGATCAACTAATAGGCAGAAATCATTCTACAGTGTCCAGAGGGAAGTCCTGGTCTTGCAGATTAGGAAAATGTGTCACCTCTCTTGAGCTCATAGGAGGCTTCTATGCCATAGGTACATAAAGTGTAAATACCCAATGGGCAGCACCCTTATCTCTAAGGTTCAAGCACTTACATTTCAGTGTCGTATAACAAAGTTAGGCAGCTGCTGTAGGATTAACTCGTTTTTTTTGTCAGATAGTAGAGAAGGAGCAGTTTGCACTGACAGCAGCTCACTGACCACAAGGTTAGATAAACTGTATGAGTCTTTGCTACAGTTTGCATAGGTCCTTATACCTTAAGTGTATGCACGCCATTTAAAGAACCTGTACTAAAATCTAATGGAAATTATGGTTATGAAAATAACAGCAGCAGCTCCAATTTATTACGGTAGCATCACAATTCAGTGTGTCAGTCTAAATCCATCCTTCACTGATAGACTCTTCATCCTGTCACTGTGTCTTGGCTTGCAATATGTAACCAAAAATTGTATTCTATTTCCATCTGTTGAAACTGGCTGGGAAGGTGTTTTCTTTATCTCTTGTATAACCCATTCCTCAACAACTCGGGGGGGGAGGAGGGGACATATGCCTTCTCTAATGGGCCAGCTGTTAAAACCAGGTGGAGCAATGTTCCTTATCTCTTCCACTGACCTATCCTCCCTCCAGGGGGAATATCTTCTGTTAACGGACCCTTAAGGCTCACCTCATGACTGATAAAATTACATCATCCCATTGTGAGATGCTCCACCCCATGGGAGGAGCCAACCATTCGTACCTAGGTTAAAACTGGGAGTCCTGAACACCAAGGCAGCCTGTTTTCTACTGGATTCTAGAAGAAGACCGGACCCATCTCACCACCACTGGACCCTTTCTACATCTGTTACTCCAGGAGGATTTATTTGGACTGCTTCCAGCACCCTTACCAACAGGGTGTCAGGTCGTATCTCTAATTCTGTCAGGGTTTTCTAGGATTTTTTGTTTGTTTGTTTGCTTGCTTGTGGGTTTTTTTGTTTGTTTGTTTGTTTGTTGTACTACTACATTTGTATTTGTAATATTCCTAGTAAAAAACTGTTCTTCTGTTCCCATATCTTTGCCTGAAAGCTCCTAATTGCAAAATTATAATAATTTGGAGGGAGGGGGTTTACATTCTCCATTCCAAGGGGAGCCCCAGCTTTCCCTGGCAGATACCTGTCTTTCCAAACCAAGACACCAAGACACACTGATGCAGCAGTAGTTTGATCCAAGAGAAACTCATACCATCTATAGCACAATCTTATGCATTAGGACAAAAGATACACAAAAACATAGAGGAAGGACTTAAGTCAAGAGTTATCAGACTCTTTGTATCAATGGTGAAATGTGTTTCTCACAGTTGGCTGTGCAACTTCAGCGAAAAACTTCTAATTGAGAGCACTTTAAATGATATGCACATTTAACTAAGATGCTTAATGTGATTTTTCACAAACTTCAATTGGAGAACTATGTTCTAAGCTATCACGCTCTCTCAAATGAGGAGCGAGCGACAGCAAATTCATGCATACATCTAGATGATTATGTCTAAAACATGAATTAGTGTCACACTAATTGACAACCTTCTCTAAAATTAAACCAACAACAGTCCTTCTCCAGCTGTACTTCTGCTATCCTGAACAGATTTGTGTTTCAGAGATGGGCAGCTCTGCTGGCTCCAGGACCTGCATGTTGAACATCTCACCTCATCAAATGCCACAAAGCCGTAAATGCCACATAACCACAATGGTGAAATATGGTGTGGTCTGGGAGTACTTGACAAACTGGAAATGACTACACTGTCCTTGTCCTATAATTTGAATGCCAGGATCCATCTGCAGGGATCCTGACATTCAAATTATAGAACAAGGACTGTGTAGGCAAGCCTAATCATGCCAGTCAACCATGCCAAGCCAAACAACCTCTGATTGCTCCTGTCTCACAGTCAGGCAGCCCTTGCACCTACTGCCTTGCTAGCACATGTTACACAGTGTAAGAGGCCTAGTTGTGGGTTTCTGTGTTGTTTAAAAGCCTCAACTTCATCACTGTTTTAATTTCTTTTTCCCCCCCCTTTCTTTCCTTTACGCCTAAAGATCAATAGAGTATTCAGACATACTGCCTTGTAACTTGATAGTGATCTGCCCCAAGGTGTGATGGTTCAACGATTTTTTTAGTCTGAGGGTCTGTATTAGCACCAGCATGTGACAATGATTAGGAGATCAAAGCCCAACATGGTGGAAGAGAATCTCTCTTTTCCTGTCAGAGGTAAAAAGTATGGAATTATAATGCATATTTCTTGTCATCCTCATACTTTCTCCCTGTAAATAATTATAGCTCCTGCTCACGTATTCATATATTTAAAAAAATTCACTAGTTTATTTATTTTCTTTGAATTTATTTGCATGTATTGTGCCCTCTCATCAACTCAAATGCTAATAGAGATTCTTTGTATCATTTGCAACAATAATCATATTTTCATCCTTTCATATTTATTGGTGAGCCTGCTTTGTCTACTAGATTATACATATAATTCTCCTCTAGATTCACTAGTGAGAAACTATGGTATGATGAAAATAATGTTTATGAAAATGTAATTTACACTCTTTGTAGCAGGGAAAGTCAGTCATACTAAGTAATATGCATTTTAGGGAACTTATCAGATACCAGGAATGATATTCATGACTGAGAACTCCCAACTGATGTGCTGTGAAAGATTGTTTTGTATCATTTGCAGAATGCTGATGCCTAGGACTGGGTTCTCGTTTCTGCCATATCTAACATCACTTAAATTATGGTGAAGGAAAAAAGGAAATGATGGTTGGTGTGGAGTAATGGGACCAGGTGATGACTGATTTATTATGTCAGAGATGAAGCTTGACTCTGATCATTTAAAATAGTTTTTCTTGGAAAAATAACAGGCATTTAAGTACTCCATTTATCTCCTAGATACAATGAAATTGGCAGTACATTTCTGATATTGAGCAGCAATGCTCCATTTAATCAAAGGTGTCTCCATCTCCAGTTCAGTTAGGTCTTCCAATGAATTCTTCCTCCTAACACTTTTGTGGTAAACTGGTTACACAGGCATCAAAAATTATGAAATTGAGCTGAAAATTCTTCTTTTCATAATAACAGTATATTTCTAGGAAATAACAGAGGATTGGAAGGTGCAGTTCTGTCTGACCTTGACATGTTAATAATAAAAGCTGTGAAGCTTGTTACCTTGTTTCATCATTCCCGGGCCTGGAGGATTATATCTCCTTTACTATGCATCTTATAAAAACACTAGACAAGGTTCTGTGTATGGTGGGTGTGATGGTTGGAAATTTCAGTTGAAGTTAAAAATACAGATTTCATCTAGTTAGTATCTTGCTAAAACTGTAATTATAAAAACAGTGCTCCCCAATAGGAAAGAAACAATTATTTCCTAGATTATTTTCTGGGTAGGGAAAGGTTTGGAGAGATTTTTCTTAAAGAAGTAGCCCAGAAAAATGCTCTTATTTTCTCCAAAATGAACAAAGGAAACCAAAGAATGAAAAAAAAAAAAAAAAAAAAAAAAAAAAAAAAAAAAAAAAAAAAAAAAAGTAGGAAGATAACAGATCACTAACAGAGTCAGAGGAGCAACTACAGTGGTGTATGAAGAAATCCAAATAGAGGATCTGTGTGTTATTTTGAAACTTATAAGGTACCTGCATCAACCCACATGCATAAGGATATGCAATATCTGGATGCTTGTTTTCACAATCACCACTGTTTAGAATTTCAAGGCTTGCTTTGAGAAATTCAAACACTAACACTCTTCAAAAAGATGTGGCCATTGGTCTTGATAGAAATAGAAGCATTTCCCATCTGTGTGACAGGCTTCACATACACTTAGGGAGTCACTATTTCCCCCCCTCTCCTACCCTAACATTTGCCCTTCACATCTCATACCAAATAGGACCCCAGTTCCATCTCCACACTTATTTTCACCCTCTCAGTTGCCTGGTTTATTGGGTTTGCATGGCAAAGTTTTGTTAGCAAAGAGCTTGCAATGTCTTCTGTGAGAAGCTGCTGAAAATTTCCCCCATGTCCAACAGAGCCAAGGCCAGCTGTCTCCCAGATGGACACACTATTAAGTCTGGGTGCAGGGAAGGTGTTTTAAGGTTTGGCTTTTATTTTCTCATTATCCTGTTCTAATTCTGATTGGTAATAAACTAATTTCCCCAGGTCAAATCTTTTTTGCCCATGGCAGTAATGGATGAGTGATCTCTCCCTGTCCTTATCTCAACTCATGAACTTTCCATTACATTTTCTGTCCCCTGTCCAGCTGAGGCAGGGAGAGATAGAGCAGCTTTGGTGGACATCTACTCTCCAGTCAGGGCCAGCCCACCACACCTTCTAATATTCCACCACTGTCTTGCTGTGTATCATTCCATTGGTATGTCAACAAACTTCTCTCAACCTTAAAACTGGCCAAAGTGTAGCAAGAAAAGAGAGATAGTAGGAAGGTATGGGATGATATACAGGAAAGCACAGATGATACAAGTTCTGAGTACTCAGGCAACACCACCTGTGACTCCTTTCCACCCACTTCTTGGCAGGATAAGGTTAGTCAGTCTGCCAGAGTCTGTGTTAATGATTCCTAATTCCCACCCCCTGCAGCTCATTTAGGAATTCACACAGCTTGCAGGATATGAAGCATCATATGCCTTGTGTAGAGGATGAGGATAGTTAATTTCATAAATCAGAGGGAAGTTTTGAAACTTGTGAAATTCCTGAAATAGAAGTATTTTGAAAACATAATGGATAACTTAGACAAAACAAACAAACAACACAACAACAACAAAAAACCAACCACAAGACATTTAAAACAAAGACATTTGTTTTGTAAGAGACAGCAGTAAGAACACTGAAAGCCTTGATTTAGTCCTCAGGCATGGCTAAGGGAGTCCAACAGTCTTGAGGTGTTACCATGTAAAATGAACAGAAAGCAACTGAAGTTTGTTTTTGCTGTAATTTATGACCAACACCTTGTCCTGGAGGCCTTCATTCAGCCTAAATTCCACATAAGCCTTGGTACATCTTTGTTGGCTCTGGGCATTCAGGGGCAGGCAGCCAATGGGAAATACCAGGCTCAGAGATTTAAGTGGAATTCAGGCTGGGGGAAAGTTGGCTGAAGTATGATTTTCATGGATTTGTTTTTCTTTGATATTATGATAACTTTAAAAATATATTTGCTTGGACTGTAAAGTCATTTTTCCCAAGTTTTCTCCATGGGAAACCCAAAAATATTTTCATTCCTTTTAGTTTATTAGAAAAAGGCAACACCAGTTATAATAATGACAAAGCCATATGACATATTTGAGTGTGTTTTGAAAAGATACCTTCTAGTAACAGGAAAGAAGGGCTAATTTTTTTATATCGTTTCTAATAACATTTCAATGTGTAATAAAAGTTGCAAGGGGATTTTTATGAATTTACAATCAGATTGCTGATAAACCCTGGTCTACAACAAATAATTAATAGCCATTTGAAATGTACACAACAAGAAGATGCCTTGGCTCTGGGAGTCTATTGAATGCTCAGTTTCACCTTGTCTTGTGTATTGTAATTTTGAGCACTTAAAAAAATTTCTCTCTTCAGTACCACCCTGATTCCACTATCACTGTAATTTGTTGGCAAGTACAACTGTGAATATGCAGATGACATCTTAACTGAAAATTTAGTGAAGTCAAAAACCAAAAAATGTTGAGAATGCTTTCTGTTCTGCAGTCACTGAATTGTTCAGAATGTGGCAAAAAACTGAAGAAAAACCCTATGATCAAAATTTGTTTCTGTAAACTGATTTTTCTTTTCGTGAGGCCATATAAGGCAACAACAACTAGAAATACCTCAAATATTTCTCACTCCAAATAGTCTTTTTTTAAACAATTGAAATTTTTGGGGTTGATCCAAAATGCCTTTTTTTTTGGTCACGGATCAGCAACAAAAAATCATTATTCACCCTGCTGTGTTCTCAGGATGATGGGATAGCAGGGCCAGTTCACCACAAATTCTAATGAGTCCAAAAGATACTGCTTAAACATGGTAAAATATGACTAATCTAGCAATATAGCTAAAATGTAAGGATCCAGATAAAATTAGCATTTGATCTTAATGAACGCTGAACAATGCCTGAAGACTGAAATTCCAAAAATCACTTTAAAAGCTTTCAGGCTGTTCTCTCAGCTAGAAAAGCTTGTTTGAGAAGAGAATGATGTAGAGGGAAAAACAATAAAGGTCACATTTCTCTGGAGCCTTACACAGTGTGTTTAACAATAGCTAGGCCTCCAAGGATGTCAGTCTTTCATTTCAGGATATCAAACCAGTACAGTAAAAGTGAAAACATAGAAAATTGTTTACCCAGACTGGAATTATATCAGAAGCCAAAAGGGATGATTTCATGTTAGTAATTTTCTGTCTACTGTAATTACCCGTATTTAAACAGTTGGTAAAGTATTCATAAACAGTTATGTGGGTACTTAGAGTAGCACTCTTTTCCAAGGAATCTGTAGAAGGGTGGATATACACAGCAAATGTGAGGAAAGCTTGCTTGGCTGATGTGTCACCACAAGCCACTAAGATAAAACACAGATGCTGAATCTCCAGAATGGGCTACTGACTCTCCTAGGAGAGACTTGATCATGGTTTGGTAGGAACATGCTCTGATTCCAATGGAACAACATATAAACCTTTTAAAAAAAATTTTTTTTTTTTTAATGTAAAAATTATAACCTTAAATACTGATGGATGACTCACATAAGGGAGACCACATGTGAGCAACTGGAGGAGTTCAGCATTGTGAGAAAATTGAAATCTCTGTGTCACTGCCATGTGAATCTCAGTAAGGATCATGGATGACTCTGGACTTTACACCAGACTATTTTTAATCCATGATATAGCCATCTTCCTGCATTTTGCTTGATTCAGAAAAACATTTTTGGTCATTCACTTTTCTACAGTGGATATCACAATGTTTATAGTATACAGTACAGTAAGAGGTAGATGAACAGGAAGGTGGGGAGCAAGATTGTGCCAAAGCAACACATTTTTGGACAGTACTTACTATCCATGAAAGCAAACTTTCTTCTCAGTAGTCATTCCTACCAGTATTTCTTTGCAAATGACTCACAATCAATCTCAAATGGATGCTTGAAGTACTACTACATTGTGGATTGAAGGATTATACCTCCAACAAGAATCAAGAAGAATTGCTTATCTAATGCATTCTATCATTAGAGGAGGATGATGCAGAGGGACGGTCAATAAAAGGGGCTGTTTGGACACCAGTGAGCCACTCAGAGCACTTCGAAAAGAAGCCCGAAGCTGTAAAACAAGCGTTGGTTCAGTAATAGCAAATTAGTTTTAAAGCCTGGTGTAGCACAAAGAGGTGAAAAATCCCTGAGATAAAAAAGAGAATTATCTTTATTTCTTTTAGATATGAGACAATTTTGTAGCAACAGAGACCAGTCTCCCTGGGCTGCAAGGCGGCATCACATGCATCTCAGCCTATCGACATACAGAATTTCTCGAGTATTTGCCACATTTCCCTCAATTTGCCATTGAGGGCTATGAATTGCTCCCTGTTTTCTGGACAGTTTTTCAGTAAGATCAATTACTGGAATAAAGTCACATTTCAGCGTGACTTCAAACACTCATTTTTAATGTGAAATGGCAAACTTGCTGATGAGTAATTTTTCCTTCCAAAGAGGCTTAATTATTTAGCCTCTCCATTCTCTTTGATGGATTCCTATTTCTTTTATTGACTACCATGACAATGAAGAAATTCATGATGGGATGTAACAAAAACTTTCTGTTCCCTCAGGTATATATAACTTTTCTCTAAGTTTGCTCTGAAGTAGCTGAAGCAGCAGCAGAAGTCTGCTGAATTATGTAAGCCAATTGTAGCAGTACTATTTAATAAGTACAGTTTCATTGAATTCTGGGGAATGTCTGCTAAATTGATGTGGAACTCTCTGTCCTTCTCCTAGAACACTTTTAAACCATCTGTGTTGATCACCTCATTATTGTGTGAGGTTCAAAAAGGTCGAGTTCCAGGTCCTGGACTTGGGTCAGAACAACCCCAGGCAGTGCTACAAGCTGGGGGAAGAGTGGCTGGAAAACTGTGTGGTGGAAAAGGCCCTGGGAATACTTGTCAAGAGTGGATGAGCCAGCATGGCCAGTGGCCAAGAAGGCCAATGTCATCCTGGCCTGTATCAGCCACTGTGTGGCCAGCAGGACCAGGACAAGCTGTTGCTGTTGTTTGCCTTGGTGAAAAACAGCTGAGCAAGGCTCAGATGATTCTTCCCATTCAGGATGACCTCCATTTTCAGAGGCTGATCTCCCAACTTCAGATTCAGCTTTTCTTTGAGCAAAACAATTTGGCGTGTGTGATGCACTGTAAGAATTGTAGAAATGAGACTATCTATCATACTGTGATGCAATACACAGAGTTTCTTCTGTCTCACAGTATACAGAGTACCAAGATATCTTTCATGATAAAATACATCGATGTCTTCCTTTGGCCAAGTCAGTGGAAAATAAGTCCTGGGCACTTTCAAATATTCAGTGGAACAAACCAACAAACAAAAAGTAACATTTTTCTAAAGAAAAGTAATACCTTTCTGTTTTTGTTGTTCTGGTATTGCATATCAGATAATTTAAGATTTTTGTCCCTCCAGGACTTTATCTCCTGGTAATTAAATCCCTGAAGAGTTCAAAATCTACTCTCCTGAAGTCCAGGGCAGTCAGCTTTCTGTGTGCCCTCCTCACTGCCCTAAGGATCTCCATGATTTCATTGTCACTGTAACCCAGACTGCCCTTTAGCTTCATATTCCCCAGCCTTGGTGAGAATAAGGTCCAGCATAGCATGAGGGAGAAAGGTCTATCACAGCACCTCTCCTTGTTGGCTCCACTATCACTTGGAGAAAGAAGTTATCATCAATGCATTCCAGGAACCTTGTGGATTGCCTGTGCCCTGCTGTGTTTTCCCTCCAGCAGGAATTGAGGTGGTGGAAGACCCTCATGAGGAAGCAGGGTTTGTGAATATGAAGCTGTTCCTATTTATCCATAGAGGATCTCATCCTCTCAGTCTTCCTGGCTGGGTGCCTTCTAGCCCCACTATAATGTCACCTGTCCCTGTCCTCCTTTTAATCCTGAGCCATAAACTTTTGGTTGATCTGTCCTGGAAGATCTTGGTGATCATGGTGTCTGAACCTTTTAAAATTATTGGCATCACAGATTTAAGCCCTTCTAGCTTTATTATTGTCCTCTCTATTTCTGAGAAGGGCATGTCAAGTTTCATGTCTGGGAAATGTTCTGCTGAGATTTTAAACCCTAATCCAACCATCTCAGCATGTAAGAATGAGGCAATAACTTTTGTAGTTTTAATTTTCATGGTTGAAACAGACCTGTTTGTGGTCCAGTACAGCTGCAAGAAATAGAGTTTCTTTTCCCATAGTACTTGTTGTTTTCAGTATAACTCAAAACACTTAGCAGAATATCCCACTTTTGTGCAGTGCAACACCATATGTGAATGTGAATATGGCAGCTCAGTAAAAGCTGATAATTATGGTTAGTTTAGCCCCATAAACGTCTGGATTGTGCTCAGTCCTGAATGCACTAAATTCTAAAGCACATTCAGTGCTCTAAAACAGCTGAATCTCCCGGTTTGCAAGTAGTCCTTCTGCCTGTTTCAGTTCTGGAACCACAAATTTTGCTTACCAAAGGATGATACAGGATGAATGATAGATGTTGGCTCATACCTAAAGGGTCATCCAAGCAAAGGAATACATAGAAAAATCTACTTCACCCTGTCACTTTACATGCCAGAGACTTTTGCCAGCCTAGAAATTGAAATAATCCTTTAACAACCAGTTTTCTCTGCTCGACCCTTCATACACATGTTTTAAATGATGCACCACTACCCAGCAAGTTGCAAAGGGAATTTTGCTGAAGGGCTGTATTTGTAATATGAATTTAAAGAAATTAATGGTATTTCATATTTCAACTGCTCTTTGACTCAGAATTTGACATTCATAGGAGAAGCTAATTCAGAGTGGTTTACATTATTTCAATAAGAAATCTTTTTCATCAAATTGAAAAATTTCAGTTGAGAGGTTGTTTTTTGGTATCTTCTTTTGAGAAAAATCTGTTTTGTTTCAAAGTTTTTTAATTCAATATTTTCATTTTCTCTTTCAAATTAACTTTTTCTCTCAAATGTGTGATTTACTATGTAATAATAGAAAAAAATTCAAAAGATGAGGTAAAATTAATATTTTGGATATTATAAAAAATAAATGCAATGAATTTTGCAGACTGGAGGCAGAGCATAATCTGCTAGGATTACATTATTTTCACAAATTTTGCATTCTTTCTGTGTGCTGAAAAAAATCTATCTTCCCATCTCTGCTTATTTGGGGAAGGACTTATATGAACAAACACACAGAGAACATCCCAAAAACCTAGAATTTTTATTGCAGTTTGTACTGTAAGGAATGCTATTCTTGATGTACTGAAAATGCCATCTGCTTCCTGCTGTGCTGTTTTAGTTTCTCAGTGTTTCATAACTCAGTTTCTAATATGCTGACAGTTTACCTGGTAAGGACAATATGTAATGATGTTTATTAAGAGTGTGTCTTTGCCATCAGATCAAATTCTAATGCTGTGCTTAAGGCACCCAACTTCTCTTTATATTTTGCAGTGAGATACACATTTTTCTACAGTCTCCACGTGATTCTTGTAACAAAGGCTCTTGAAGTGTCCTCTGGATCTACAGAAGCCTGGTTTTCCCTCCAAGAGAATAGATGTCTGCAGTGTGCTTGAAGTATTCTGCACCTAAACCCTCAACACAATGCCACGATTTTGCCTTTCACTCCCCTTTTATGAGCTGATAGTAAAACTGGATTCCCCATGGAGATGAAAGCTGACTTAAGTGTGTCACATGCTCCTGTGTGGACAGCTGTCTCCATTGTCATCCCTCAACAAAACACCTTCCAGGAGGAAGATACAGCCTAAGTGGCATTCTTTATTTTCTTTAAATGTCACATAAGAACGAAGTTCTATAAAGAACTGTAAAGAAAAAATTCTGGGTTTAGAAGAAATTTTTTCAACTGAGGCAACTTTTCAGCAATCAGTTCCCTAAAACTAGAAGGAGTGGGTAGTATTCCCCAATCTTAGTTTCTTCAGGAAGATTATTTATACATTTCTTAATCTCCATGCTGTCAAAAATCTATTAGAACAACATTTGATTAATAAAAGTTGTTTTGTATTCCAGCTAAATGAACAAAAAAAAATCTAACCATAAATTCTGCAATACATTTAACCTCTAAAAGTGGCAAATATCATCTGATCATTTTGGGTTAACAAGACCACTAGATATATAAGCATAGGGCCCTTTCCTGTTCCCAAATTTCAGTAGTTCTTGCATCTTTCTAAGCTGTGTAACAGCAGAGAGAGAGAGTTTGATAGAGAAGTGTCAGATCTCCCTCAGATTCCCTGGAGGGACAGGTGCCTGCAGTAGGCACTCTGAACAGCTCAGTTCTCCTTTCTTCTACTTCCCTTGTGCTACTTCTGTGAGACTGACAGACCAGCTCATGAGGACTGTGGTGGGACAGCTGGAAAACATTGCCCTGGGCTGCTAATCACAACTCCTCAGGCGAAGATGGTTTGCTGACCCAGTTTGTGTTTGCACTGAAGTAGACCAAACATGTTCCTACAAACATCTGTCACATCTCAGCTCTTGGGGCTGGCACCTCCACCTACAGGATAAGGAGAAATGATTGAGTTCTCCAGTGCTGACACTGAATTGAGGTAAAAGCATCTCTATGGACCAGGGCCTGGAGGAATTTCTGCCTGACTATTTGAATTACACAAAGTGGTGAAAAAATAGGATTCTTGGGTCAGCAGTAAAGCCCAGTGGCATGGATGCCTTTGTGCCTTACCATCAGTAGTGCTCAGGGACTGGAGTTTTCAGTTTTGTACCCATTCCCTTAAGGTGTCATAACAGTGGTTTTCCAATGCCCCTGTGGCACTTTCCCCTTGTTTCTCCCTTGCTGTGTTCAGGTGCTGTTGCCCTCACAACCTTGTGCCTGCCAAACCCTGATGTTGCTGTTCTCACAGGTTCTCATGGGAAGTGACTGCTGCTAGCATAAGAAGCAACACCTGGCTTCACTTCTTGCTTTGCAGATTTCAGTTTACACAAAAGAGAAACAAGAAAAGTAGATGATAGCCAGTTATACATTTGACAAGTACAATCCAGAGCTACATTTGCAGAGTCTCAGCAGCCAATGGATGTGCAACATCTTTGCCAAATTTGCATGCTCAAGCCAGGGCTAATGGTTTCATAGGCAGAAAAAAGAAATAGGAAGCTTGAGCCATCCTTGGTTAAAAGTATTATGATGCTGTGGTAAAAACATCATGAAAGTGTCATCATTCTTTTCCTCATCAGTCATCTTTGCTGTTGTGTCATGCTGCAGTGAAGAGAGCCCCCGCTGGAGGACACTCATTTTGGGCATCCATCACTGTTCCTCTTCCCTGGCCACTGGAGAGTTCCCCCTTTCCTGTTCCCTTTCCTTTTCCTTTCTCACAGCCTTTTGCATTCTCTTCCCTCCCTCTTTCTCCTTTTCCCCAAATATAATTTCCAACGTTGGAGTGGACGTGTGGCATGTGCCAGGCACCCTGCTCACACATCTTCGTGCATGTGGACCTGTCTCACCCTTCTGTGTGCAACAAACGTCCGTGCAATTAACCATGGGCATATGAACATGATACCAGTGGGTATCAGCTGAGAGTCTATAAGTTACAGGACACTGCAGTCAAGAAGTGCTAGAACGAGAATGTGGAAGATTTCACTGTGTCACAGACCATGCAGATTTCCAGTCTGTAAATCAAAGCCATTCTGTGAGCACCAAATTCACTTAATGTATTAAGATACACAGGTACACTGCAGTACTAGAACATTTATAAACCTGCATTTTGAAAGGCTTTTATTGAACTGCCTCTGTTATGTGGGGTTTTTTTCTACCACACTTTCAGCTACATCTCTTTTGTTAATGCAAAATATTCCCTAGATGCTTTTAAAAATAACTGAAATTATTAACCTCTAGCTTTTCAATGGTACAAAATCTTTTATTATGAAACCCTTTGCACTTGGTGTTTGATGTGAACCCTGAACAAAACCAACTATTTAACAATGTATTTTAAAGTTTCTGTAACTCAAGTTTCATTGAGCTCAGAAAACTTGCAACTATTTTAAGATGGGAGGTATGGAAAGCAGCACCAAGAAGTAATGATGCTTTCAACACAAATATTTTTCCAGGTTTTGTGCAGCTTTGGCTGCATTTCACTCTTTAATGAAGTATCTGTACAATCCTTTTCCACCTGTAGTGTGCACTGCAATGGTAGATTGCTACTTAGGCCTTTATCTCAGATTTTTTACTAGTTAGTCATTATGTGAAGACATAGCATGGCCAAATTTCTAAATGCAGATCCTTTAGCTTCTCTCATTTTTGTTGCAAATTCCTTTCCCACACAAGTCTTTACCACAGATCACCACGGGATCAAACTGGTTATTTGTGAAAGCTGTGAAGCTAGACTTCATTTCCATCATACTTTTTTTTTTTTTTTTCCCCCCTAGATGATGAATTGATGAATGAAATGAAGAGGTTGGAAATGCAGATAGGCAGGTTCTGATCCTGTTGAGAATTTTATTATTTTTTGCATTAAGCTCAAAATCTTTTAGAAATAGAAGTATTGATGAACTGAAAGTACATCTTAAATTTGAAAATTAAAATTTTAAATTATTCTTTACCATCTCTCTCTCTACATTTTCACTAATTGGTTCCACCTCTAACTAGCAGAATCCTAGTGCAGAAAAATAATTCCCATTTGATGATTCACAGACATTTTGTATACTAGCAATTGCAAAATGTTTTCTACCTCCATTCTGAACTCTTCTGAAAAAGTGGGAGACACTTCGGTGAAGTTCTAGAAAAATATCTTCAATTCTTTTTATTGGGATCTTACTTCAATAATAGGTTCTTTCTGGTCCTTTGAAACCTATATCATAAAAGCACATAAAATGGTCAACAGAAAGAAGGTCCTCATTTGCTCTTTTAATTTTGTGCCTCTTTTGTTTTTGTTGGTTGGTTTGTTTGTTTGTTTTTCCCTAGGAAAACTGCAACATTTAACAGCCCCATTACATTACAACATTGGACAGCATGACATGTTTCCTTTATCTTAACAAATCCAGAGGTATAGCTGTTGCTGCCCCTGGCATCAAAGTGTCTGAGGTAATTGATTCTTTGCAGAAAGTCTGGAAGAAGTCTTTGGCAGTTCCAAAGTGAGTCATGTATTCTGTACAAGACACCATTTCTCCATTTGCTTCATGCTTTATGTTCTAAAAGAGCATTTCTGAGTGGTCATAAATGTATTGTGAATTAGTAAAGATGCCATTTTCAGCAATAAATCGGAAATCTGCCCTGGATCTTTTAGGTTTGACTTTTGTTTCCTCGTTATCTGTTTCACATTGATGTGTTTCTTCCAA
Organism: Illadopsis cleaveri; assembly: GCA_013399915.1. Classification (NCBI taxonomy): domain Eukaryota; kingdom Metazoa; phylum Chordata; class Aves; order Passeriformes; family Timaliidae; genus Illadopsis; species Illadopsis cleaveri. The sequence continues at coordinate 808,415 of VXBB01024301.1, forward strand.
CCTCAGCAAGCTACAGTGTCAGGGAAAGGTGAGCTGTGTCCCCTGTCTGTACCTATGCTAAGGGTCACCTACATCCACAAAGGCAGCTGGAGGCCATTTGGGGCATGCTCCATATCCCTAGCTATTAGGAGAGTACGGACCCTCAGTTCACTGGTGACACCTTGATGCAAATGCCTAAATTTAGGTATCTCAAACTGAAGTTTCTTTCATCGATTACTTCTGACGGTGCTATGGGGCATCAAGCACCTGACCAGGGTGGACAGCAAAATCAATTAAGTTGCTTTATTGTTTCATCAGGCTTCTTTCTTCCTCATGTCTTGTTTTATACTGATATTTTAACTTCTCTCAACTAGGAACCACTTTATTTGTAAATGAACAGCACTGGCACAAAGTCCTTGGCTAGGACTCCTAAGTGTGATAATAATGTAATTATACTCTCTACTTTCCTGGGCTGTTGCAAAGTGCAACAAAGTAGTGCCCTTCAATCAACTGAAAATAATCAATAGGAGAGAGGCTTTGGTGCACGGATGAACACAAACCTTGTGTTGTTCTCATGATTGTTTATGCACTGTCATGAATTTTTCAGCAAATTATACAGCAACAGAAATTATAGCAGACGTTGCTTTACTGTAAGTGAATCATGGAAAATATTTTCAGAAAATATTTCTAATCTTATTTTATGGAGGAGTAGAATGAAGCAAACATTTAGCATTTGTTTCCTCATTTATGTTCAGTATTTGTCCATCTACTGATGAACACTTACTTGACAGACGTTGTATTGAGTGCAGAGCCTCAAATAACCAGGAAAGCAAAACAGCACAAAGTAATTTTTTTCACCAAAAATGGAAGAAATTAGACCCTTCGTGTGCCCCTTCAAATCCCTCAGCTCTCAGTGTCCACAAGCGCAGATATGTCTCCCTGCAAAAACTTGAGCAACAGCCCAGAAAATTGATTTTTTTGTACTACAAATCTCTCAGATGGCTGAAAGGGGTAGAAATTGCTGAAACAAAGGAAGAAGTCTCAGAAATATATGATATGACTCAGAAAATATGGTAATAGAGTTAATAAAGTTCAAAGTGCAATTCTTTAAATGTCTGGCAAAAGAGAACAGTGTATTAAATGCAGCATGCAAATGAAAAGTCTTTTGCTTTCCTATGACCCATCCCATTGGCACAATGCAATAGTGATTTCCTAGGCCACATTCTAGTTGTGATATTTATAACCAGAAAATGCAGTTCTGAACTAGAGAATTAAGACTTGGTGATTCTAAAATCTGCAAGAATCTCAAAAAAATATGATTTTACATATCTCAAAACAAGACAAGAGTTTTGCTCTGAAATTACTATACTTAGTCTATATCATGTTTTCAAATTTCAGTAAATTTCAAGTACAGCATACAAATCATTGTTAAAGAATTGAAATGCTGGAAAATTGAACATATTGATATTTAACCACATCTTACAATTCTTGGTGACAAAATTTCTTGCAACTCTTGAATTTTTTAGTGTGAATTTCTCTTCACTTTCCATTGTTACAGTTTTGTATTATCTTCTCCTTCGGTTGATATAAGAACTTTCAGTCTTACAAATTAATATAGGCAGCTATGGAATTTAAATAGACAAAAAATTTTACTCCCCCATGGGTAAGCAACAGTTCAAGCATCTTAGAAGTCACTTTCCCAAATATTAAAGGATTCTTACTGCTCTTTCATGCTTGATTTCCAAATTTCTTTTTATATTGTCCATGAAATTTGAGAATCAAGTCCACATATGACTTTCCAGGAATGATTTAAATCTATCCATTGCATAGAGAAGAGAACTTTAGAAAAGTTAACTTTTTTTTCTTTTTCACAAATACTGTGACTTCCACTGTCTAGGAAGATGCATTAATCCCTTCTTACCACAACTGAAGATTGCTATTTACTAGTTAAATTATTTAGCTTGTGGGACACAAGACTCAACCCAGTTCTAGCTAAATTTATGAATTAAAAAACCTGCAAATAACTTCCAAACATAGACTTCTGCATGGAATTATTATAATTTGTGACTTTGGTCACCCCTCTAATTTTTTATTCTTTTTCCTTTATTAGTTTATGAGTTGTGCATCAGAAAGAGAATTCTAAAATTATGCATCTGTAGCAAGTTTTCAAATGTTAGGTTCCCCCGCTCACAACTCCTCAGGAAAACAAGAAAAAAATCCCATAAAACCAAATTATTCTCCCATTTCGTTATGGCCAATTTAGTCTTCTTATTTTAAGTTGTGCTATAGAAGAAACAAAGAGATTACTATATTTAAAACTAGCAGCCTGCTGATTCATTTTTTTGTCCCCCAAAATAATGGCTGAGATTAGATTTTTCAATTTCAATTATAAACTCTCTAAAACACGCAGCTTTAGATATTTCAGGCTCTGGTTCAGTCTAATCTCTAGGAAGAATGGAATTTTTGGACATTGATTCAAAGTGGACTTTGCTCCAGTGTTTAATCAATTGTAAATGTCATGTTTTGTGTCATACACTCCACTGTTATTTTGGCCCTTAGATGCAACAAGAGGAATTAATTTCCCTCAGATGTGTCACAGTGAAAACAAAATCTGCTGTTAAGGATAGGAATTAGGAAAGAATGATGCCAAGATTAAAACAAGATTAGAGATTATTAATCAGTGCTTTTTGTAGCTCTCTTTCAAGATGCTTTCAAGAACCAATGGGAAATGATCTCCAGGTATTGGAATTAATAGTGATCATGTGCTCTGACAATTAGAAAATAATAAAAAAAAACAGTTGAGACACTGCAATGCCACACAGGGCAGCAATGTTTGAACAGGGTTATCTTACATCAGTGTGAGCAGCAGACATGCAGATATGTGAGTGATGCTAAGTGTAATTGTAGGCTGGTGAGCTTGGTCTGAAAATCTTCTTCCAGGTGTTGTCATGTTCAGCTTGCATGTTTTACAACACACAGATACAGCCTGAACTGCCTCAGAACATTTCTTCCAGAAATGAGTTGGTTCATCCCTTTTCTTTGGATTTGTTTATCAGTGAATGTGATACTATCTTTACTCAAACCTGAATTGTAGCAGTGTGCATTTAGGGTTTTTTAAAGTTCTGTGTGTTTTTGTTATTTGTTCATAATGGTTCATTCCGATACCCCTACCCCAAAACCCCTTGCTATCTCCATGGTGAAAGACATTGTCAATCACCCTGGGAAGACCTGGGGAAGATGTCCTTCTATTCGACCAGGTACTCAAGTACCCACCTTTTTCATTGTTCTGTTAAGTATCCCTGTCCTGAGTCACACCCTTCCATCTCCTTCATTGGTTCTAAGTTCTCCCCTGCTCGGGGTAGGCCCTGGGTATTTAAGGGGAGAACAGAGGGCCAGGAGGCACTTCTGCACATGGACTTCCCTGGAATCAAACCTGGTGAAAACCACGTAAGGAGTCCGCTCTTTCTTCCATGCCTCTGACCACGCTCCAGCCTGAGATTCAAACCCACCAAACTTTCCTTATATGCTGGTCGAAGAGCTATAGCTAGCCGGTGAAGCAGCCCAGGACACCAACATACTGAATTTTTAATCACTAGAATTCACATATAGCTATGAAGGGGAACTCAGATGATCAGCAAGTAGAATGCATCCTTAATCCACTGAACTCTCTGGAATAAAAAAATTTGGCCCAAACCTTTCTTTCTGTTTCATCTTTATACTTGGCAGGACAGCTTCTCCCTGGACAAGACCCACAGCGTCCTCTCCAGACAAGGTCTTTTCTGGGGTCTGTAAAACATGAAAATATTAATCTGACTTTTTTTTAAATTCAAAGGTAGTTAAAACAAAAACTGTTAAGTGAAATAGGATTTGTCTTTCTGTTCTTTATTTTTATGTTGTACCTTTCTGAACATGCTGCACCCACTAAGCCAAGTGAATCATATAATTACAATTAGTGCTCCCAATAGCCCTGTCAGAAATGAAGGTTTATGTAGACAGTCTGTGATAACCATTTATTATTTTTCTCTAGCTCACTTAGCTGTGAATTTTTATGGGAAGTATTTAAATAAGTGTTCCACTTGACAGAACTGACTGTCTGAAAAAAGACCCAAAACACGGAGGAAGCTCAGAGGGATTTATTAGAACAAAAATTTTAACCATTGTACCACAAACACATCAGTTTTTATATTCTTGTACAACATTTTGTCTTTAATCAAGATCAGATGGTACAAACTGTAACATAGACAGGACTAGATAGGTAATCTGAGGCAATTATACAACAAAATGTACCTACTAACCGTATTAATAAAATAAAAAATTAGCAATCAATGTTTCCTTCCTTCTGTGTAGTTGGGTTTCGTATCTTCCCCTTTTTATTGTTCCCTTTAGGTTTAAAGGCCTCCAAGGGAGAGATTTTTCCCCTCCATCTATAAAATAATAGCACAGTCAAGCACAACTTCAGTTCCCTTTGGGATGCTTGTGCATTGGTTAGAAATGTTTGTATTGATCTCTTTTTTTTGGCCATTGTATTCTTTTTATAAAGTTAAGATTTTTATGCAGTTTTCTTTTAGTAGTCTGTAAATTTTACAGCTACAGTTTTAACACTATTCCTTTTTTTTGTTTTTTCATTTTATTTATATTAAAAATGTTTTCTAATATTTTGTTTCCATCAAGACTTTTAGGGGCAGAAAAGAGATATTTATTTCATTTAACCAAATAAAGTAAATTGAAGTTTAAAATTAAGATATTGGAGTTCCTCTAGTACAACATACACAAAAAAAGTTATTGGAAAAAATATATTCCTTCTCATTATTAATAGCTTTCACAGAAAACTATCTTTTTCCTTCAACCCATGCTCTTTCATCTTTAAAGGAGACGTCAGGGAATTTTTTTCCTTTAGTTTGAAAAATTCTGATTTTTTTTCTTTTCATTAAAAGCAGATTGAAGAAAACCTAATTTCATGTGACAAAATATTTCAGAAAGTCTTTAGGTGCTAATCAAAACATTCATGTTTTGATTTTGTTCTCCCAAGACAATTTGAAGTGAAAAATCAAAACATTTCTTTAAAAACACCAAAATGGGACTTTTCAACACTTCAGAAGTCTGTCATTGCTGGTTTTGATTCTCAAAATGATTTCCCCAACCCACGGACACGAGCACTGCTGAATTGGAGCACAGCAGTGCCCACAGGAGGGAGCAGTGGGTGCCACGATCCTTTTCATTCTATTCCACCTATAGTTTCATTCACATCCAGCAGGATATTTTCTAAGAACAGATTTAACTTTAAAATCACGTGCAATTCAATATGAGGCAAATATTTAAGCTTGCCCTGCTGTGACCTCAGGAATGCACGGATACATGCTTCAGTGCTTTGCTGAGTGGGGACGCACTTCAACTCCTCGCTAGCGTGTTGCAGGGCGGAGGCCTCCAGCTTTTAATAAGGCATGATGCACAGATATGAAACCAACGAGCGTCAAGCATCATCAAAGGCTTGGGTTTTTCATTCCATTGCTAACACATGGAAAAACATGGGTTAGGAAGATCTATATCAGGTTAACTACTTCAATGGTGAGATGATACTGATGTGACACTATCTGTCTTCATCAGTTACAGAAGGCCTGAATTGATTTATAATACACTGCATGAATTCTTTTACAAACCATCAGATCTCTGACAGGGATTTAAAAAACTGGGTCAGTTCCAAAAGAAAAAAAAAAAAAAGACAGAGAAAAGAAAATATTAAAAAGAAAAAGAGAATAATGTTTAACAAATGCTGTATGTTTAAAAACAGGTATTTTTCAGGCAAATTCTTATTATCAGCTTTGCCATAGGGGATTTTTGGGGGGTTTTTTGGGGGTGGTTTTTTTGGTTGGTGGTTTTTGTTAGTTCATTTGTTTTGTGAAAAGCTTTGTTTATCCAAAGGGAGGTAAGATTTCTTTAAAAATAAAGGAACATGAATCCATCAAGAAAGAAATTACGACAGTGTTACTTCATGCTGGCCGTATTCCAAAGCCCTTCTCTAAAAAGCCAATCCTGGTCGCTTAAACTGATAGGACAGTGGGTTACATGGACCTTTAAACAAACTTGATATGGCCAGTTTCATCTCCTATTGAATAAGTCATAGCGGAGACATCTGACATGTTTCATTAATAAGCCTGTTCCTTAACCATATTTTCCTGTTTAAGCCATTTTGAATGTTGGGGGCTTTTTTTTTTTTTTAATGGCAACCTGTAATTTCCTAGTGTACATGTAAAAAGAGACTCCAACTGTTTGGTGAAGGGTCTTCCAAGGTGTCCTTGCCCCTCATCCTGCACCATCAGTGAGGCCCACCTGGCTGGTGTGGTAACCAACCTGGAAAGTCGATGCTGAAGGGCTTCTATACAGACTGGTACCCATGTAACCACTAAAGTAAGTCTACAGAGACCAGAGAGAGACTACAGAGATAAATGAAAACTCCACCAGATACTGTTGGAGGGGAGGGGTTCATATCTTTATGCATTGTTTAGAGCTCAATTCACTCTGCTCCTTTTCATTTCAATTCCATTCCATTCGATTTTTTCAGGTGCACACTATGTCACAAAAATACCTACAGGATCAAAGAACTCACTATACTGAACTCACCAGTCCCATTCCCAGCTTCTAACCATAGCTGGCCAGAACCAGAAGATTCAGAGAAGGCTTTAAACAACTTATATTTTACAAAGTGGGATCATCTGGTTCACATTTATATCGCACTCTAATTATACTTGGTTGTTTTAAAGACTGGCTAACAAGATTGAGCATAATTTTTTGTTATGGTTATTCTTGTCCTACAAGTATATCTCCAAACTATTTTTGAAACTTGTGAAATTCTTTGTCTCAATAGCTTTTTGACAGTGACTGCATAGCCCATACCCTTGAGAAAAATATATCTTATATTAATTTTGAGTTTGCCTTGGATAGTATTTATTTCTCTATCATGTCTCTATTCTTACAAGCTCTTCTGTTTTCAGTATCTGATTCTTTCCATCATGAAAAACCGTGAAACTATAACATCTGTAAATCAAGACAGAGTGGATTAGGCCAGTAGCTGTCTCTAGTAATGGACAGCACAGAAAGATATGAGAGATTTCTGCAGCGTTTACAAGCCTGTAGAAATCTCATGGCAACCTCTTTTCTGCTTTGTTTTGGGTTTTGGGTTTAGTGTGGTTGCTTATTTTCTCTTTTTTTTTTCCTGAGGATTTTCTTCCACATGTTTGGCCCTTTAATTTTTAACTCATGTATATTTTATCATGTACAATATTCTGAGTTTCACAAGTTATGTGAAGTACAACTTTGTTTTGATTTTCCAGACATGCCACCTGGTAGTTCCATTTAAATCTCCTTAGTTCTTGTATTGGTAAAGACAGTAAATAATGATTCCCTTTTGGCCTGTTCCTTGACTCTCATCATTTTATAGACTTCTGGTGTACCTCCCTTGGTGCCAATTAAAGGCTTGTGCTGACCTGCAAGGAAGAAACCGTCATGCCCAGCCAGCTAAACACAACCTCCTGGACCATTTGAGCTCCCACCTAGGATGGCACAGAGCCACCTGAAAATCCAAAAAATCCCAGATATATCAATATGTGCCTTCTTTGTGCCAGCTGACTGTGCCAAGGCTCAGGATATATTTACTTCTTCAGAGCACTGTGCCCTGTACTCAAAGCTAAATGAAGTATCTTCCACTGGAGGCATAACCCAAAAGCAATTTCTCTGAGAAGAGGACAAGCTCTGCAATCAACATTCATGTCATTATTTCTGATGATTTTTATCCTAGAGAAAGAAGAGAAAACTTCTATTCCTCTGGGCATTTTCTAAACCCCAAGGTGCTTCCAATAAATGCAGATGCTTAGGGAAGCTCAACAAATGTCATTGCCATTCTGTATATGCAGAGAACCTCACAACCAACAGGAAAGAAAAAATAAGGGTGGGTTTTTTTTCATACCGTGGACATTATAAGCCAATGAACAACTCTGGTGGACAAAGAACTAAACTGAGCTCCTGACTGACAGACTAGTCATCTTTGGACTAACCCATGTCTCATTTTCCTGTCTGTAGTGTGGGATGCCCTCTTCAAAAGACAGTTCTTTTCTTCACATATTTCATATACTTTACTTCAGTAATCTTCTAAGTTTGCAGATGTGGTGGGTCCCTACAAGTGGATTGGTGAACCTCACATGCTGACATTTAATTCCAATATTTAACCTCTTCTACTTCATAGTAAAAATTGGATACTGATGCCAGTATAGCCACAGAGAAGAAACTACAAAGAGAATAAAAATCTCTCTTTTGGGTAGGGCTGAGAAAATGTTACTTTTTTTTCAATTAAAAGAGAAATTCAATATAAATTTTATTTTGTTAAAAAAAAATTACACTTATGATTTAATGTCAATCATTTTATTTTTCTTTTTCTTTAAAAAAGCATTTCAGTCTTTATAAGCCAAAGAATTGGCATATTTTCTCAAAAGTGCGTTGAAAGTACCATTCTCATGTTTCCATGATAAAATATATCATTTAATATTAGATATTTAAAAATGTCAAAATGAAATGATTCAGCATTTTCATTTCCCTCCCTCTTTATTTCTGAGTTGGAAATATTATGATTGCATTCATTTCCACCTACTCTCACTCCAAAACCTTACTGTTAAATTTTCTGTTCCACAAGTGCTTCCTGATGAGTAGGTTTTTCCAGCCTAGCCATCAGTCTCTGCATTGCACTTGGAAGTACTGGTACTTGGAAGGACCCTGATTGCAGATCCATCACATCGGCAGGGCAGTTTTGGTGCCCTCCAGCATGGGACATCAAAACATCAGAAAACCCAAGGAACTCTTTGACCTCAGTAATTTTTCTCAGTCTCAGTTACCACAGACACCAAAAGTCTCTCATTGTTTTAGTGAATGAGAACTTAGTTTCTTTGGCTGAGAAATCCAATTTAAAACTCATCAGGGAATACCGTTGTCCTGTAAACCACATGCAAGGGAGAAAGCAAGCATGAAAAAACTGCTCAGCCAGGGACTAAAGTAAGTGGGTTATTCTGCAAGTAATCCATTCACTGATCAATTTTAATGGGAGTTGTGGCTAAATCAGGACAGAAGGAGAAGTACACAATGGGTCTAAACCACCACCATCTGCACAGTAATGTTTCTGAAACAACTACTTCATAAGCTTTTTCCAGCAGCTGGACAAAACCCATACAAGTAATTTCTCAAGAGATTTGTTCCAGAAATACTGCTTTTAATATGTACCATTCCAGTTACTACATTCTGACCTTGCATATTTCAGGATCTCTGGCATATCCTATAACATAAAATAAATATTTTCCCCTGTAAATTTGCTGTCTGTTTTAGATTTTGTGCTTTATTTGAAAAACTGTGCAGTAAGTGATTTTTCTGTCCTATTTTAATTTAACAACCTCTGGTTTCTTGGTGTATATCTTGTAATACAACTCCATCCACTTTCTGTGGGTTCAGGTAAATTCCTATTTTTGTCTGTCTTTAATAAGGTCATTCAGATCTTTTGCATTCTGAGGAGGCCTTATGCCATTCATTTAAAGGGTTATTAAATCTTACAATTTCTCCTTTTCTTTTTCCTTAATGAATTTAAAATTACTGCCCTTTCAACTTTCTTTATTTGTTGCAACAACTTTATCAGAACTCAACATTTTCCAGTAGCTAAGTGCTTCGCTTTTTGTTCAACTCTTCCCCTGATTCTTGATGCCATAGACTCAAAATTCTCAAAGAAAATCTTCAATTTTCTTTCTGGAGGGTTAAGCACTTCCCTCTTTCTTTCTTCTTTTTTTAATGCAAAGACATGGTGCACCTCTGTTCTAGCTACAGTTTATTAAAGAAAATGATCAGCGTAAGTTGGCTTTTTCTTTTTTTAATGTTCTTAATGTTTTATGCTGTAACTTGAAACACCTCTTGGGTTTGATTGTCCTCCTTATAGCAATATTTATACCAATATTTCTCAATGGGGAACTGTCCAGAGCAACCTTCTCTGCTCTTGAGCTGATGGGTGAGCCTCTGCAATGGTCTGAGGCTGAGCCTGGAGGACTCTGCTGTGTCACCACAGGCAGACAGCTGCTCCCCGGTTAATTCTTCACAGCCTCAGCAAATAACCAACATATACTAAGCTTTAAGCTAATACAAGCGTTTATCCATCAGATTTTGATATAAAATTTCATCCAATCATATTACCTTGACTTGATCTTTCCATCTTGGACTTGCCACCAAAGAAATTTCTACTTTGGCCATGGACACACCTTTTATAAGAATCCTTTCCCACCTGCCTCTTCTCTGCCACATCAAACCAAAGTTACATTGGTTTGAGAAAGCCATCACAACGCACCATTCTCTCTTTCACATTTAAAACTCTGCCTCTATTTTGCTAACTTTCTGTGTCTATAAGCGAGAAATTTTTGCTTTCTTCAATCTGTTCCTCAAGTGCTATCATACTTGGGAACAGTTATCATATGTCTTCTTTGTCTTCCTCCTCATCCTCCTTAAGAGTCACTTATGATACCAAACTTGACAGTGGTTATGCCTCTAGGACATGGATACCAGTCTTCTACACATCCCACAAAAAGTTCTTCCTTTTCACTCTTCATGCAGTGTGCTACAGATAGATGGCATCTCTTACAGTGTTGTCATGGAGTTCCCAGTCCCAAAAAGCCCCTTTAGGGGTTATCTAAAACAGGAAAAATGTTATCTCAGTGCTGTTTATCTTTCCTCTTGTTGAATTTCCACTCCATGAGTAGTTAATTACTTAATGAAACACAGTTCTTGTTTTTAAGTGTTTATCTAAATTGGTTTTTTTAAAAAACTATGTATATAAACTCAATTATACTCAGAAATTATGTGAAATATTATGCAGATTGATCTGCCAGGAAGAGGCAAGCTCACGAACTTGTATGTAGCATGTATTGGTTCATAACCTGCAGAACATTAAGACAAGCAGATGTAATTCAGTTGGATATGATTTTATTTTTATGAAAGCTGTGTCAAAAAATTACTGGTTTAGATAACAGGAATGAAGAGGTGAGACATTTTCCCAATTAAATCTGTAATAAAGAATATGAGGTTGAAGAATTTACACTGAACTGAAATGTGATTGGAGGAGTTAGCATTGTACTCTTGCAGCCAAGAAGCCCAACAGCATCATTGGCTTCATTATCATAGAATTATAGATTGGTTTGGGTTGGCGAGGACATTAAGGGTCATCAATTCCAAATCCCCTTGCAGAGGGAAGAGACGCACCCACTAGACCAGGTTGCACAGTACCCTATCCAACCTATCCTTTAACGCTTCCAGGTCATCCACAGCTTCTCTGAGTCACCTGTTCCAGTGACTCAATACTCAGTTCTTTGGATAAAGAATTTCTTAATAACGTATAATCTAAATGTCTCCTCTTTCAGCTTAAAACCATTCTGCCTTGTCCTATCATTATTTCTCTGTATAAAAAGTCACTCTCACTCTTTTTCATAATCACCCTTTAAGTACTGGAAGGCACAATGAGGTCTCAGTGGAGTATTTTCTCCATGCCAAACAATCACAACTCTCTCAGCCTGTCTACGCAGAAAGGGTTCTCCAGCCCTCTGATCATCTTTTTGACCTTTTCTGACCTTTTGACCTCATTCAAACAGGTCGGTGTCCTTCTTATCTTTGGGACCTCTGAGCTGGATGCAGCACTCTGGGTGGGGTCTTGTGAGGGCAGAGTAGACAGAGAAAAACAATCATCTTCCTCAATCTTCAGGCATTTAACATTGTCACAGCCAACAGGTCAAGGGGATTCTCCTCTCTTTAGCATTTCTGAATTGATGTTTAGAGTACTATGCCAAATTTTTAATTCCCTACTATTTCAGGAAAAAAAAGTATAAATTAAAATTATAAGTTTCATGAATTTGCCTAGTGGAGGACAAATCTCATGGGTAGAGCATGAGACACTCAAGGAGAGGCTGAGGGATCTGGACTTTTTCAGCCTGAAGAGGAGAAAGTTGAGTGAATACCTAACTGCTGTCTTCAACTCATGGAGGAGTTATAAGATAGCCAGACTCTTCCAAGACATGGACAGTGAAAAAAGGAGAGGCAGGAATCCAAAGCTGCAGCAAGGGAAATATCAGCTAGGAATAAAGATAATACAAGTCACAATGAAATTTGTCAAACTTTGGAACAGGTTGTCCAGAGAAGCTGTGGGATCTCCATTTGGGGATTTCCAGAGCTCAGCTGAGGAAGCTGGAAAGCATTCAGAAAGAAAATCAAAACCAAAGCTAATTATAGCTTTGTATTGTTTGCTTTGTTAAATACAATAACTAGTTACTTACACCTGGTAGTTAAGCATAAAAAAAATTAATTTGCTTTTATCTTCTCTCTCTATCTCATAATAAGAGAGTGAATTCATGTTGATCACAGTGACATCTCAATACTCCAGGACTGGTGATATTAAACACACCTACTGTTCCCACAACTGTGATCAGGAGGCCCAAGGAGTAGCAGGGCTGCCTCTCCACAAATTGTGGGGGGGAAAGGAATTTTTCAGACATGGTGATGGTGTGTCATCCCCCAGGGAAGGCTCTGGCTCTCTATCCTCGCCTCACAGCAGCATGGTGGGGAAAATACCTGTACCACAAAGGACTCCTCAGAAAATAACAATCGTCTTTTATTATTCACAGTATAAGGAACTTGTGAATCTTGTCCCATAAAGGGGCCTCTTTTGTGCTACAGCAGTAAAAATGACAATAAAGAGAAGATTGCTCTGCATCAAAAAGAAAAGAACATTTGTTGAATAAGCTGCTATACCAACATAAATAATGACATCATGGTCTAGCTCTTTGTCTCTGCTCTTTTTTAATTACCTTGTTCTAGTTGCCTTCTCAGGTATAGAAAAAGGATTTGGTTTTGGGGGGTTTTTTTCGCTCTCTCTGTATTCCTTTTACCTGTTGTTGTCATTTTTTTTAAATCTTGTTTTGATTTGTTTTATAATTTCAGATGTCACTAAACTCCAGTGTAAATTCTGTGTGTTTGATGGAAAAAGAAGGCAGGATTCTGTGCTCTGCAGGGTAGCAACCCTAGAGACAGCTATTTCTCTTTAATTTATTTTCCACTATATTTAGTAGCTTTCCTGAACTAAAAGTGATGAATCAGGAAAGATTTCAGTTGCTATCAGCTCATCAAAATGATGCCAATGTTGGAAACAAAAGACAGTTCCACCTTTTGGGATTCTGTGCAAAGCTGCACACATGCATGAGCAAGCATAGGCTTGGACACTTTTAGGCAAAGGAGGCAGCTTTGAAAATTGAGAATGCATTAAATCTAAAGCATTCCTTTTGCTTCTCAAAAGAGAAAGAGAGAAATGCAAGGGGGAATCTTCCTGCCCTTACCATGACAATGCCATGTTCTTCCCTTTCTTGAAAATGTTTTGCAGTCACATTCCTGCAAGCAGGCTAAACTTTTTTGAAAACACTTTTCTAATACTGTGACAAAATTCTGTCCCTGAGCTGATCTGAGTAGCTGACTGTCATACGTGCCAAACAACATACACCCACTACAAGAGACTTTTTTTTCAGTGAGCCAAAGATAAATGATCCTTACATCCTCTAACCTAGAAACAAAGGACCCTATCCCTTCACTTCTTAGTACCAGAATAATAATCACCTGACACCATATAATGAAAAAAACCTACAACCTCTCTTACTGCAGACAGTCACAGTGCTCAGAAAAATTATTCCTTCTAGCTAAAAAGCTACTAATTCCCATCTGTTTTTTCCATTAAGTATTAGCAAAGAAATGTGAGAGTCCCATACATTTTATTCTCTCATTTCCACACTTAGACCCCATGAAAAATTGAATAATGTCTGTGGCAAACACCCAGCGCCCCCTTCCCCCCTCAATTTTGTATGATTTCTTGATCTATGGAAATTAATTGCAAAATGTCTTTTCTTCTTCCTGCAAGGAAGCACAAATCCAACTTTCTTCACATCAGAAAAAATGTAATGCTTTAAAACAAATGGTAATGTCTGAACTGTATGACTTTGACTGATTATTCAGACTGATTTTTTTCCTTACCAATGCTTGTATAAAGTTCTAATAAATTCTTTGGCTTTCCTGTTTTTCCTTGAGTTTGACTTGAAGAAGAGCAGAACCTCAATGAGGAGCTGATATTGCTCTGGCATGACACCATGTAATTCAGTTGATTGTAGGAGAGCAACACCTGGTAAATACCGGCTTGGCAACAGACTCAAGTCCAAACTGTGGATTAAGGTATCAAAACTAAAGAAGAAAAACTTTTACCCTGCTAGGCTATTATGCTCCCTACTTTATGACTTTAATCTCAGAAATATTAACTGTTTAAAAAATTTGAATAAAATTTCAATACATTTACCCTACCATTATAAATATTTCATCTCTATTACTAATTGGAAAAAGTACTTTGTTTTATTTTTTTAATTTCAGATAAATATGCTTTTAAATCTTCACATAAAAAAGAAAGGATTCTGTTAAGCCCCCAAATCTTTCAAGTGATAAGTATGGGTATAATATTTTATATTACATTTCTGTGTTCAGCCATGCCACAGATGGGACTAATTTGAAGTTTTAAAAGGTACATGATCCTGACTGTCTTTATATTTTGTTTTATGTTCTTTTTTGAGTATTTTTGGGGAAAAGGTAGACTATAGGATTAACTTTCAGGACACTGAGGATTAGATACCTCCGTGAGAATAAATCCATGATTTGCAAGCAAGACAAGATGTGATATTTCATAAATGAAAATATCTAGGGAGAGAATTATAGTCATAGAGGGTGCTGACTTGTTGAGTGCTGAAAGAGCCAAACTGCTGTCTTTGAGAGCCAATTTATTGTAGTGCTATATAATATTTACTAGCTTGAGGCAATAAGTTTCTTCCAGTCCAGGAAAGGCACTACAGCAGGTAAGTGCCTTTGTCTGGGCAGAGTGAAGCACTGGCTGGGAGCTGGCATTGGAACAAGCAGGCCAGCCAAGTGCTTTAACTTCCCAGAAACTAAAAGGGATACAAGGGGCTTTTCTCATTTGGGGCAGGGTGGTAAGAAAGGCTGATAAATAGCCTGCAGTAATACAAGAGAAGGCACACACCACCTCTTGCCCAGAAGCAAAGTCAAAACACCCTGTCCAGTCAGGAAAGCTCCCATGTTGCCTTTTTGACCACAAATATAAAGTTACCAGGCAGTCTGTGTGACTGTTCCCTCATGAACACTCTTAACCTGCAATTAATGCCAGGTGTTCTAATTCAGCTTCAGATCAAAATCTGCCCCTATATTCCCTGTCCAGAAAAACTCTGAATGACCAGCTTTCCTTTAGCAATGGAATACACTGCCTATTCACTCCTGAGGTGCCGATGCCCGCTACTCACTGGCTCAGCTATGTTGCCCATGGACACAAGGGCTCAGTCCTTTTTTCTGCACCTCTCTAGTGTAGAGACACTGAAGTAGAACGTGCTGGCATCCATCCTATGTGTCACCTAAACTATGTCCTGTAAGCATGTCCTTCGGAAACAGACCAAAGAAAACCTGCTGAAATCTCCGAAGAAGAAGGAATATACCCAGCCAGATATATTTTTAAGATTGGTGGGGTGTGGATGCAGAGAACTATGAGACATCTACCAGAGAATTTTTGCTCTGCTCTTTTTGCTTAGTCTATTTTTAATTTGTCAAAAATATCTCCAAGTGGCTAACCTCAAATTTAGGAGCATGACACACAAGCCCATTTTAAGCTACCTATGGAAACACCAGACAGAAAAGAAGCCCTAACAGCAGTCATTCACCAGAGGTGACCTAGACTGATTGTGAGTGGGATGGAGAGGGGCATGCAGAGGTGATCCAGGATTCTCCTGAGCAGACAGGAAATTTTTGTGCTTCTTGTGACCCGAACAAGTTTACTGCAAGTAACGAGGCACAGGCTTACAACCTTTGGTTCTCAGTGTTAGCAGCAATCTAAGGAACACAGGGGGAAAGGCATATGAGTTCAAACACAAGTTATATTGAAGTCAGTGGCAAAACTCTCAAAGAGAACAACTGAGTGGAAATAGAGAATGGACAAAAGACACACGGAGAGAGCAGACAAAGCGAGAGAAAAATATGTGTTGGTAAGAAAAGAGAAAGACTCTTAAGAGAACAAAAAGAAAAATGTAAGGTGGGGTTTTTTTTATATATATGATGTAGAAGAATGGTGGCAAAAACATAAACTTTCATTAATGTCCTTTTGGTTAGTTGACCCAGTTGGCACGCAGAGGAATGAAGCAGTGCAAATGGAGGAATTATATAATTACATTTCTACCATGGGAGTAGACGAGGGAGTATTCTTCTATAGAGGAAAAAGTACAGGTGTTCAATTTCACTGAAGCAAGCTTTGTTAGAACTGACATTGTTGGGTAAAAGTGAAAGAGAATCATGAAAGGAAGGGACAAGTAAGTGAAATTGGAAGGCATTCAAAGTAAAATTCATGTTTGCCTCAGGGAATGTCGTGTATGTGCATGCTACCTACCCAATAAATATACTGTAAAAGAAAAGGTGTGCCAATGTGAATGAAAAATGCTCTGTACAAGGTAATCAAGGTTACAAAGGGGCCAAATGTGAGAGATAAAACAGGGATTAGGGAAGGGAGAGAAGAGAAAGTGTAGAGAAAAGAGTAACACGTGAGGAGACAATAGAAGCGATAGAAATGTGTTAGGGCAGGAGGGTCATCCAAGGAGATTACAGAGGAGGATATTGTAAATCTAAGATATTATTAACTAAAAAATAGGTATGGCAGTGACACAAAGTTAATTCCCTGCCTCAGTTTTCACAAAGTAAAAATAAAGGACAAATGTTAAAATCAGACATGAAATTTCCCCAGGGAGGAAAAAGAAGTATTAGAAATAATACAGGAAATCTCGGTCATGCCAGAACAGGTAATCAAAAATAATGGTCAAAACTATATACACCAAGAATATATATAGAAAAAAATCCCCCTCAAACTACCTCTACTCAAGCATACTTTACAACTTTCTTTATAAGGAAGAAAAAAGAAAAAGAAAAAGAGGCTAGAGGAGAGAAGAATAAAAATTTCAACTCACAGGTCTCTTTTAAACCATATTGATGACAAGCTAAAAGCTGTATTTAAAATATCCAGCCCACCAATTCTTTGCTTTTCTGATAAAATAAATGTCTTTGGAAAAGAACAGAATAAAACCATCCCTCAAAGCCTTTACATTTCATTTTTTTATAATCCACATACCTATTAAGGACATAATCTGCTACCACTGAAGCCATTAGAAGCATGTAGTGCTGATTTCACTTGGCATTGAGTCATGCCCCAGCTAATAGAACAATCTGCATGCCTCTACTGGAGAAATGGTATGGGCCTTCACAGCCCTGTATGATGACAGTGTCCCCACCACAAGTTCATGCATGTTCATCATTTCTTCATGTCTCAGACTTTCACAGGTGGAAAAAGGAACACTGGTGCTGAAGAGTTTGAGATCAGTTGGCAACAACTTCTTGATTTTAGGCATTTGAAGACTGCCTAAAAAGCTGCTTCTTGGGACATACAGAAGAAGAAATTGCTGCCATGTACCTCTGTATTTCTCTGCTTTGGCTGCCCATCCTGTATGGAACTACAGGGCAGAAGAGCAGCTGCCTCTAGGCTCCTGCACTTTTCCAGTTACTCATTTTCCCTTGTGTGTACCAAAGTGGAGGTCAACAGGAGAGAAAATTTTTGTCCCCAAGCTGCTCCCTAAATTCTTGCTCTGCTGCCAAACAAATGAAATGACATGCTGCCAGTTCCTCAGGGAAGATTGCAACCACAGTTTTCAAGCAGCACTGGGTGAAGATATCTAAGACTCCTCAGGGTTGTAGTCTTAGAAGAATCAGCCTTGAGGAGTTACCCGTTTGACACTTCAACTGAGGTCCCTCATTCTAAAGCTACAAGAGATTTTTTTGCTGCTTTTAAAAATGTTCACCAGCAGTAGGGCTTCTTCTAACAAAACTACAGACGGCTCCTGCTCTGAGTTTTTCTAGGATTAATTCAGACATTTTCTTGACTTCTACGTGCATGTAGAGTTGTTCAAAGCCCCACCCAATCTGGCCTTGAACACCTCCAGGTATGGGGCAGCCACAACGTCTCTAAATAACCTGTTCCAGTGCCTCACCATCCTCACAATGAAGAATTTTTTCCTAATGTCTAATGGGAACCATCCCTCTTTCAGTTGAAAGTCATTTCCCCATGTTAAAATTCCCTATCCAGCTGTCGTGTAGCCCCCTTTTCAGTACTGGAAGGCTGGTATAAGCTGTATCAGAGCCTTCTGTCCTACAAGCTGAACAACCCCAACTCTCTCCGCCTTTGTAGGCGAGATGCTTCAGATTTCTGATCACCTTGGTGACCCGCCTCTGGAATCACTCCACAGGCTGATGTTTTCCTTGTTAGGGACCCCACACATGGACTCTTTTGAGAGTATTTTTAAATGGTAGTAATTAACTTAGTCACACAGTACTCTTCTCTCTCTCAGTTCCCTGGATAAGATGCCAGGCATAATGTGGCAGAAACACAGGATATAGTCTTTGCTCGGTTTTATCTTAAATATAAATAGTGTCCCATATCTTGCCAGAAAGGAGAACATATATGTGGAAATGAAAATATACATTAAAATGGGACAAGGAAAGCAGCAGGACTAACACTTCCATGAGTATACTAGCTTCAAATTTCTACTGAAACCACAGGAATAGTTGTCTTCTGTCTTTTGAGTATCAACAAGTGTTCTCTGATCCATCTAAGAATTTATCCAATGTGGTTTGTGTGCATGTTTTCAGAGGTATGAATCCCAGCCAGTGGATTCACATTGGCTGTACTGATATTAGACTAATTTATACCAGATGAGAAAAATTAGGCAGCAAAGCAGGAAACAAGAAGCAGAATCCACTGCCTTGAATCACATTCTCACATGTATCTTGAAGGTCTTTAACCTTCCCAAGTGGTCAGTTACATTGATTAGACCTTGTGGTGTATTTATTTAATTAAGTATCCTATATTTGAGACTGTATTTAAGGCTCTACTGAGTCAGAAGAGAAATTCCAGCTTCAGAATAAGAAGGAGCTGTACAAATAAACCAGGCTTCAGTTCAAGAAAAGCAGTCAAAAGAAAGTATTATTCCATAAATAAGTGACCTTTTCAGCTAGGTTTGCAAACAGACAAACATCCAAGCTTTTGTAGAAGAGGCTTCCCTGCAAGGACCTTTTGAAACAAGCTGAAGATACACCTACAAGTGCTAATACATTAGAACACTAGAAGGCAGAAAAAGAGTATTTGAGCTGCATTCAAAAGACAAATGAAGAAGATACAAGAAATATAGAACAAAGGGCCACAGTATAGGAAAATATTATTGAACATGCTATCCTGCTTGGGAGGAATCCAGATCAGCACCTGAGCAGCTGCATATTCTCGACAATCTGTCGATGATTAATGGAGGGAAGAGGGGAGGCCAGTTACCATCATTTCTGCCCAGTGCTGTGAATGCAAAGCATAAATCAGTTTTTCATCATCTTTTTTAAGAAGTCTCTGTGGAAAACTCAGAGTAATTCTCAGGTGGCAGGCAAAGAGGGCGCTGTGGAAACTCACCTTCAGTAAGCAGTCACAGTGTTCACGAAGAATTAGTTATAAACAAAAAGATACATTCATCTGGCAGTGAACAAGAAGCTGAGAAACATTTTGGAAAATATTGCTGAAATATTGGAGGAAGTGAATGAGGCCATTCATCAGCTCAGAAAGTCAGCATTTGCACAGGCATAAGACAAGCTATTTTGGCAATCTGCAGTACAAGGGTCCATTCCCGACATTCAGGGTTTCCCTTGTATTTACAGAAGAAGACATTTCTAGGATGTGTTTCTCTGACCTGTTCTAGTTGTCTACACCAGGATGAGTTTAACTGTACCTGCAAATGCCCATTTCTCTCCTTTGACCATGAAGTGGATTGGCAATCTGAGCTATATAAAACAATCTGAGTTATAGATGACTGTGCAAGTGTCTGGTTTAGTCAGATCACACACCCTACAACCACCAGTAGGAAATGCCTGCATTTCACATCAAATTTTTCATGTTAAGGTTTGGAATTGAAGCCAAAGATATTTGGGATGGAAGATACTGGCTGATTTTCTTTGCTTCTCATGAAGGCTCTGTGGCTCCCCTTACACTGAGCCATGGAGTGTGACCCAGAGATCCTCAAGCTATCAGCAATAGAACCAGGGAAGATCTGCCCTAGATTCCCTTGCCCCTGCGGTCCAACCCAGGCTAGCTATGGACCACAGAGGGGAAACAGTCTGGGCTAGGATGAAGATAAAACACAAAAGGCACTCTTATTCCTCATGGGAAACAGTCCCACAGGTTTAATGTAGAACTCACACTTTAAGATCCAGGAGGAAAAAGAGGGCAAGACCCCCCGTGCGGGGAGTTTTAAGCCCTAGGGAAGAGAGGGAGGGGGATCTGTTGACCAATGGGGGCTGACCCAGGGGGAGGGGAGAGAGAGAGGGTATCAGGTGAAGGAACTGCAAAGGTATGTGGGAAGGTATGACCGGGAAAACCCAGTGCAAAACGAACTAATTAATTAGTGCAATACAACACAACAGCCCATGTGTGTGAAGACGTTCCCACAACAAAGCCTCTTGCTTAATGCCTCCTCTTCAGAAGTGGCATAATCATGCTGCCAGGGCCAAGGAACAACCAGGGCAGGAAAATACTGTTCATATAGCTCAGCATCATCCTTTCTAGATTGCTGGATTCCAGGACAGGAGGAGCCAGTCTGAATTTCCCTGTACACAGGATGCAAAATAAAATCCCATCCTTCATCTCTTATTGTAATGACCTGAATATGATCTCCAATCCCTTATTTTCTTCACTAGACTCTCAGTCAACAAGTACTTTGGAAAAAGCATGGATTATATAGTATATTCTATATTATATTAGAGGTTGTATTTAGAAGATATTTAAGGTCCCTTTCAACCCAAACTTGTCTACAATTCTAAGGGTATTTTCTGCAACTAAATGAAATATTTTAGCTGTATGTTTTAGTGACTGAAAACTGGAATAGGAAATATATAAAGATGAAGTTGTTTATCAAACAGTTCAGCTAAAGTGAATGAATCAAAATACAAATTCTTAAACAAAAAAGAAAGTCTGTTTTAATTTAAGGTTTTAGAGAAATTTCCTGTTCCTAAATTTGCATTGCATTTTTGAGATATTAAAAAAACCAACCAAGCAAGCTAATATTTTTAAAAGAAAATATTTAATCCAAAATAACACATTTTTTAAACTATTTAAATTTAATATTACACAATTATGCTTTTAATATTACTAATTCCAGTAAAAATGAAAAATTAATATGAATATTTTCATACATTGAAGTTTCAGATAAGAGGCATCATAATGCAATTCTTTCTGAGGCTTAGACTAATGCAAATTCTTAAACAAAATTTTCACATGGTAGTGTTCCAATGTATACATATATTTCATAATGTTTGAGGAGCCAAAAATGGTCATAGTGGAACTAAGCTACTAAAACCACTACATAATGCTTGTGTTTAGAAGCTGCCTAAACTAACGAAAAAATTCCTGCATCTCTTCTCTTATATTCTGGTTTTCTGACTACAAAGGTGAACTACTGTATATATCTAAAGATCTGCTTGAATAGGCTATACAAACATGACAGGTAAAAATATTCTGAGTGATTCTGAGAATCACTTATCACTTTGGGTTTTAGTGACTGATCTTCTCAGATGTTGTATAACTGTACATTCTATCAGTGTCAGAAACTTATGTCCTGATAGGATTTGGATGCTGCAAGTAGAAAGTGGACGTGGGAAAGGATCTGTGCTTACTGACAGATGTCAGTTGTGGTCATGAGTGTCCCTCAGGTACAATTAATCCCTAGGAGGTGAAAAAAAGAACATCTTTCTCATGCAATTTTTTGTTAGAGCAGAAAAATTGGAAGGCAGACCAAGCAAAGCAATGCAGTTGGCTATGCAGCCAAAAGATTAAGTTTAAATGAGAAAAAGGGCACAATTTGTCTTCTGATTTCCAAGCTTGTAGGGCTCACTTGGTTCACATTGTCAGGCTTTTCTGTACACCTGTGACCAAAGAAATTTAATTTTCTTAAATAAAAAAGTAATCTGAGAATCATATTTAACCACATCATTTTGCAAGCTAGATCTGGAACACATAATTCTTTCCTTCTAAGTATTTTCATAGGTTTCAGGGAATGTTCCTCATTCTTAATGCAATCTCCTGCAGTTTTTGACTGTAGTATTGACTGCAATTGAGTGAGATCACCTTATATTGATCCCTTCAATATAAAAGGGACCTTCAAAGCAAAAGGATCTCTTCAATATAAAAGGGACCTTCAAAGGAAACTTTTTTGTTTAATCTGCCTCACCAATTTTCTGACTGATCATTTCTAGTCTGATGTCATGTTCTTTAACTGTTCACATTTTTTCTCTTCAGGATGAATTAGCATTCAGACATACTCCAAAATGCATAGACACTTTTAAAAGGCTGGAGATAGTTCATGCCATTAAAAGTAACCATCTCTGGGAAACACGCTTTCCTTTCCTGATCCTGCCTCCTACTCTCCTGCAGAAAATGCTTTCAGCTTTTGGAGTCGTTTCCCTGAATATGGTCTTCATTCTTCATCAAATTACCCATTCATTGCTCCCCACAAGCATGTGGTCCCGTGTTGGTCTGGAACACATAGAGGGTTATTGAATTACATGGTTATTTGTGACCTGTAAAATTGATACCAAGTTTATTATAGTGCAGCTGACTTGGTTTCAGATTTCAGACATTATTAATCATAATAGAAAAGAGTGTAACAGCAGGAGCAGGTCTGGTGGAGGAGACTTCAGACTGAGATTTGTCCTATATGTAGGCTAAAAACCAGGTAAAACTATACATATTTTAAGCAGAAATTCTAACTTGTGAGATCTCTAGTTCATTACATTTGCTTTTCAGATGTCTAAACACATAAGGTGATTTATGCTCTTGAAATTTTACCATTGCTTTTATACAGGGGAAAAAAAAAAAAATCAAAGCTCAAGATAGACAGACAAGCAAAAATCCAATTTAAGGACTTCTTAATTCACACTAATTGTTGAAATAGTTTTGCAGAATGAAAATTTATGAAATACTGAAGGATAGATTCTGATTAAAATTACTGTGGGGTAAATTGGAATTGTTCCCATGATGAGAGCAAACCTATATAAATGAAAACAGAATCAGAGTTTTGTGATATCAATTACCTAGAGATGGTTTATATCCATCCCATTGGAAGTCATTAGTAAAATCTAACACTTGAGCAGGAAAAAGCCCAGACACACATAGAGTGGGAGCCATGGTTAGCTTGTCTTCCAATGCATTTACCAAAGTTGTTAAAAAAAACCTGCTCAAAACTAAAAATTATACTACAACAAGAAGTGCCTTTTCTTCTAAGTAAATATACATTCTTGTGACTTCTGGGAAAACCATCACGTAGGAAATGTTTAAAGAGCTGTGGCACACACTAGAGCCCCATTAATACTGTAGTGTGGGGCAACAGCTGTGCTTTTGGGGCTATATGACCATTTTTGTTTTGGGCAGCTAACTCTAGGTGACCTGTTTGAGCAGGGGAATTAGTTAACATGACCTCTAGACATCTTTGGTGCTGAGGTGCATCAGTGAAACTCCTTGCTGCACAATGACATTGAGGCAAGAAGTCAGGGACAGTCTCACAAAAACTTAGTGGGTAACCCCAGCTACCAGTTATTACAATATTGAAGACAAAGATTTTGAAGATAGAAAGCATGTTATGCTTCAAAGGCACAGGCTACCAGAAAGCAAGAAAAACTTTCCTAGTTGGCAGATACCTTTAAAGCTGCATTCTTGACTCACGGGTTAAATTATGCAGTGCTCACCCTGTCATTCCAGGGTCTTTGCACAGAGAAAATGCAGGATGTTCATTACCATGCTGCTATGCCTTCATTTAGTCAGAATCATCATGAGGGGCTTCTGCATACTCTAGATGGGGACTAGTGACTCATCATAAAAATAGTTTGGTGTATTAAATTTATGTTTAATTTCAAATCTGGGATTAGTTTTATCAAAGGCAAAGGCAGAGTTTTACAGAGTATGTGAATATTTTATTGAAGAGACCTGAGCTCTGCAGCCTACCTGCAAACAATAACATTAAGCAAAATTTATGGAGTGAATCACTAAAAATTGTTTGCCCAAGTCTCTTCAAGAGCTCAAAGACAATGTGTTGACACTACAAACACAGGCATGAAGGAGAACATAGCACAAGCATTTATACTGTGTTCCTTTACTCTGTCAGATCCTCCAGTCTGCAGAAGCTTTTAGAAACTGTCAATTTATTTTTAGGGGTATGCGGGGATATTCAGCCCTGATAGCAAATAATTTTGCATAAAGCTTAAAATTCTAGTACATACAGTAAGGCTAAATCCCCAGAGTACATCTCAGCTTTGAACAGTGCTGCTTAGAAAAAGAAGTGATTGCACATGCAAGAGAAAATCAGAAATAAAACCCATCTATGCTGAAAAGTGGAATACCAAATGGGGAGATAAATAATATGCAGCTTCAAAGTAAGTCTTGCCACACAAATCCTATAATCACTGTGAGAAAAAGGGATTATGTAAATATATTTGGTGATTAGAAAAATTACATATTCAAAACTATTTAATTTCATTATCCACTGAAAGTTACACAAATAAATACCTACTGTACCTGTATTTTCCCAATCTGCCTTTTTGTAATTTTTGACAATTATTATCTACAAGCCAGACAATGTGACCCATGTGACAAGCTAGATTTTGTTTGACAAATGTTTATCATGTATGTGCTGTGAATTATTTTAGAGCAGAAAAGACTAATAGTTAGTGTATGAATGACAATCAAGAAATCTCTTCATCTTCTTGCTCACAGAAAGACCATCATTTTTATGTCTCATTTTGAGGAAAGATGTGCTGAGTGCCCAGCCACAGGTCCCCTCAGTCAAAATGTACTGCATCAGATGTGGAAGTAGGGCACCAGGAAGGGATAGGAGCAGAAAGAGAAAATAATGAAAACTGTGAGGTACAGTAATAATGATGTTTGATGCATGCAGAGCCAGGCACCCAAGGCCAGAAGGTAAAAGGGATACCATCAGAACATCCCTTTTTCCCAAGAAAAGGAAGGGCAAGTCTAATACTGAAAGACACTCTGGTGAAGCTATAGGGAGAGAAATAAAAAAGGCCTGAACACCTAGTGGGCCAGCATGGGTAAGGTGCTTTTCTGTTAAGAAGGGATGTACAAATTGTAGAAAATGGGATAGCAGTAACAGTCTGGGTCAGATAACTCTGGATTTGCATGGGTTGAGTGGTGACCCAGGGATAAGAATAATAACGTCCAGTACTTGTATGAAAAACATATGGGATCCTAAGATGAACAGGAGTTCTCCCTGACAAGACAGAAGACAAAGAAAAACCCCACTTGGAATCTGTGATGTGAGAGACTGCCTTAATTCACAATTGGTTTTCTTAGAAGCAAAATAATTACTTTAAGGTCTGTTAGAGTGAGTCAGAGCAACTACAAAAGTAAGGCAAGGAAGATCTTGCAACAAAGGCGAGAGCCTAAATAGGCAAGGAACTATATGAGGGCAAGGGAGAGGAAGCTGCTGGGTCCTCACCAAATGATGAGTTGTGGCCTTGCTCCCTGGAAAGGCTTAACAACCTCTAAGTGCAGCAGAAAATTATGTGGGAAGGAAAATATCAGCCTGAGATTATGTAACTTCTTGGGCTAGGGATTTGCAAGTGATGCCCTAAAATTTGAATCTGATCTTTGGTGCTGCCAAATAAGTCACAATGAAGGTTAAATATGGATGTCTGACCCACATACCCATGTCCAGCTATGTTGGAGCACCAGTCTTTACTGAAAATGTCTTTACAAGGCAGGAAAGCATCACCTTGTAGCAGCAGGAGCACAGAGAGACAGGCAAATTCAGGGAGAGGTCACTGTAGTGCGGGGAAATCAAACAATACTCCCTTGCCTTCAGAAAACACTCCGATCACTGAAAGGCCCTTCATCTCCAGCCAAAACTCTCATAGACGAACAGTGTGGATATAGAAGTTGTAGGAAGTGTGACTGAGTTTTGATTCAGTCAGCCAATATCTGTGGTATTTTACACTGCACCTAATCCAGTGGCTCTTCAGGTCATTGCCAAAGAGACAGTCACCCTCTCCTCTCCTTTCTCCTCACTGCATCCCGTCAACTGAGCATTATGTCTCCTTTAACACGTGAGATTGAATAATCCCCTTCAAGATTTAGATAAACAAGGAGATTTCATGGAAATCTTTTCGGCTCATTTGTGTGTTAGTAGGTTAGTTTTCCACAGATCAGCTGCTGGACCAGCTTCAGTTGCAGCTCTGATGGGAAACAGTAGAGGTGAACAGCTGTGAACCAAAAGCAGAAGGAAACACCACTTTGGAGTGAATTGGTAAATTGTGTCTGTTTGAAACATTCATCTGGTTACAGGACACGTCTCTCTAGTTACAATTTCTTCTCAGTAGCACAGAATTAGCATATTTTTCCTTCTATGTAAGAAGATGGGAAAAACACAACTCAGTAATGACTGTGGACCACTAAGCAGTGAGATCAAAAGCAGATAGTAAGTAGATAACAGACAGTCCTCTTCCTGAAGGCCTTTCAGTTTAGCAGAGTTCTTGTTTGACTTTTTGATGGGTTAGTAGCAGAAATTTCTTTTTATTTTCCCAAAAGGAAGTCCAGAAGATAGGATTTGTCATATGTGAGAAATTGCCTTTTAGGGAAAGCTAAAATAATAATAATAAAAATAAAATAAAATTAAAAAAAAAAATAAAAAAAATAAAAAAAAAGGAATAATCATGAATCACAATGAAAAGATGAGAATTCCAAGACAGCACAAGAGGTCTAAAAGAAATGAATTAAGAAAACTATGAATTATTGCATCTCACTCTCACTTGAGTTTAGTGTTGACAAACGGAATGTCTATCAGCCAGACATTCTGAACGCTCTTTCATCACTTGAGAGAAAGAAGGCTGTCTAGAGGCTCTGTCAAGGTCATAGACTTGTCTTGAGAGGAAAAGCTCACTCTTCATTGCATTGACTGCCTCAAATTTAGAAGTCTAAGTATGCAAGTCCAAATATTCCAGTTCAAGCACTCATTTTTGTAATTAGTCACTGAATATTTGCCATGCATGTTCTCAAACATAAGAAACCCCAACCTAGTACAAGAGTAATATTAATGACTATGTAAAAGTTAGAACAAAATGAAACAAGAGAAAAGACATCAAGTTTCCTGCACCTCCAGTGCCATTGGGGAATAATGCTGGAGTCAGTGTAATCTGATTCTCTCACTCTTGCAAGAGTTTGTCTTTCTCATCAGACCTAACATAGCAGTCATTCTCACAGGGTTCAGGTCACTTTGCCTACCAGTATCCATCCAAAAAGCTGCTGCAATGATTATTCCATAATTTACTGTTTTCCCAGAGCACCAGTGCAGGAATCCCTTAGGTGAGGCATCATGCTTTCATTCATCCATCTTTAATCCCAGTGCCCCAAATAGTCTTTATCACTCTCCTGATTTTTAGCTCCCATTCAGAACTGAAAGTTTGGGAGAGAAATGTGGCATCAGACTTCAAAGTGTCCTTTGTCCTCTGAAATGGCTGTTGCTTAGGAGAAGCTCACCTAAATAATCTATAAAAGCCATTTCCTTTTTCTTCCGAAAATCTTTCTGTAATACCTTACTTTGCTGTGGTGTCCACTAAATATCAGTGGTATGCCACAGTATTTTTTTCTGAATAATTTACTGTGTCCTGATCATGATGGCAAGTATCATTTCTGTACTTGGTGTTATTTGCCATTTGTGGGCATCTGCCCTTGTCTTGTCCATAGGTTTCAAGATCTGAGAATAAGGCCTGTACTCTTTGTCCTCAGCTGCATCTTACCCTGGCCAATGGAGTGGAACCACATAATAAACACAAAATTTCAATCCCATTTCCTTCACATAAAAATTTATAGGTCCTGATTCATCAGTCATGTGTCTTATACTAATAAAATATTGCACCATTATGCTGTGTGGAAAGTTGGCATTTTGAATGGACCTCCATCTGGAATTTCATTTTTATATATGGTCTATACTGATGCCTGAAGTTAATATTGTGCCTACATTTCCATTCCTAAAGCACATTACCATAAGCTTATAAATTTAACCTTTTAAAATGAAATAATGTGTTCTCAGATAGCTGTCAAATGGCTTTCAAAGTCCTAAATGTAAACAGTTGTTACGTTTGAGGGTGAAAAATCTGTGTCTTATTGTTATAGAATTTTTGGAAATCTTACAAAATATTTCTGATGGCTTGAGAAGACAGACTCGAAAATTGGGCCATGAAGCATAACTTCCTGCCATGGCTTCATGTAATCCTAAGTAAACCTGTTTTAATTTGGCTGTTTTCTAGAGTTTTAAAATGTCTTTTTCATACGCAGCGCTCTTCATATTTAACCTGTAAAGGACCTGCCAAAGCTCCACTGTCATAGAACATGTATGGAAATTGATTAAAAGTTATCAGTAAATTTTCAATGCTTACAAAGTACTGGTGTTTGAACAGAACAAGAAACTAAAAGGAAGATACCTTTTAAAGATATATACTTGTGTGGAAATGAATCTGAAATACCTACATTATGTGTGCTTAAACAGCTATTTATATACAAACCCACAAAACCTTAAGAACATGCATGTAAAACAAACATGTTATTTGTAAAGCTGCCAAAATATATATTGATGCAATCAGAACTAAAGTGGAAGAGAATATTTCTCTCAAAGAATAAAATTTCCTCCTTGAAATTTCTTCATTCTTTTACTTTAAGACTCGCACTTTATTTATCATTAAATAACTTGTAAAGTTTTTTTAAACAACTTTACATCATAACATATTTCATAATTTATTTCAGCCTTATATTATTTCAGCATGTAATTTATATTGTTCATAGTTTGTAATATTTTAAGGTCAGGAAGAATCAATAATGTGATTAAATCTGAACAATGAATAACCCTGGATATGAAATTTCATCCAGTTGTTTCACCCAGAATGCTACATTCACACAGGTGCCTGTTATGGCACAAAAAAACATTTAAAATTGCATCAGGTACAGTCACCCAAAAGTCAATTTGTAATGCTTGAAAAGTCCTAACATACTGACAGCTAACTCAAAGGAGTGGAAAACCACAAAGTAACAGAAGCCAAGCAATATGCTTCAGTTGGCAAGAACAAAAAAGTTGAAAATACTGAAAGAGTTGATTGAGAGAGAGAGAGGAGACTATCAGTTCTATAGCTAGATTCCCACTGAGATTTAAAGGCAATTCACACAATTAGAACAAGGGATTATGGGCATGGCAGGTATCTAAGGTAAATTCCTTCCTTTGTATAAGGAATATAAATTGGTATAAGTCCTTCATTTCAATATAGCCTCCTAGTGCCTACACACCTCTAACCAACAAGCTGAGAAACTATTCCCAGTCCACCTTTCACTTCAGCCCACAAGCGAATGCATATCCTGCACAATGATGTTGCATAACACACAGACAGACAACACATGCACACTTGGAAGATGATCCCTGCACATACCGCTGAAACAAGGCCATTTCCAGCAAGTTCAGTAAATTAAAGTCGCCCTAGTGCATGTTAGTTTAGCTGTGTTTTGACTGGGCCATGAGGGCAAACACTTTTTTCTTCTAAGAGTGAACTTCAATACTCAGAAGAGGTGCAACTTTATTTATATGTTTTAAGTATTGCATTACATGGGCTTACCCTCCCTGCATTAACAGCCTGAAGTATTAAGACCTTCTATGTTATAATAATAGAAGTGATCCACCCTGAGATTTAATAACTCTCAATCTCGATGTCAGAAGGAAAACAGTAACTCCATGCTGTAGGCACTTTTCCTACTCTTTATCCTTTAAAAAGCCCTGAGTTTATTTGATGGCTAACATGACAATCACTGATTGTTCTGCAAGAAAAATACCATAAATAAAGTTTTACATTCAGTAAAACATAAGAATCACCTTATAAACATCATTTGAATCCTAAGGAAGTTTCCTGTTTCTTGACATTACAGACAAAAAAATGACTGCATTGGGAATGCCCTTGAGAACACATAAAAAACTGGCAACTTCTGAAATGAAGTGTGAAATATTTTAAGAAAACAGATGTGTCTTTTTCTGATGCACTGAGTGATACTGGAATATCATCAAGCTGTAGGCTGATAATTAGCTTAGCATAGAATTATAATATTTTAATAGATACATAAACAGGTGAGTTGAAGAGCAAAACACACATGCTGAGCTACAATCTGCCTCCACTTCGCTAGCGCGTCTTCACTTCTCCTGAAAAAAATACATAGATGTGGTCTCTTTGATTCAGTGATTCCCAAGCCATGTCTCTTCCTCGTGCCCATTTCATCCTCCTGCATGTTCACTTTGAAGCAGCTGTGCATGGAATGACTCATTCATTAAGAAGCCCAGCTTCCAAATCATCCCGCTTCAAATAATGACTTTGGTCTTAACAGTTTTCTCACCTCCTCAAATTTCCATTCATACTTCACTAACTCCTCTTGGTTCTACTTCCTCATATAAATCAGATATTCTCCAACTATTTTCCACTATATACAGTTCCACAGAAAGACAATTCAGTGGAAAGTGCTCTGCCCTACTCACAGGAGCTGTTTTTCACTCTGTCTTCCCATTTGATTCATGTTGTAGTAACTGCAGAATTTGCAGCCACCCAGAAATACTGTTCAATGAGCCTTCAATGCTTTTTTTATTTGTCTAGATTTAATTTAAAGACTGCAAACAGGGAGAAACATTAGATTATAGCCAGCTGCAAGAGAATGAGTTAATGCTATCTTAGTAAATTAAAGCCTTTTAAACTGAGGTGGTGTCATTGAGTAGTCTCTAAATACTTGGCTTCATTTAAAACACTTCAGTGTTTCTCTGGGTCTATATGAGCAGTGATTCAGATTAAACTCTTCAACTTTGCATTGCATTGAACTAGGAGAGTGGGTATAGATGAATATTAGTAACAATTTTTCTCTCTGTATTTTCTACGTAAAATCATGCCCACACCTAACCTCTGCTAATCTACACATTTCTGAACATCCCAAAAATATCACATCAGATCTGGTCTGTTTACTTTAAAATTTGAACAGCAAAAGTGTTTTTGTGCATAAAGACCAAAGCCTTATTAGAAAGAAATCCACCCACTCAATATCAATATGTTGTAGGGACAGCCTGAAGAAAAATATTTTTTTTTCCCTTGGACTCAGTAGAGAGAGTTTGGAATCTCTCCCCCAGGCAATAAACAAGCCTGTCTTCTTTGAAAACCCTACAACCAGAGTCAACTTCCAAGTCAGCAGTTATTTTAATTATCTTCAAGTGCAGAACTGAATTAAAGCAACTGCTGGGTTGGGAGTCCCTGATGTGTGCTTCATCTGATTTTGAAGTGTTTGGCATCTCTAGACAACTTAAGGAGACTAAAATCTTTGCAAAATACATAAATAAATAGATAAATAGAGGAAGTGCTCTAAAAATAAAGCTATTTAAGAATGAAATTAGACCCTGTTATAATTCTCAAGAATAAAAATGTATTAATGAGACTGAAAACCTTACACAAGAGATGATGTATGGCGTGTTGTATTCTACAGCCACTTCTGCCATGGGCAGGATACTTTCCAGTATTCCAGGTTGCTCAGAGCCCCATTCACGCTGGCCTTGAACACTTCCAGGAATGGGGCATCTACAAGTTCTCTGAGCAACCTGTTCCTGTACCTCACCAGCCTCACAGTGAAGGATTTCTTCCTGATGCCAGTCTAAGTCCACCCTCTCTCAGTTTGCCGCCAGGTTGTTTGAAGACTGGATCCAAATCTGAACCCAGCATTGCTGAGCTGCAGACAGGCTGTGTGCACAAGACATTCACTGCAGAACACCAGGATCAAGGACATCTCTCTCTGTAAGGTGGGCACTGAGGCATTTTCAGTCTCTAAAGCTCTCAGTAGGACAAGGCCCTCCAACATCTCTGAGCTCATGCTTCCTGCTGACACCAGCTCATTTGATAACACTCCTTAACTCGTCCTTTACCTAGGTGAGAAGGCAAAGGCAGTGTCTTCTGCAGATCTGGTTAGCACTAAAACCCAGCATAAACACAGCTTTTTCCTCCATCCTTCTTGCCTCTCTCATCATTTCTCCAATGGCCTCTTCCACAGTGGTCCTCAGCCTGAGTGGGCTAAACAAAGTTTATTGAAAGCGTCTAAAACTGTAAAGATACTCCTGAAATTTGAACCAATGTTTATTCAGAAATTTTGCAAATGCCATCACTTATGTAAAGCTCTGCAGCCCAAAGACTCAATTTGGATTACTTACAATTACCTGAAATCATTTTAGCAGAGTAAATCTTCCTCTTTTCAAGCTCTTTAAGATCAAAGAGTCAGCCTTCACCCTTTATGGCTTGTCACTTTAAAACTCTGAAGTAAGAATCAAAGGGCACCTTTTCTCAAGAGCTTCTATTATATCCAGATTCCATAACTGTGTTGCAATGGAAACAGAGGTGGAAAGATGTTTGCTTTTTTTGTTATATTTCATCAGGTGCCTTTAGCTTCTTTCTAAGAGTATCAGTCAATTTCCTAAAAATCATCTCTCCTCCTCTCTCCAGAGTTTCATTTTCACAAGTTCAAATGGATATTTACTCCAAAGCTGTAAAACCAGCCTTAGAAACTCCATATTCCTTGGGTCATCTGAGTTGCAGAAATCAAAACTGGAGGCTATCCAAAATCAGAAGTCTGTTTAATAGAACTTTATATTTTACCATGACCCTATAAAGCAGAGACCTCTCTTGTGCCTGCCGGGTAACACACCAATCTGTGCCCTAAAGGGCAGTAACGCCTTGTAATCTTGATCCTCAGGACTCTTTCCCTCCTTCTTTCTCCTTCTCCCCATAAGCATTTGAATACAATTCTAATTTTCCTCCTACAAAGCAACTCTTAGCTGAAAACAACCTGC
Source organism: Illadopsis cleaveri (assembly GCA_013399915.1). Classification (NCBI taxonomy): domain Eukaryota; kingdom Metazoa; phylum Chordata; class Aves; order Passeriformes; family Timaliidae; genus Illadopsis; species Illadopsis cleaveri. Next base: position 841,513 of record VXBB01024301.1, read on the forward strand.
TTTATGCAGCACTTAGAGCTGGTGGTATCAACTGCAAGGTTTGAATTCACTGCTCCCTTTTAAAGTAGAGAAAAATGCCTATTGCCTGCTCTAACAAGCTGGGGACAGTAAGACAGCATAAGACCTCATGTCAGACTTCATAAAATCCATTCACAATCAAGCCTGGATTTTGGCAGTAGCTGTTGTGTCCACTGAAATTCCATTTGTGCAGTCAGATTTTATGCAGCAGAAAGGGTCAGATGACATCAGTCACTGAGACAGAAAAGCAGGAGATGGCAGCTCCAGCCAGAGGCCACACTTCTAGTGCAAGGATCATAGCAATAAAACAAAAAAAGGTCTCATATTTTGGTACTGTCATTCTCTCTATAGGGTAAAAAATTGGCTTTGAGCTGGACAACTTATAAGAACAAAATGAATTGAAATAATATTCACTGAGGGCCCAGTGGATAGTTGGTTAGATCAGAAGAAAGGCAAAACAATCATCATCTTATTACCTTCTCATTTTGTTTATGTCTTTTTTAAAACTAAGGATTGCAATTCATGTGTCAGAAAGTGAAAATGTTGGTCTAAAATTAATCAGTTTCCCCGTGTTGTGAACACCGTAAAGCAACTAAAATGCAGATTGTCTTATTACACTGCTCATCTTTATACCATTTTAAACTCGTTAGATAGATTCCATCTCCAGGAGGAGAAATATACCTTGTTAGATAATGGTAATAATCATCATGTATGCCAGTGCTCCTGTATGGCGGCATATGTAAGCACCTAGCATTTAAGGAGCACTAATTAAGGCCAAATATTCTGTCTGCTTTTATTTTCCCCACTTGCATATGTGCATTACAACACAACCACTAACTGTGTGACATACAGTATATTAACTGCAAAATAAAATCAATGCCGACTATATTTCCTCACATTTAACAATGCAGGGCAATAACGTAAGACTTTTTTAGCCAAATCTCAGAGCATTTCTGGAATTTAATCACCTGAAACCCAGCAGAAAAGCTACTAATGGAGAGCCTGGGGTATTTTTCACTGATGTTCCTGAGGGCTTCATTCTCCATCTGTTCTGCAAGTCTCTGTGTCCTCCTCCTCTCCTGCTGCCAGGCACTCCTTCTGCCTTAGGCCAGTCACAGGATTATGAGTACGAACATCAACTTCTCTTCTGCTTACTCTGCTAGGTAAAAATCTGTTACCTTCAGAAACTTGCCTGCTGGGTAAAACCACTCATTAGTCAGAGATAGGACAGCACTGGCCCCAAACCAACAGGCCAGAACACACATGGAAAGCTGCTACCTGGGAGCTCCAGAGCCAGAAACGACCCAGGAGAGGTGTTCGTACTAAGTATGTAACTCTAGGGTCAGTGGCAGAGGTCTGGGCTTTGTTGGCATGCAGGTTTCCATGTTGTCCCTTATAGCCCCAGATAGTTTCCAGGTGGATGTGATTAGTGATAAAGAAACAACTGTGATGTTTCTAAGCAGCAGCATTTTGCCAAAGGACTGTTACCCTTTTTATGTGTATGCTGGAACTGCAACCCGTAACAGCTAGGAAACCAAATCTTTATTTAGGCAACCCAAGCAGTGCCCTGATTTTCCACAGCTTCTACTCTCCTGGAGGGAACAGGAGCTCTGGGCACTCAGTAGGATTGAAAAACTACCCATTAACTTCTAAATCTACAGCTGTATCTCTGTTTCACACCAGGCTGCTCGGTTTTCCTCGGCAGCAGAGAAGAGCCTCTCACACATGAAAAAAGGCAGACGGCTGCTCAGCGTGCTGATCTCTGGTGTCCCACTTTGGAAAATGCAACCCATATGGCTTGGTCAAAGTTGCTCTCAGATTGCCTGCTGCATCTCCTCCCACTCCTGGACCTCACCCTCCCAGCAGCTTGCCCTTCCCCAATGCCATTGTTGCATGTAAGACAAAAAAAAAGAGACCATTTTCTTCATTTACGTGTAGAGTATAGAGTAAAACATAATTAAATCACATACTACAGATGCACTATAATAAAAAAGAGAAATAGTAAAAGCAATTATAGCCTGGCATACTTACTGCTTCACATTTAAATAATAATGTGAACTATTAAGTAAACTAGGGCATAATCAGCTGAGGTTCATTAACTTATCTCACTGTAGAAATAGTACTACAATTCAATACAATTAGGTACACGCCAGCAGGAAACAGTATTTTTTGTGCACCACGCTGGGTCCAGTCTTAGAGATGCAGAAGTATTTCACTTCCTGATGACAGCTCAGAGCATTCCTGCTCCCCATCAGGAGGCACCCAGCACCACTCTAGATCCATTCCCTTGCAAAGCGATGGGTCTTGTGTATGTCAGTTCACCCCAGTGCTGCTGATAGCCATGGAATACTGAAAATATTCCTAAGAATAAGCCACATTTATGTGATGCTTTTTTGGGCTCACCTAAAAACAGAGGCCAGACAAAGTTAAAAGAATGAAAGTGGATATATATTTCATGGAGGGCCTTCACGGATATTAAGGGCAGTCTAAGCCTCCCCCAGGGGCTACACCCAAGATGGACCATGGTCACAAGTTTTTCAGATTGATAAAAGTTTGGTCCATTTGCAAATCAGGGGTTAATCCTCCAGTTACAGCATCCGGTAATGAAGTCACATACCCCCAGATTGCTCCCCCCAATTCAATTTTGTTTATATTTTTGGGGGCCTCAGGTAGTAGGGTGTCCTTGAATTTCAGGNGAAAGTGGATATATATTTCATGGAGGGCCTTCACGGATATTAAGGGCAGTCTAAGCCTCCCCCAGGGGCTACACCCAAGATGGACTATGGTCACAAGTTTTTCAGATTGATAAAAGTTTGGTCCATTTGCAAATCAGGGGTTAATCCTCCAGTTACAGCATCCGGTAATGAAGTCACATACCCCCAGATTGCTCCCCCCAATTCAATTTTGTTTATATTTTTGGGGGCCTCAGGTAGTAGGGTGTCCTTGAATTTCAGGCTTAGAGGGATTGATTTGCCTGACACAAATGTGGAAACAGTAACTAACACTCTATATATAGAGTTTAGAATTATACACTAAGGCAGTACAGGATTTTAAAACTGTAAAAGCTAAAATCCTAAGGTATCATGTGGGCTATTTTCATCTGGGCTAGCATTACCTCTCCACGTTTAAGGAGAACAACAATGTAGGCATGTATGAAGGAGATATGTATGACATTAGCCTGCAAACAGAGAGGGGTCTGGCCTGAGCAGACCCAAAATTACTTCAGGTAGAAAATCTCCAGGACACTTCTGGCTTCTAAAAGAACTGGGAGACAGTGATTCTGGATAGTTTAAAGTCATGCAGGAGAAATGAGAATAAGGCAAAAAATCTGCATCTGGCTGTGGCACTTTTTGCATGTTACAACCCACGGTAGATTCTGTCCCACCTCCAAATGACCTTTTGAATCCCTGAGGAACAGGGAGTTAAGGCACACAGCCTTTGAAAGGGTATCCAAAAAATCTCATTACATTGCAAATTAGCCTCTTCACCAGAGGCCATGTGATCTCCCTGGCTGTGTCTATAGCAGGGAAGCAGGCTAGGGCTTGACCACTGACCCTGAGAGCAAGCACCATGCACAGCTGACGTCCATTCAGGTTGAGGTTTTTTGCTTGAAAAAAGACAGGTTTGAATAAACTGTCTATCTGGTAAAGTTCCTGCCTGTCCAAACAAGATCTGATACACTGGTAGTGGGCACAGGCAAAACTGAACCACAAATGCTCAAGCATTTAAATAATATGAAAAATCACACATCACTATTTGACTCAAAGGTTCATTCATTTATTTTTTCTTTGGCTTCCTATGAGTTAGCCAAGGCAGGATTTTGATGAAAGGGATTTGGCTTGAGTTAACAGAGGATGATGATAGAATGTAGTGAGCATCTGGAGGATAGTTTGTGATAAATGTCTGAAGAATTTCCGTAATCTTTCTTGAAGTGCTCCTTACTATTGAAACACTTTTGTATCTCTTGTTTCCTCAGCCTGTAAATAAGTTTGTTCAGGAGAAACTATTTTTCGTCTTCCATCTGTGTTTATCAAGGAGATACAACATTGCACCAGATGGAGATGCTGGAGGTCTCCCTGAGACCACCAGATGGAGAGTGGTCAAAAACTTATGCAAAAGGACGTTATTCTTTTTGGACAGCATTTTTAATCACAATTTCTATATAACAGCATATGGCACAAGAGAGTAAAACACACAGCTGCTGAGAGAAAAAATACTCTGTCATTACAAGCTAGGTTCCATAAATATTAATAAATATTAAATGAATTTATAATATACTCTTCAGGTCACAGCCCTTATGAATTCCTCATATGCATTCAGTTATATATTTCTCCAGGTTACATGAATTGACTGAGTTACAGCTGCCAATATCTTCAAGCAAAGGGACTTGGAAAGAGATGCTCCACAACATCTTTACAGCAGGTGTCATGCAGAAAACTCAGCTTAGAAAGGGGCTGGTTTTAAATCTGGTACCTGTGAATACAGTCAGGCAGAAAGTATGTTGCAAAAAGCTCAGATGAACAATTCACCAAAAAGTCCTAAGCAAAGATCTGTTCAATAAAAACCTGGGTCAAACAACAGGCCAAACAATTGCTAACACCAAAGGAACTCATGTTTAAATTAAATCCCTCTCTGTGTGACATTAGGGATCAGAAAATGAAGCTTAATTGTCTGAATACATTTACTCCAAATTTCTCACTCAGATGCCTATACCAGGGAGCTAATAAGCTGGAAGTTGAACTTCATGGAAAATTCCACAGATCTCCTACGCAATTTTCTTCCAGACTGGGGAAACAAACAATCAAAGAAAATGAAAAAAAGGAAAGTATAAATTTATAATACCCTGCAAAAGGTGATTTGGAAATACAAGATGTAATTTTTGATTTACTGGAATATATGATTGTAACAAAATCTTTATGTTGTTTTATTTTCAACTTTTTTGAGATTCCCAATTAAATTAACCATAATAAAACCACATTAAGATAAAGAAAATTCCCAGCATTCTAAACTGAAATGCTTTTGAAAAAGAATAACAAGTAGACTCTATTTACAAATGCAAAGTTGTCTTCATACTCTTCAGGTGACATAGTACTTCCCAGCAGAAAAATGTTCCTTTGGAAAGCATGTGACCAGAATACAAGGCAGCTCTCTACAGAATGTCCGTGACAGAGTTTGTTTGTATGATTATAGTGCTTGAGAGGAACTTTCTGCAGTGTATGTTCTCTAGACATACACCATAGCTCTGTGGGTAAACAAAGGAAATCTTAGGTCAAACTGAAAAAAAAATCTAAGTACATTTCAGGAAACAGAAAATAAGCAGTCCCTCTGGATCGCCATTCTCAAGGTTTTTCTCCAGTGTTGCTTCCGTGATGTCTTGGAAATGGATTTACCAGGACTCCACAGGCCCCAGGTGACTAAACTACTGAAAGCAGGGAAGAATATTTAGTTGCACATGTGTGAAGTCCATTCTTTAATCATATGAAACCTCATAGCTTCAGAAATATGTTATAGGCAATTTCAAACAGCAAAGACCAACTGCTCCTTTTTTTTTTACTGCATTTTACCATATCTAGATCAAATCAGATCATATTCCTTTTTACTTCTTTTCCTTTCTTTGTTAGACTTGCAAAACATTTCAGTTCCCATTAATCACTTTCTACACCCCGATAAATAAGGTAAATTGCTGACTTACCTGCACACACAACTGTCTGCCTACTTTTCTACCCTGATGATACAGCTCTGCACAAAATGCAAATTAGAAAAACTAATTTGGTATTCATTATGATGTTAATGAATACTTCTTTTATAAAATGCTTTGAGATCTAATGACGCAAAGCACTATATCAGAGTTGGAACTAACATTTACTATGTATTTATGATTATTATACCTCTTATAAATATAATTGATTTTCCATGTTATTAAAATTTTCTGTACACTTGTAAAAATTCCCACTCAAGCATCTCAAAATCAGATGCATTGTTTCTGTTTTTTGGACATCCTAATTAATCTGTTACATTGTTGTGATTAAAGCTTTTCAGAGTTCTAGTTCTCGTGATATAATCACCATCATTTTTATTCATTAGTAGTTGATGGTAGTGACCACAAAGTACTCAGCAATTTCCAGACATTCAGAAGGGAGAATAACTGCCCTAAGGAGCTGGGAGTCCAAAAAAAGGAGCTCATTAAAACAGTATTTAATTTTTTGGACTCACTGAGAATCTATATTAGATCCATTCATCTTTTGATTTAAAGATTTTGCCCTGCAGAAGATGCAATATGGGGCTTAGCTAAGAAATGCACCTGTAAAGCAAGAGTGAGTGTATGCACATGTGCTGAGAAATGCACTGCAACCTCTCCTACTTAAAATCCCAATTTTCTGTCTGGCTAAGGTGGAGTACACAAAGTTACAGGGAGAAGGTGCTGTTCTTGTGTCACAGGGAGCATTTGCCTACTCCTGGTCCCCAAGGGCTATTTCCAAAGCTACGGGTGCTTAAGCTGTGACTTTATTTGAAAGAGCACAAAAATAATCACATCCTGTAACTCTGGGTCAGATGCCTGACCTATGAAAGCATTTTTTTCTGGATTTATGTGGAGATAATGAAATCCCTGCATAAAACACTTCTTAAATATCAGCTGCCCACACCTGACCTTCTGTCTCTAGAGACTGTATCCCCTCGGCCGCAAACTTTCGGGATCATCAAGAGCTGGAAAGGTGTGTGTGCATGTGTGTGGGTGGGATTTTATGATTCAGAACTAGTTGAAGAGATTTTCCTCTAGCTTTACAAATTTATCAATTTAATACTCCCACAAAAGATCTCAACCAGAATTTTCTTCAGTCTAAGCATGAAACAATGAAGTGAGTAACTGAGCTTTCATTAGAAGTGGAAATTGTACCTGGCAAGCAGTTTATAGCAGAAATTCAAAGCCAGGGACAAAGCATGTTTTTTGGGGGTTTCATTTAACATTTTCTGTTATTTGATTAACTTAGTCTCTATTAGCCCAGCAGCAGCTGGGATTTGATTCTGTTTATGCAGCAGCTCAGAAAACAAATGGTACTTTTGAGCAAGCTTGTGTCCCCCAAAGCAGTTTTGTGATGTAGTAATAGCAATGTGTCAAGTCCTTCCTTTCAGTCTTCTTTCTGTGTCTTTGCTGTTCTTAAAATAAATTTGCAGCCTAGAAAATGTGGTTTATCTGAGACAAACAGATTGAAGAGAGTTGGGGTTTTTTTACTGTTATTTTCAGTTTATACCAAACAGCAACACAAGGCCCAAATCTTAATATTCCTTTTTTAGAATTTTAAATCTGTCAGTGGTTCTCTAACCTTCTACTACCCCCCTGCCCTGTTCTTCTTTAACACTGATTTTAACGCACCTGTTTTGAGCAACATTATCTAATTTCCTAAAATTATATGCAATATCAATCTGCAGTAAGTCAAAAAGAGATTTTGGTAACAGTTACTTATTTAAGACGGGAACTACAAAACATGTACATTCCCATATCTGCTGTGTCCACACAATTAGATGCATTTAATTTATCAGTAAATTTATTTTTTAGGTAACTTGGATAATACTTCTAGAAGTGTTTTAATCAGGTTCTGAAGCTAGTCTGTACTCATCTTAATGGAACTTAGAGTGCAGGGCTATCCGTAAACAAAGCAGCAAATGATATAAATCCCATTAATTAGGGTGAAACAGTAACAGAGCAGTTCTGGTTTTACAGATGGGCAAGATGTCTGATTGAATTTCCCAGGCTATGCAGATTGGCTGCAGATGGTGTGGAAAGTGGTCCAGAACTCAGAATTCATATAATCAAAAACATGCTTAGATCCAAACAAGAATGTTTTCCCATGTGATGCTGTATAGCTTGCAACCTTATCACAAGCATTTGGTAACTTTTCAAATCAAATCATAACATAAACCTCAGACAACACAGCACTCAGCAAGGGCTCTTATTAATGATGCCATTATATCTAATAATTCAGTAACAGCAGAGCACCTGGAGGCAAGTTAATTTGGCCCCAAGTTATAATTTCCTATTGAAAATGCTGACTGGTAAGTGCATAGGCCAACTGGAGATCAGAAGGGAAGAGCATTCACAGAGTAGGCAGTGTATGAGCAGCACCTGTTATAATTAAGAAAATAACACTGAAAGAACTTCCTGCCAGTGAAAATGTCCCCAAAAACCTCAGCAACATATTATTACATTGTAATACATAATACTCTCAAGATCTGAATCTGAAATTTTGGATACTTCCCTCATATAGATGTTAGTCTGTATTAATGACTTTTCTTTAAATAATGACTTTTCAGAGAACAATAATCTTTTGCAAAGGGAACTATGTAAACATGGTGATATCTTACCCCCTGGAAGGACAGTGAGACTCCTCTGCTGACTTCAGAAACCAGAAAATACATTATTTCCCCTTCAACGCTGCTCAGCTTGCAAGCTCATACCCCTTTTCATAAGGACATTGCTTCGGTTTTAATTTGAACATAATAAACCCTGTTTGAACAGCTATTACAGGCCCCTTGATGCTATTCTGATGTTGCAAAAAGTCAAAAATATGTGCAACTGCTACCTATCTCTTGTCTGACATAAAAGCTTGCTTAACTATTCTCCTCAGGAAGAATGAGCAAGTCTGCTGAATGCCTGGAGGGAAGTACTACATGGGAAATAATCCTTTTCTGCTTTTCCTTACGCTTGCACCTAGAACTGACCTCAGCTTAGCTCACACTAGGACAGCAGATACAACATTTCTCAATGAATTTAACTCACCTAGTGCAGCCTTCACCTCTGCGCCAAGTCACCTTAATCTAATGGAAGGAAGATTAGGACTGACTGAGAACCAGACTCAGTGGCTTTGCAGAGGTGTCCCCAGTATTTCAGCCATGCATTTGGGCCTTTTTAATCCTCTCTCATTTTCCTTCTAGCAAATGAGAGCTTTGGTCTTCAAATTCTATAATTTTTGAGATAAATATCAACCAGAAAAATCAGCACACTAAGTTATGTAAGACATTAGACCATAAAAAATTACACAGCAGGACTTGGCAATTAATTGGTATAATGACAGTTTTTAATTTTTGCAGGAACAATTTAGGAAGTTAATCAAGTTCAAGAATTTGTCCTTGAGTTTCTTGTAATAGACTGGTACTGTTTGAAGGTAGCAAGAAATCCAGAAGCAGAGCAAGAAGGGAAATAAAACGAATCTCATATATTAATTTGTACACTCAATTTCAGAGAAGAATCACATTTTATGTAAAAGCAGTGAGCCTTGTCAGAGAGTTTCACAGAGTGACATATCAGTGGAAGCTTAATTTTTATATTCCTCTCAAAAGGTCTTAATTAGCAGGGGGTGATGAAAGTGAACTTGGAAAAAAACCAAAACAGCAAAATCACTCTGTAAAGGGAAATGCCATTAAATAAATCCCCATCACTTGGCACTTAAAAATTGAACTTGACAAATGATGGCCTAAAATACAAGTGACAGAAATTCTGCACTGACACCTCTAGAGTTTATAGGACTCATCAGATTTTGGAGCTGGGAGAAAAAAGATATAGAAAGGAGAGATGAAGGAGAAAAAGGAAAGCTCATAATTGTAAGGAAAATTCACAAGTGAGGAATACCTCGTGAAGGTATCTCAAGGGGAGTGGGAAAAACCTATTTCAGATGTAGCTGTCAGCTGCCAGCCACAAGCAGAAGAGCTCTGTCAAATTCCATATCCAGCAGAAACTGAGTTTCTGGCAGAAGCAGGATTCGACAATTTTCCCTCCAGCTGGGCTTCAGGGCTAGGGCACTTAGGGAGTCTATGCAGCAGCTCAGCTTTACTTTCTCTCCTTTTTTTGGCAGATTCAGGCAAATTTTGCTTTCTTTCTAGAAGCAGAAGTGAATATGACAAGAGTCTTCCCAGTCAAAAACTAGAGAGACATCCTTTTGCTTTTCTTTGAATCATAACTAACATTTTCAGCAGAACTGAAATTTAAATTTTGAACAGCTCCAGGATTCCCTGGTGTTGTGGAATTAGAGGAGTCTGGAAATTACTTCTATAAACTATGTATAAATCTCTGGACAAGAGGTAACATCTGTGGCATGATATAATGCTCAAAAAGTAATGAAGAATAAAGAAACAGCTGTCACTGCATCAGATGATCAGGAAGCAGGTTAAAAGAGGGGAGAAAATGGAAACATAATTTTTGCACTAGAAGAATTAAATTGTGAAACTCATTAACACAATTCAGAAAAGCCAATGGATTCAAGTCCCAATTCCTTATAGTGATGGAGAAGAGTTCCCATTTAAAAGAAAGGACAACATGTGTTGTGGTTTTGGTTTGTTTTTTGGTTAATGTACTCTTTATGTGGTGGTTTTACATTCACTGATTGGGAGATAGGATTTTGGGAGAAAAAAAGGCGAAACAGGTTCAGCTTAGAAGTAAAAAGATATTTTATTAACACACAATAAGAAAAATAAGAGAAAATGGAACTTTTAAAACCCTTCTCCTCTTCCATAAGTACTTACTTTTTTACAAACTACATAGAGACAAAACTTATGATATTTAGTCAGTTTCACTATTTTAATATAGTTTTTTATTAATTTTTTAGGAGAGGAGTTTTTTGTTTACTATGGAATTTTTTCTACTGACAACTTAGAAAAGTTTTTTTGTGGGTCGGAACTCTTACAGAAACAGCCATCCGGGGAAAATTTGCTTCTACGTGGTCTTTTTTCATTAGCAGTTGCTCAAGCTGCTTATGGGTCGTGGAACTCAGGCATTTGGGGTGTCACTTTTTAAAGATAAGTAATTTTAAGGCAAAGGATTTTTTATTTTAAGGAACAGAGATGTTTTTTCACTTCTTTCACTGNCCTCCAAAGGAGAGAGAGAGCCAGGACTGCCTTACCTCTTGTGAAGCCAGAAGGAAGAGAGCGACCCCAGCCTTCCTTTCAACTTTCAAGGCTGTGTGTTTCCCAGAGGTGGATTTTTACATGCAATTAGCTGTTTTAGTTGTCTGTTTAAAAGAATTTACCTATTGCACTTCACCATCTGTGCTAAACTAGCACAATATGAAACCTCCTAGTTCAGGAAGTCCTTAAAACAAGAAAAGACAGAATCCAAGAAAGGTTATGGAGCATCTATCTTCTTTCTTATTCTGTGTCTTTAAGCATTTGGACACAGGCTAATATCAGAAAGAAGGATAGTGGGAAAATGCCCTGTTTTGAACTGCTGTGGCAGCTCGGAGGCACTGGCCATTGAAAGCTGCTTATGTGGTCACAGCGGAAAGATGTGCAAAGCCCAAAGCCTTGATGTTTCGCTGGGCCTTATCTTCAGTTTGTTAAGGAGAGTTTACAAATATGAATCATCACAAAGAAGGAGGAAAGCAAACATTGCCAGACAACAAGTCTTCCTGCTAGGTCAGTTTTACCAATATCCCTGCTCAAATACCACTTATTTTCACGCTTCTTATTAAAACTTTAAGAGTCAGAAGATTTATGTATAAAAAAAGTCTTTCTCACCACACACCCTTTTCCTTTTTGACTTTATTTTCGTTTCTTCTAAGATTTGAAGCTGTCTTCAAATACATAACATAAATTGTTTTTGAAAGTACTTGATTTGAATCTGGTTAGGATCAGGTGTTTTCAGTTGACTCTCACTCTCTTCTTAAGACCAACAAAGAGCAAAACAAATATTCAGTAAATCCATTTCCTTAGAAAAGAGATTTCAAACTAAAGAATAGTAGACTGAACAGTACCCCAGAATAATGAAAATTGGTTACCTATTTTTACCTCAGTTACAAAACCTTTTTTTTATATTGGCTCACTTGATTCCACTCCACTCTTTTTCGTTTCTTCATTTATAAAATGGCACAACAGTTTCCTGAAATACTGTAAAATTCAATGTATGCAATGTAGTGTTTGCAATGTCTTCCGAAGTCCATACATGAGCAATGTAAAAAGAAATAAAACCCATAAAGTGCTTCTATTCTCCCGGACAGTGAGACAATTATTAAAATGTCTGAATAGCACTACTTACTTTGAATTAATTTTATGACAAATTTAAAATACCTGGATGGGTCTGTTTACCTTGAATTTACTTTATAATTAATGCTTACAAAATTTTTTGTGTCATTGGAACCATTTTTTTTTAGTAAAACACTGGTTATCTGCACAGTGAACACTTTCAAACTCTTTGCTGTTACATAATTGCATTTCATGAGGATGATCCATGCTTTAATTGTCTTTAAAATTGGTTTTGGACAAAGATATGTGCATGAGAACAAGCAGACTTTCAAAGGCTGTGACACATTATTATTGCATGTTTTGAAAGACAGCCCTGAAGATGAATTCCAAATAGGTGATCAAACTCATATATGAAAATGTGCCATATTCAAAGCAGCTGATAATAAATGCTACGATGGCCACTGCTTGTATGCCCTTCCTAGCAAAGTTCTGTGTGCTCACACAGGAGAAGGAATGTTTATATTGAGTTTTACAATAACCACATGCAAAGTCCTCAGCAGCCTTTTAGACCTATAAACCTTAATAAAAGGCTCTGGTTCTTAAAAGGACTATGCTATGAGGGTCTCATAAATTACAGATTCAGGTCATGGCTTCTGCACCCAGAAGATTACAACTTTCAGGTGGCTTGACAATGCCATTGCTAGAGTTAAAATATAAAAGTCAATAAAATGAGAAGTGAAACCTAGCATTGTACATAGATAGACATAAATGTTAAGCCTCTGTATAAAGTGATAACATTTCAGCACATAGGGATTAAATGAAAACAAAAATTAAAAAATAATAGGAAATTAAAAAAATAAAATCAACAAATCTGAGAGTTACTCTTGAAATCTACCAAGTTCATCAGTAGACTTTGACTTAGTCCTTCCATTGCAAAAATACTTCTGTCCAAGTTGTGCCCACGTCCCAGTAAGTGTCATGTTTTACATGCCTGAAGTTCGTGCTCCTTCAAGTATTGGAATGTGTTTAACTTATACTAGCACCTTTCCCTGGCATCTGCACAAAAGAGCAGATTCATTTAACCCAGCTGAGCACATCCAAGTGAGATGCATAAATTAAGAGTTTTAAGGAGAACCTCACTTCACCTGCCTTTACTCATCGGAAAGCTTGACAATTAATCATGATCTTTAAAATTGGTGGAGGTAGACATCTCTAGGAGATTCATCCCATTCCAGACCAGCATCTAAAACAGATAAACAGAGTCACTCCTGGTCACATCTCTCTCGAACACAGAAGGAATTTATTATTCTCATCAAGACTTAGATAACTTGGATAGTCAATACGAATGAGATGAAATAACATTTAGCATCTTCTGTAGTTAAGGAAGAAAGGAACCACTCATGGTTGAAACAGTCACCCACTGAATCACCCTCTGGGACATGATATTCTCCAGTCAGTGACATTTAAAATAGATTAACTTCTATTGTGAAACTGCACTTTACTTTTTTCCCCCTTCAACTAAAAATATATCTTGACATGATTTTTTGTTTCAGGATTAAAAAAAATCTCAATTAAAACCTCACTTTTCCCCGAATTTTTATGATTGTTCATCAAAAAAAGCCCACCAAACTTGTGGTTTCTAATCAGAATATTTTGGCGTTTCTTTGAGATTTGTGAGAATCTGAAAAATATTCTTTCAGTCATTTCTAGTCCAATCATCTGTGATTTAAAAATCCATCTAAAGTAAGATATATACTATTCTAGTAGTTAAAAAACTGCAGCTGCTTTTATAGGAGAATGGTTAGCACTCTGTCTATGGTGTTTTGGCCAAATTCCAAGCCAAGTAATTGCATTTACATACCTAAATTCACTGTGGTTGTTTCATCTGGATACTGCAATATTATGTAAGCTCGTTTGGCTAATTTAGCACCCACATGAACAGCATAGGTTCAAAAGTTCAACTTAAACTTTATTAGGTTTGCAGTCTGCTTAATAATACTTAGCACTTAATTAATCTGCACAACACCCTTGTGATCTACTTCAGTTAGTATTACCAGGAGAGTCTGTGAAAAAGGAACAAAAAGACAGGAAGAAAAATGCCCATCCTATAATGCCATCTCTCATCCTGAAACAGGTGTTCAGGTGCCTATAGAACTTACTTTTAGTTCAATGGTATTTAGTCTTGAAAAGACATTAAATCAAAGAAAAGAGCACAAAAGGTAAAGTGGCAGTCTACCCCATTTTTGGTGTAGCGATGCACGTATCCAAAAGATCTGAAAAAAATGAACACATTCTCATTTTCTCTTACATATATATAGAAGCATTGGATACATTTGTTGAACAGGGGAATCTGTGATGGGGAAAAAAAAGAAGTAATAATAATAATAAGGTAATATTGCAATAATGTGTGTACCTGATTGATGTATTTATCATACCACTGATGCATAGTATCACACAGGGCAGCTGGCAGAACAACCAAAGACCAAATGTCTTTAATAAAAAACCACTGAGTCCCATCCTCTGATACATGAGAAATACTTTGTGCTCATATTCCTATGTCAACACCATATCAGTAAACAGGCTGGTGTAATAGTAGGCATGTCCAAATGCAAAAGGAGGCAGTGCAATTGCAGGTTATCTGAGAAGCTGCCATGTGAAAATGAAGCAGGTGGAGGAGGGCTCATAGGCACTTCCAAGTTTGCTCTACCCTTCTTCCTAAACCCTTCATTGCTTAGAGAATATTCAAAATGCCTAGAAGTTGTTGCACTCTGTGTTTCCTGTCTTGTGGGAATTCTTCTCTGAGTTGTTTCTTGAGATCCTGCTGTTTGATCCAGCTCACTCATCAAGACTGACTCCAAGTCCTGTTTTCCATCTTACTGTACCATCTTTTTTTTCTGTGTCACTGGTAGGGACAAATGCTTTCTATGCTGCAGGGAGTTCTAGAAGAGAAAACCATAGAAGTCTAAATCTAGGCTGTAAAGGGACTTGTGGAACTGTGGATATGCATAATATATAAACAAGGCTGAAACTGCAGAAGAGACAAAGATTTCCTTTTCTTTTGAAGATTATGACTGCAGTTTAACTCAATGGCAGACACAGACCACAGTCTGTATGGACTTAAAATGTGGTTTACATATGGTCCCTATCATAATAAGAACCTCTCACATTTTCAGTAACTTTATGTTCACAGAATGCTTAATAAAGGAAATTAATGTGTTTTCATATACAGTGGAATGGTGCACACACAAAAAATTAAAATTATTTGCCAAGGAAAACATATAGGATAAATGTGTGTAAGCAAATCTCTAGTCCCTAGGAAGGCCTCTAGTAGTAACTAGTAGTTACTAGTAGTGCTCCACTGGACTCTTGATTTTCAATAATTCTTACAGGTATGACTGTTACAACATCATTGCATCACTCATGGCACAACACGAGAAATCCAGGACACAATCCTGCTAGAAGATCCATGCAGGTAGGACTGAAGGCTTGAGCTACTCTCTGACTTCAGGTGGGTCTCCACAGACATGGGGGACAAACCCTTGCTGAAGATGCGCAGTAGACATAAATATCTGCATGACAAAGGAGTTATGAAGTGTCAGGTGTGTATCAAATAGGAAAACAGCAAACCTGACATGGTTTTATGATTACATCTTGGTTTTACTGGTTCACTTTGCCTGCCCCGTTACTCTTCTTCACTGCTCTAGGGAAATGAATTTCTTCCTTTTCTAAATTACTCAATATGGGACAATCAAGTCAAGAACATGAGGACAGTAACAAAAGCTATTTCCTCATGCACATATATACATTGTAAGTCATTGTAAGTATGTCTAAGGGGATCTCATGTGATCCATGGTTTTCTTGAGACCAGACAGTATTAATTAATATATATATATACATATATAAATAACATCTTCAAAATATTATGTTAACGTAGAGAACAAACAGCAAGGACAAATAGTCAAGAATAGTCAAGCCTTTTCCTACCTGAAAATATACATTGTTATGACAATAAATTGCTTCAATCTTTCTTTCATGCACTTAGTTCATTTTGTAAACCCATCTTGATTTAGCATTAATTTCTTCATTGAAGCCTTAAAGAAAAGGAGGGCTATACCTTTTGATCATCAAGATATTCAGCCCATCAGCAAGCTTTCCTGGCAGAAGTGAAGAGTTCTCATCTTTATAGTGCTTCAACAACATGCTAGAAATGAAGGGCTTTTTCATGTCAGTGGCACTTGAAACTGAAATGAATTCCAAAACACTGCAATTAAAATACCAGGAAAAGTGTATTGAAAGAGACTTTATAGCCATTCAGTATACCTGAAGACATGATAAATCTTCCATCTCTGTATAAAAATGCATCCTATTATTCACTCAAATCCACAGCAACAGGCTACAGATGTAGTGTAGTTTAGGGTAAGTCCAAAAGCAAAACTTTCCTGCATTTTGAGGAAGGTATCACTGAGATCATCCAATGTCAAAAGACATTAAGTCTTTTAACACAGTGCTTCTGAAAAGCCCCCATTTTTATGGAAGGAATCAAGTTTTTCCAGCCAGGCTGATTATTTCAGACTCCCTGAAAATTCTGCTAGAAGAGAAAGGAAGGGAAAAAAGATATATATATCCAAGTCGAGGACTGGTATTTAATTTTCCATCTTAAAAGTCTGTCTTCTCTACCCTTCAAACCTGTTTGGAGACCACACCTCTTTGTAGGTAGCAGATAGAAAAAGTTAAGACAAAATACCTCCATGGGAAAAATTAATGAAATCAAATTATACTCTACTCAGGGACTTAAAAGTAACAGGGATAAAAGACACAAATAGAGATGACTCATGAGAAGAAGAGAATCAGAATGAAGATTGTATTTTAAAGAGGAAACAGAGGGTGGGGATTTATCAAACTAGAAGTCAACAGGAAGAATCAGAAGAACTACCATGCACCATGGATGTTTACCACTGTCTCCCTTTCCTCCCATCAAAGGGCTGCCTGTGCCTCATCATTTTTTGTGCTGCTGATTTCAGGACCTCACCTCTTCCGCTGGGACAGCTACCCAGTCTGACTCTTTTTGACTTTGCCATGTAATTATCTTTATCCTCCCTTTTCTTTTGTCAGAGCCATGTCCTGGTACTCTATACTTGGTTCTCCATAATAGGAGCAGGGTGCAGTTTGGTTTCTCTAGGTTGCCCTTGCTGCTCTATGTCTGTACCTCTCTAGAGAGAATTGTGTTCCATTGGTTGCTGCTGTTTCATCACCTAAAAATAGATACTCTGTGGTCTACCACTGATGCATTTCACAGTCAGGAAATGGATACACTTTTCCTGAGAAGACTATAATGGAGAAAAAAAAAAAGCCATTGATTTTGCTAGACATGGCAAGTGACTGCCAAAAATAACGTTACATTTCCTCTCATAACTACTGGTGGCCCATGAGCAACAAAATTTATTCAAAGCTTCAACCTTTGATATAATAAACTGGATGGAAAAATGTTGCCAGAATTGTCACAGGAATGCAATCCAGAAATTTACCATACACCAGGAAACATGAACACCTTTTTGGTTTTGTCATGAAATTTGCACTTTGTACATTGCATTCCACCTATGGGCCCTTCTCTCAGGCTTCACCTCACACTTCATTTTTTTTTTTTAATTTATTCCAAATGGTTTTGTCTTTTCCCTGGATGATGTGGTTTATTTGTCCTACTTCCATGTGGAGACAGGGGATCTCCAGCAGATCAAACAGACCCCACCACCCAGCAGGGCTGACCAGTGGAACTAGGCAGTGACTCCACCTTTGTTCTGTCACCTCGAATGTCCTTATGATCATTCTGGATCCTCCAGATAAAGCTCCTTCTGAGTGAGTTTCCTCTCTCCCCTCAGTTCTTTCTTTCTGAGGGAACCAGAACTCAGGGGAAGGAGTGACGAGCAATTCCCACCTTCTCATGCAACTAGGACATCACCAACCCATACACACAAGAGAAGACTGCATAGTTATCTCCTATAATAAATACACAGGTTCACAGTGCCACTACTATTCCCAGCTTAGAAAATCCTGCACTCTTCCACCATCGTTCCCTCTCTAAACACATACACTGTCTCATTGACCTTTCTGACTTTTTCAGGCTGCAAATTCTCTCATTATTGCCTATTTAGTTTTCTTAGACTGCTGTTCACAACCTGATCTCTGCTCTCAGGTGAATGTCCAGCTGGAAAAAATAAGCTTCCTCTTCAGGTCCATCCTGGTTTTAATCTGTTGCTGTCGCAATAAATCCCCTGTGGAGGTTTTCTTACTTCCTATTGTTTTCCCTCTTCTGCTATAAACCTCACAAATATTAATCTCTTTTGGTCCTGATTTTCCCCTGCCTCCCATCTTTTATTTGTCTTAAATGCCTGCCAGGACTTTTCACACTTCATCATGTCTCCAGCAATACCGGCTCTGGGCCAATGCCAGAGACTGCAACTTGACAAAATATGTTGCAAGGTGGCTTTTCTTCCACACCGTCTGCAGCTGTCATCTTCTCTCAGGGTCTGATACTACAAATTAGGCAGAGCTGGCAGCAGACCATGTTTTTTACCTCCCAAAAGTTAGATTGGGAACAGAATTGCCAGGGATTTTTCCTTTTAGCTCCTTGCATGTGGGATAAGCAGATTGGGAATCAAGGCGCTGCTTTATCCTGACATTCTCCCTCTCCTTTTGTTTATTGTCTAGTCAATTTACAGGCATCACCTCGTGCCATGCTAGCCTGGACTGTGAAATATGTTAAAGAGTGGATAAAACTCAGAGGGACAATATTAGAAGACCAACAGCTTCATGCTGCAACAAGCAAAAGAGTAAATAACCCAGAGAGTCCTGGAGGTTTTGATTCAAGGACTGGTTCACTATGAGCAGGGAGATAAGTGCTTGTGTATCCTAACAATTTCTCTGTCAAACACGATGCAGGCTCTAGGTTTTGTAGTTCTCCTTTTTTTTGGACCAACAGCTAGAAGTGATGTGCTCTGTATAGTTTGAGTTGGGAAGTACCACAGCTTCTTCATGACCTTCCTTGGTCTATAAGTATGTAGGTACATTTTGTCTAGCTGAATAAGTGAGAATGAAAAAAAAATCTTTGTCTGTTACTGGGATTTTTCTTAGGGTTTGGGAGGTTTGGTTTAGGGTTTGGTTGGTTGGTTGGTTGGGTTTTGGGGGTTTGTTTTTTTGGGGGGGTTTGGGGTTTTTTTAAGGATACAAATCAGGAAATACGTAAAGAAAGGCAAAACACTGCTCAGCTAAATCCAGTCATCTTTCAGAGCTCTGTCTGGTCCAAACCTGAACAAGAAAGTTTCCTGTGTAAAAAGCTGTCACAAAACTTCCCACCAACTTGCAGAGGGTGAGGTGCACGGCCTGCTGAAGATTTGCCAACTGGAGGATCTCAGGTTGTTGGCTTACAGCTCTGTAGTTTGTGCTTTGATCCTTAGAAAAACAAAGAGAATAGTGATAGTAAGACAATGTGTATAATTTAAGGTGGTGATATAGTGGAGAGTCGGTAGCTCAGTGCAAGATCATGGAACAATGAGAAAAAAAAAAAAGAGATATTTGCTCTGTGATGGTATCAAACATCTTCTAAAATAAAAAAAAATAATGTTTCACCATTTGAGGTGCCCATGGGATGAGTGGATTCTGGCAGGGTTGATTTATCAGTATTGAAAAAGGGATGAGCAATATCTGAGAGAAGATTCAAGTGGGTACCTAATGTAAAAAAAAAGGCCTCTGGAGGCTCTGGAAGCCCCCTTTGAGCTCACCCCATCAGTCACAGCTTATCTTAAATCAAATCTCCCATTTGATCCATGCCTTCTCAGAATATTTTTTCTTTTTTATTGTTATTATACTGGTATTGCATTATGATTTTTCTGTGCTTTTTAAATTCCAGTTTCCTTAAGTTCAATTCATAAATTCTGATGCAAAACACTATAGGAAATTATAAGCTGTGTAAATAAATTAATCACTCTTGACTTCAGAGGGGTTTGATTGATTTCTGGACAGATTATCTATATTTATACCCAGTGGGGATAGAAAGTCGTCTTTCCTTGGACTATTTCAGCAGCCTGATACGAAGGGAATCAGCAATCCTGGACTTCCTCAGTAGTTCTAACTCTGATCTGTTGTGTGACCTTCTGCAAGTTACTTAACTTCCCTCAACTGTTAATTCCTTGCCCATACTTAAGAGCTTTATGAAAGACTTCCTGTTGGAAAGACTTTATTTTGCTGTGTAATCTTCTACTGCCTACAGCAACGGCAGCCTCAGTCTCCCTACACACTACTATAATACAAATAAGCAATGATAATGCCTGGTTGCTTGCAATGTTGACAAACTGAGAAGCAAATTCCTCCCAGGATGCTTTTCCAGCTAATGTATGCCTATCTTTATTTGAAGAAAGCAAAGCATATCCTTGTGGGACCATTACCCACCTACAGCCAGCAGACATACCAGTCCCAGTGGAATCCCAGTCATGAAAACTACAAAAATAATCCAAAAGGAGAATGCATTTAAGTTTCTAGTTTGAAAGATTTAAACATTTTTGCTGGCATGAAAATCTGTTTTTAAAGCAGACTCATGCTATTTGATAGTTTGAAAGAGAAAAAACCCTAAGATGAAAACATAAATATTTGAAAATCTGCTACTCTTCTGTGTGTGTTCCTGAACACTTCTCATCTTAACATTTATCAGCTGCATGGTTAGATCAAACAGTTCACAGAAACTGAAGTGAATACATCAGTGTGAAATGGACTATTTGCTTTTTTCCATTTGGATGACTTTGTTTCAATTTTTATTATATACAAAGGACTCCAGTCAGATTAACCCACATACCTATTATTTCCAAACCAGAAGCATGTTACTCTTTTTTCCCAGAACCTCCCACTAATGCATAAGGCACACATAATACTCCTTTTCTCAAGATCAATGTAACCATACATTGTTTATCTTATTTAATACATTACAGCATTTCTACACTGGCAGGGCTGCACTGCATATCTGTATTCCGAAGAGCTAAAGAACAAATGAAACTATTGCATCACATGTTCCTTTTAGTATAAGATATCTCCATCACAGAAATATGCTACACATTGTTACTAATTTTCAGCTGGTTTTTTTACTAGGTTAAATTTATCCCTGTATCTTTTGCTAGAAGATGTTTGTCTTTGGATCAGAACATCGCTACTCTCTGTATCACCTCTGATTTTTCAGCTTTCTTCTGAAAATGGTAAAAATTAGACCCATGCTGCTTCCACCAGTGATTTATAGAGGAGCAAAGAGATCCTTCCATACACCATTCCTATTCATTGGCTTTTGGCTTAGGAACTATGCATTGTGCTTGTTGACCTTAGTTGCACATGAGAATCTGTATTTAGTTGTTAGCTCACTGTGATGCTCCAAGCTCTTCAGGATCTTTTTTTTACAAGAATGTGAAAAAAGAATGCAAAGAAAATGTCAAAAATTGAGAAAACTGGAAGGACACAGACACAGCAGTGTAAGGCTGGTCTTTCTTGTGGGTCTGAACCCACACTGATGCTTACCTCAACAAAAGACAGGTATTTTAAAAAGTTTACACTCCTTTCTATTGAGAAAAGTGTAAAACAGATGTTTTCAAAAGTTGATTCACTCTGTTATGGGACAGGTTTGTAAAAGAGATAAGTGATCTGACCCCTGAAGATAAATGTCTTTCTCTTGTTTTGATAGAGAGCTACTACATTTTCAGATAGTTAAATTTTGATGATATTATTCTCTGTCAGACTTGTGCCTTCACCTGCCTCTTCTCCTCTTCTCTGAAAATTCCATAGACATATCTTTCATTTTTTTGGCCTGAATATGCATTTTGTACTTGGATGCATTAAAGACTAATTTATTTTAACAATCTCAGTTTACCAAGTATATGTCTGTAGGGATATCTTGTTAACTGAGAAAATCTTCCTATATTTTTTGCTATGTGCCAAAGTTAAAAGTACAGATATCATATTTATTCTCAGCTCATGGAATCACAGAATCATGGAAATGCTTGGCTTGAAAGAGGCCTTAAAGATCATCTAGTTCCAATCCCTCTGCCATGAGCAAGGACACCTTCCACCTTCCACATTGCTCCGTCCACCCTGGCCTTGAACACTTCCAGGGATGGGGCATCCACTTCTCTAGGCAACCTGTGCCAGTGCCTCCCCACCCTCAAAGCAATGAATTTTTCCTAATATCTAATCAAAACTTACTATTTTTCAGTTTGAAGCCATTTCCCCTTGTCCTGTTCCTACATGAACTTGCATAGTGTCTCTCATCAGACATTAAATTGTTAAAAAAAAATAGTTGAACCTGATCCATAGGACTGCAGGACAAAGTGAGAAATATTTCCACTTGATCAATTATTTAGATCTAAATTTGGACTACACTAGTTACCCAATTTCTAGTTTATTTCATGCTTTGGGGTTTTTTTCCTACATTATTATAATCTTACTCTTCATTGAAACCAGGGGCAAGGCTTGGCAGATCATTCTTATTATAAGCCATTGTATTTGTATAATTAAAAGCAATTCAGATTAGACTTTTCAAGGGCCCTATGAGGGGTTTAATACTGAATTTCCTTAATGTCTCTTGAAAATGCTGGACCATATTAAATTAGCGTTTTAATCCTAGTCTCCCTGAAGTCACAGGTGAGGGCAAGACAGGTTTTCAGGCATAACATTTCTTCCTCCTCACACATACCATGTGACTATGTGTCAACAAACTTACAATTTGTCTGTGCAGAACCTTTCACACAGAGGTTAGGACAGTTGTTAGAAATGCAGCACACATTTGTCTTCAGCAATGTAATGGAAATGGAGCAAGAGACAGATGAAGCTATCATTCCTTCACTCTGCTTTTCACCAAATACTAAACAAAGGATAAACTCTTGTACCAGATGTTCAAATCATGGTGTAAAGAGGCCAGAGAAGAGAGGAAAAGTTTCTCACCATCTTATAAATGCTAGCTTCTCTGCAACAGTAGTACGCGTGTGTTAATATTTTGGACTGATTAAAATCTGTCTGAAATATTTCAGAAGGGTAAGGTTTTTCCTACTCAGTGTGGGGGGAGTTAATTCCTTTCTCTTTTTCTTTAAATAATCAGGGAAAAAAGCAACCTTATTTTGATTAATTGAATAGTTTCCATAGCAGCTGTGAGCCAGGTGGCTGGAACCAGTTACTTAGGATGCTAAAATAAGGGTAATTAGTTTATTTTTAATCTTCTAATTCTGTGGGAGTGAAGTTTAGTGTGTTAATGGGAGAGGTTTCGTCGAGAAGTGTCTTGACTAATCTGTTATTATCATTTAGGTTTATTGATGAAGCTCAGGCTTTATATGAAAAGAAAATGAGTGGAAAATTCTGAGGCAGGGCAAGCTACAATTTTCCTTCTGGCTTAAAAGTCCCTAAAGGGATTTTTTATATTTTATTCTTATCAGGACTTTTTTTATAACTGAAAACCTGAGGGATTTGGTTCAAAGAACGACGTGTGCTCATGCAGAAGGACCTGCTTTAACATAGCAAAAAAAAAGGCATTAATTGCAGAACTAGAAGGCATGGAAAACATATTAACTGTGTCATTCTTTTACCAGTTCCTATTGTTGAGGGAGGGCTGATTTTGATTATTTTACAATGTGTACATTTGCTGAGGAAAAAAAAAAAAATTATTACTTAATAGTCATGTTTCTTAACTTGACTTCCATACCCCTTTTTTTTTTTTTAATTCCTCCCACTAACTTCTGGTTTTAGTTTTAAAGCTACTTGTTCAATTACCTAGTTGTCCAGGTTAAAGAAATACATTTTTTGGCTTAAAACATGAAAATGGATCGATGCATCATTTCAGCATTTTCTATGTTCTATGAAGGCTTTCTTTTCTGTGGATTAAGGCCAATTAGCAGAT
The DNA here is from genome assembly GCA_013399915.1 of Illadopsis cleaveri. Taxonomy (NCBI): domain Eukaryota; kingdom Metazoa; phylum Chordata; class Aves; order Passeriformes; family Timaliidae; genus Illadopsis; species Illadopsis cleaveri. Next base: position 865,394 of record VXBB01024301.1, read on the forward strand.
GGAGATTTGTGAGCTGGAGAAAGTCCAAGGGGGAGGAGCTGTTTTCTTTCAACTAGAGGCTCACTGGCTTTACATCTACTATCAGCTAAATATTTTATTAGAAGAAAAATCCCTTCTTGGGGATACTCTTACTACCATTTTGCCCCAGCATGTTCTAAAGCTACCTGAACAACCGAAGAATATGAATTTTCCAGAGCTGTGCTCTGCTGGACAAGGATAAACCTCAATTCAGACCACCTAACCTATTTCCTGACTTAGGCATAGTTGTTTCTTCCCTGTAATAGAGTTATACGTTTGCAGTTAAGTTTAGGAAAGGCTTAGAACTACTCCTGATCATCTTGACTTCACTTATCTGAATTACAAAGCTAAGTCAGGTAACCAGAAAAAGCTCAGACTGTGGTCTGCTGCCCTTGTACATCAGTTGTGCAAGCTGTGGGTGCATTTGTTTTAGCTTTCTGATTCTCATCTGACACACACTTCTGGGTTTAATCTCTTAGGTTTAATCTCTTAGTGGCTTTGGTTCATGACATAGAGCAGTCCCAAGGCACCTTTTGGGTCAGAGTTAACAAGATGTGCTCCAGAAGCACACCTACTGCATTATCATTTCCAAAAGGTGGTCAGTTCAAGGGAAAAGGAACAACCCAAACAAGCACAGTGTTTACACCAGGTCCTGAGCATCAACTACCTCAGCCTTCACTCTGTCTCTGTTGGCTCTCACTACCTACTACTGAAGTCAGAGGATAAGAGAGAAAGCAATAAAACATGCAAACAAGTTGTTTCTATACAGTTGAAAAAACATCAAAAGGTTTACTTCATCTTCACTTTTGATCCTCTTCACTAACTACAGTGAAAAATCTCTGGCCCATGGCAGGACTATCCCCCTCAGCTATGTCAAGACTTTTTTCTGGGAGATTCCTTTTTCTTACACACCTAACAGGTACAACGGAGTATGACGAGAATTGCACAAGATGGGTAATGGTGTCAGTGATTGACTAGGACGCCAGAGGTGACAAAGCGTTGCCTTACAGCAGAGAAGGATTCTTTGCCTGTTTCAGACACTGTTGCATCTCAGCCCAGTTGAAATGCATCTTCACCCAGTTGAGTCCTTTGAAGAATTATCTGCCACCAACTGGATGCTGCGTCTCAGAGCACCAAAAGTGGTAGAAAACAATAAAGCAAAAAAGGGGATTCTGATTCTGGCCCAGTCTAGATGTGGAAACACAATATCTAGGTTAGGTATAAATAAAATTCATAAATAATTTTAATTGTCTTTTTAAAAGAGCTTTTAATGAAACCTAAGTTACAGAGGTCAGCAAATGTTGGACAAGTATTAGATATTACTACATGACTCTACTTTCACTATCATTACACTGTTAAAATGTAGGATTTTTGCAACAAGATATCTAATTCTAAAATAATTATGTAGATATGGTCAGCATTTTTATGTGCATAATAAGTAAATGTTCAACAAAATTTTGATTGCCCTTCTTATCACTTACTTTGAATCTTCTCATTTCAATGTATATAGACACTTACACGTTTATTATAAAAGGTATGGAGGAGGAATAAACAGGGGCACCTTGGTCTGAGCTCCCAGACGCCTCCTTCCTCCTTTGTTGTTCTCCCTCTGCTCCCTCTTCCCACACCCACCATCTCCCACTTGCTTACACGTGCTGCTCAGTGAACGGCCTCATCTGTAGAGCAGTTAATTGTAACCCACATCCTTCCCTCACTGACCAGGTCTGGTCCAGTCACTGTAGTAAAGCAGGTTGAAAACCTTCCCTTTAGAAAAAAATTAAAAAAAACAATTCCATGGACTACAACAAAGAGCAAGAAAAATGAAAGTTCAAATGTTTTCTTTCTTTCTTTTTTCTTTCGTGGATGTTAAAAGGCTCTGTTCTCTTACATAATGTAAGCAGCTTGGTTTTTTCTTACTATATTATAGTGATAGAATTTTAATTTTATTCAAATAATGATCTGAAAATAGCAAATACTATAGATTCCAGGGTGAGGGAGTAGTCAAGATGGGGGAGGCTCATTTGGTGAAAGAAAAGGAAAAGCAAAAACAAAAGGAAGAGAAAGCTTTGGTGGCTAATAGGACATCAAGGATATTTTTTTACCTTGAAGAACCCATCTGTGCTTCCAAACATAAATATGTGAAGGTGAGAGGTCTCCTTATTATGCAGGTAGGACAGAACAAAGCTGAATCCTATCCAGCTGAGCTGGTTCTCTTTCTTTGAACCCTCAGGAAACATAAAGATCACACTATTCCACTGCATAGCTGCTGCATTTCTTGGTTTGTTCTGGCAGTTGGCTTTCTCTTCCCTTGGAGTATTTTTGGACTGCAACTTCAGAGAGTATTTAACTCTGCTTCGTCCACACTGTAAAGTGTGAAGGGTATTAATGGAATGCTTTTGGTTAACTATAGTAAAATCCATGAAAACTAATTTAAGCTGTCTGTTGCAACCTTTTTTTAAACCTGCCCATTATTTACAAAGTATCCAATGAAGGGTGAAATTCTTTAAATATTTCTTTCAAATTCTTTAAATATTACTTTCAAAGAATAAAATAGTCATGAAATGTATGTAAAAGGAGGCATAAAAGGTGACTCTTTTAATTCAAAACTACAGATTTAGGTCTGGGCTGGAGAGTTGTCACATTCTGATTCTCAAAGAAGAAAATACTGCAAAACATGACTCATTAAAAAAATATTTCTGATACTATCCAAGTTTACATTTCAAATAAAAATTGAATGTGACATCTCCATCCTGTCATGAAATTGTCTTAGTCCTCACTATAGACCTGAAGCTGGGGAGAAGGGTTATGGAATTTAAAAGTTGTAGTTCACTCCTTTTCTTGCCTTTTCAGACTCCATTCTCATGGAGTTGTATTCCTGTCGTGCTTTGCTTGATTGTTGAGATAAAAGACATTGCTGTAGGAAGGCTGGAGGGTTACAGAAATCAATGAAGTCACAGTAATTTGGCACAGCTGAGACTCTGGCTCCTGACTTACCCTTTTATCCATCTTATGATGTGCTCCTCTCTCTCCCCATTCCCACAATCTGCAGTCTTTTCCAAGGTAATTCTAGGAATCCCTCTAAGGAATTATATTTTACCATAATTGCAGTTTATTTAATCAATTTCTATGTTTTTTATTAATAAATAAATGAATAAATATATGCATGTATATGTCTATATACCTAACAGGAGATGGCACCAGAACAGCTGCTGGAATTGACAAATGACTGTATTTGCCAATGGAGCTCTATCTACTTTAAAAGACTTAGGAAAAAAGCCCACTTTAATTTAAAAAAATTGTATGGATCTATAGAGGTATAAGTGCACGTGTCAGAAGTTTATTTTCTCACTGATTGGCTGGGGGTTTTTTCTAAATATTTTCTTTTTCTACTTTGAGAAAAGAAATTCTAGCAAGAAATTCTTTTCAAGTATCTTGATATTGAAAATGAACGTGAATTACTTTAAATTTTCATATTGTCCTGTATTTCATGGTTTACTGTTAAACCTTTGAAACACAATCTAAATGAATAATAGAAAAGACTATAGTAAAAATAATAACAACCATATCAGGAAAATGCTGTAGGTTTAATGTCAGAATTGTTTAAATAGCAGCTTCCTGTCCTAATAATATAAAGTGAATAGTGACAGCTGCCTATTGTTTGAAGACATCAGTAGACACTGTCATCTACTTTGAATTGGATTCAGAGCCCATGTGAACAAAACTATACTTCTCCTATAGCATAATGACAGTAAAAGTATGTCTGGAAGATGCCAGCTATTTCCTAGGTATAAATTAATAATTCTCCTCAGTGAAGATATATTAATGAAGCAGCAATGCTTGAACAGTAGGTATCACCTTTTTTTTTTTTTTTAATGATCTCATTTCTTGTAGATACTGACAGTTTTCAAGCCGAGGTATATATTTCAGAGAGCAAGGTCTTGATGATATGAGCATATTGTACTATATAAATAATAGCTTCTGTGAATGGGGCTTGGCACATTCTTTCCAGTGCCAGATTCTTTTGCTCAAACTGTTCATGTGGTGAGGGAAAAAAGGACTTGCATTTTTCAAACAGGCTTTGTTCTTGTCAGACTGACAACATTTAAACAAACATAATCATCTGTTTTGTCATCAGTCTTGAGTGCAAATAACTTTTGAGAAAAGGTTTGCCTCATTTTAAAAAAGAAAAAATGAAAGATGTATGGGCCTGAAACCCCAGGGCCCTGCTTAGATGTTCTTACAACTTGAAAAAACACATTTTATTAAAGACAGGGAATTGGCTTCATGGTACCATTCCTCTTTTATTGATGCCCTCATTACTGTCGGGTAATGCATGATTAAGGCATGAGGCCAGGATCCCACGTCTTTTTTCCTGCCCATCTGTGGTGGTAAATTCAATTTCCTGTGTTAATCTATATGTTTTCAGAAGTCTTTTCCTTCTCTTGGTAAAGCTTTTCCTTTTGTGTATATTCACAATCAGGAAAATGACTTAGTAAATGTGGAAGTGCTGTGAATCATTACTGGAGGAAAACCACTACATGAATGGCTACTTTCACAACTTGGAATACATGTTTTGAAGTGTTTTGTAAAATATTATTTTCATCCTGAAACAATGACATCTCGTCTTCAAATTTTGAAGAAATTATCTTGCTCTACTTGGCCACTGGCAGGCCAGATCTAAAATGCTGTGTTCAGTTTTGATCCCTGCCATAGAAGAGAGATGGGGACAGGCTGGAGAGGGTCCAGAGAAGGGCCATAATGGCCCTGATTTTCTGGATACTTAAAAAAGCTTAAAAGGTTTAACTTTGCCCTTAAAATTGCTCTTGCCAAACTGAAAAACCACTAATCTCTGTGCATGTACTGAAAAAGAATATCTCTGAAACTATCAAAAACTCAATTGGCTGTAGGGCTGAGACGGGAAATAGAGACTGGGAAGCCTGCTACATGAGGAAAAGCTGAGAGAACAGGATGTGATTCCTCTTGAGAAAAGAAGACTTAAGGAAGTCCTTGCCACCATGTTCTAGTATTGAAAAGTTGGCTACAAAGAAGGTGAAGACTCCTTTTTAACAAGGAGTCACATGGGAAAGACATGGGTGATGTGCACAAGTTACTCCTGGGGAGTTACTTCTGTCTTCTCAGAAGGAGACTCCTGAGAACTAGCACAGAATATCCATGAACTTTTCTTTTCACATTTGTTTCAGATAAGGATAAAATGTGATTTTCATAATAACTAAAGAAGGTTGATCTCTGTATGTAAACCTTTCTACAACATTCAGAGAAGGAAGTTCTGGTGATTGTTACAAGAGAAGCTTTGCACACGCATGTACAGTAATGAGGGCAAGAAGATTGCAAAAGCAGAAGCATGTGGTATAAAGCCAAAGCTTTTATGACTAACTGTAAAGAAGTGGTGAAATGCACTCCATCTGGAAAAGATTATGACCCAGAAACTACTAAAAGCTGGACAGCCATGAGGACCTGACCACGTCTGACCTCAAAGTTTTTTCAGAAATATTCAACTGATCCACAGTAAGAAAAAAGTTGAATATTTGAACTATAGGCTTGTTTTGAGTCTTAGTATCTCTACAGAAATTTGGCAAGGGAACAACAGAAGGATTGTGCAGCAAAGAAAAATTTCACTACAACAGTGGCTAGTCTTACAATCTAAAATATATATTTTGAAGTGGTTTTTAAAATCTTATTTCCATCATTAACATTATTATTGAGAGCTTTGTTGGATGAAAGATTTTGCCCAGAAATAATTGGATCAAAGGAAAAATATCTCTCTTCCAGTACCACTTCTTCACAGTATATCACTGAGATATTTATAGATGTTTCCTCCACAGGCATCACAGAGAAGACCTTTGTAATGATTTTCTTTAGGAGATGTTTTTCAACAATAGGCATTCTGGAGGGAGCAACTGACCTCTTGCCTAGCATGAGAGCTCCTCCTGATATATCTAATGGGTTTATTGTCTTCAAGGCTGGTCAAAATTCTGTTCAGAGAAATGTATCTGTGGCTGAGTATAATAAAAATTTCCAACACTAAACCCCAAGAAACAGAACCAAGACATAATATCTTGGATGTTGTGTATAGTATGTCCATTCAATTTCCTGAAGGTTTTCAGTTTCAAGGCAATTTCCTTATAGCTTTAAGCTTTAGCACTTTCAGGTATGGTTTTTCTTATGAAAAAAAAAAAAGAAAAAAAAGGGAAAAAAAAGGAAGGAATAAAAAGCCTAGAAAGCAAAGAAAAATGGTACTTTTTCACAAGGGAATGCTAAGTTATAACCCAACAGTCTATCATGAAACAATACTTTTTGATTGCATCACAATCTGTTTCAGTATGATTTATGTGTTCCCAAACTACTCAGTACCATGCTGTAGGAAATATATTAATTCCAGAAAAAACACTTTATTGACCTGCAAGTACAAAACAACTAGTATACATTTGATCAAGGATCTCTTTTTAAAACACTGAAATACATCCAGGAGAAAACCTGGGATTTAAAATTTAGGTTCTGTTTCTCAGGAACAAAACACTAAAATAACTCAAAATACTAGTACACAACAGCTCAGGTTTTACAGTTTATTTATTGTGGTCTTGATCCTGTTCTTCAAATAAATGGAAAAGATCATTTATATTGTGGAACAAATTCTTCGAAAGCAGGCAGAAATCCTACAATGTCATTTAGCTCCCTGATTGATCTCACAGCTGAATTTAAAGTGTAGCATATTTTGTTCTTACAAAGCTTAATTGTTCTACAACCTTCACAGTCTCCTGTAGTCTTTCTTCATACCTAGAAATGGATCCTAAACCCCATGGAATGTTCTATCTTGTACATGGAATGTTGTTTATGAACAGGACTTGTCAGTGTCGTTGTGAACTTGTAAGTCAGGTCCAATGGTGAGCTCCATTTTGGGGGGTATTGTTTGTGCGAGGTGAACAGATTACAAATTGCTATTGATTACCGCAATAAATTATGAATGTACAGCTCCCAAGTAATTTTGCAGTAATAAAACAGACACCTCCCTTCCCCCTAGCTCTCCACTCCCAAATATGTTTAGATTTAAAACCCTTTTTGTTCTAAACACTTCTCCAATTATACCTAAAAAGAAAAATAAATCATTTTGTCTGTGAAATGTTGGGTATTTTACCTCACTTTAGATCAAGTTATTGGGTAATGAGGAAAAAAGGTCAGAATGCATAGGAATCTGTCTCCATCCAAAAGCTAAAGTAAAGCTGGAGTCTTTCCACAATGTAGTATTTCACTGGTCCTATGTACCATATTTTCTGGTACACGGGATTTTGCAGCCAAATAAGGTAGTTCAATTACTTTGGAGAGAATGCATTATTTATTGACCAAAAGGTCAAAGGGGACCATGTGGTGCAGGGAATTTTCAGGAGGAATGGTGATCATTTGTCAAGAGAGGAGAAATGTACATTGATATGTGAAGTTATTATCCTTCTCCTGATCACAATTTGACCTTTGTCTTGCTAGAACTATATATCACCCTAAGGGAGAGGAAAGCAGGACACAACCCACAAACAGGGAGAAGACTTAAAGGCATGATTAGAAGAGCTAAAATGAATAGATAAGCAAGACAAATGGGCCATTTGTACATACAAATATTACATGTGTTTTAAAGGATACAAGACCGTTTTATCACAGAGACTGAGTGATGCGTAGTCCTTTCAAAATCTGAAGTTTATACTAAAAATAAAAGAACACTTCTATTTTTCTTTTTTTTATTTTTGCATCAAGAATTTAAGAATATTGCAATTCATACATATCTTCATAAAATTAACTTTTCTACTAAACCCAATTTATTCTGTTCATTTTTTTTTTTTCCATTCTACCTCTTTCAGGATGTGCTATTCATAGGTATATTATAAGAATGGAGGAGGGAAAAGGGCGAGAAATATCAGGTGTATGAAGGGGTGAATAATCCACAGATGGAAAAAAGCAATTTTGTTTTGTGACCTATTGGAATACAGGGATTGTACATGTGGTAAGGGTAAGAACAAAATACATCTTCTGTTATGATTAAACTCGCAGCACACTATTCAAATGACAGGTTGTGCATCAAAACAAAAACACAGGGCAGCTATGTTGAAAGGCAGGTAGAATTTGTCACTTTGGAACTTGTATTTCTTTGTTTCATATCATTTTCAAAACAATTAGGATATGCCAAAAGTATTAATTGTTGAGAAAAAATTATTTAAGGGTAATATCTAAATCCTCCCTTTAGGCTATGCAATTTTGTAGCAATAGGAGGCAGAGATCAGAGATACATCTACCATCTACCATCCATAGGTATTTCATGAAAGTTTTACATTCTTCTAGTGGGTTTGCCCTGGCTCCAGCTAAACCTCACACAGCTTCTCACTTGCCTGCATCCCTCAGCCCAGAGGTCTTACCTTAATGCCTTCACACATGTATTTACAGGTATCTGCTATCCAGCAGCATTAGATGGAGTAATCCAGCTCTGTGTCTAATTTTAAAGTTCTTTGTCTTCTGCTCAGGTGTTTTAGCAAAGTGCAGAAAAATAGAAATTAGTAAAATACATCATCATGGAATATTCAAATACATCATTACAGCAATTGAGATAGCTGTTTTCTTTATTAGTGGGCTCTATTGCCAGAGTCAAAAGTCCTTGGAAGACCAGTCTTTTCCACCAAGCACTTTATTTCTAATCCTAAAATCCTAACCCGTCCAAGTCAGTAGACAGTGTATCTTTTGTCCAATGTATTCAAATAACAATTTAGAACCTTATCAAACAAAAAAAAAAGTTATCTATGTTAAAAGAATTGTCTTCACACTCAGACTGAAGAACAGTTTTCTGTTTAATACATTGCCGAGCATATTGGTGGCCAAACACTGATAACTGTACAGAATCCTTTATTTCACTGGAGTTGCTAATGATAAAACTTCTTTCTGGCAAATTATAATAAAAATAATTTTCAATGTCGATTTAAATTTCATTACAAAGCCCTCTGAGGAAAAAAAGGAGAGACATTCCTTAAGCATTTTCTAGTGAAAGGAAGGCATCAAATTTAGTGTACAGAATCTCCTAGCACCAGCCATTGCTGAGGATGCTGTTCTAAGAAAATCTGTGTAGTAACCCGGTGCTTAGTCAAATCTTTGGATGTAAATATTCCACAATGCATGCCTGAAAGGAGCTAAGCCTTTCTAAAAGAGGTAAGTCAAAACAGATATTCAACCTCATATCTATAATCATTTTGCCTATGCTGAGTCAAATGAGTAAACTTTTTGTTTGCAAAATTATAGTTCACAGAAACTTGGGCATGGCAGTCTGTAGAGGAGATGCATCTTTTCCGTCAAAAATATGATCTTCACTTATGATGACTGAAGTTTCAGTTCATATTTTATTATTAAAGACTTAGGCCTGGGTAAACTTAAAAAGTCAGCAGTGCTGAGTCTGCACTGTATGCGAGTAAGAAACCATTTTTTTTCCCATTCTTCCAGCACTTGGTCTCCAGAGCTCAAGAAAATTTTGTCAATGAAAACAAAATTTTACTGCTTGGCTCAAGACACACAAAATTCAGAGAAGACTGCGAATGAAGAGACTGAAATTAGGTGGAGGCTGGTCAAAGGTCATGCCTGGAATCCACCAGAAGCTAAGACCAGATGAGTAATTGGCAGAAGCATTACCAGTAGTGGGAGTTGTGACTGAAATGAGAAGTCTGAACAATCCTATTAGAAAGTATCACATTTAAGCCAATTCACTGAATAATTCCCAAATAAACAGACCTTTCCTTATGGCTGAGAAGTAACCCTAAGGTCTCATCATTTTTATGCTATATGAGTGGTGGTTTTTTTGCTTTTTTCTTTTTGGATCTTCTCTGACAAAAAGTCTCACCCATTAAATTGGCTCTAAAGGCTTAAACAAGAAGTGCTCAAAAGAGTCCAAAAACTTCCGTAGAAAAGATTTTGTGAGGTAGATTCCATCACTTTGGAATAGTCTCCTAGGAAGATGTAATATTTCAGTTAAAGAACAGCAATCCATCTAAGAAGACACTTTAAATTTGAGTTTGTGTAAAACATTTAAGACCAGAAATTGTAAAAAAAAAATGTTTCTGACATCACAAAAAAGAGAGAAGCAGTATAATAGGTATCATAAAACTCTGAAAAGTGTCATATGGCATCTGTATTATGATGCACAGATACCTCCTCCATCACTGCTTTGCAGTCATCCTGCAATTTCAAAGTTGTTTCATGTCCCTGCCAAACACTTCCAAGGTTTGCCAGTATTCAGGAAAGACTAGAAGAACTTGGCAATATCTGAACTAAAGAGGTAACTTAAAAAAAGTTATTATCAGTACATCCTATCTCAAACTTTCATGGTGAATGAGGTAGAGAGAACAGAACTCAGCTGGTGTAGCTCTCTATTATTCTTTAATACAAAAGCCAGAATTACCTGAATTAAGACGAAGTCCAAAGCTATCATTTTCCCCATTTTCAAATGATTGAAATATCAATCACAGAGGATTCCTGCCTCAATCAATGTAAGAACTGAAACACTGTTCATGATATCTTTATAGTGCAAGGGTTGCAAAGGAAATATCTGTAGGTTTTAATATGATATTTTAAAAGAGATTCAGACATAACAGTGGTTAAAAAGAGAAAATTTCATCCTGAATAATTTATTAATGATTCAAGATTTTTAATGAAATAATATTAATTGATTTTTTCTGTCCTTTAATAAATTTCTTTTAAAAATTCTATATTAATTGATCCATAATGGATGATAGCTTAGAAAAAGTTGAAATTACATGTTTTTTCCAAATAGAAAATGAAGAAAAATTCAATTGTTTCAATTAGCTGACTTCACTTAGTTTCATTTTTTCTGTTAAATTCAGTGGAAAATTATGTTTTTGTAATACGGCCCCAAAACATTAGAGCTTTATGGCTGCCTGACTATATATATCCTAGCAACCATCTTGAATGCTTGTATTCCTCTCACTCCTCTCTGAAAGAGCAGGTATCCAAATATAACATTTTAAAAAGGCACTACGTTAATGGGAAAATTCAGTTTAATTTTCTTTTTGAAGACATTTAAGACAAACTATTTTAAAATATTCTAAATTGACAAGCTGATAGAAAGTAATTTAAAGGTTGTGTTGTGAGGCTTTTTTCCATAAGCCATTTCTGTAATAAGTTATAATAATGAAAAATTTTCAACCAGCATATTTGTTCTTAGTAAGATAGTAAATGTAGTCTACATTGGATGACTGCTTTCCAATGTGAAAATTCAAAAACATTTGGGCCAAGCAAGAAAGAGGATGGCACAGATTCTCCAAAGAGAAATATCCACTGTATTAATGAGGTTGTCTGGGAGGACTGAACACAGGGTTCCAATATTTTGGTGGACACTTGTGCCTTTTCTCCATGGGTGGATGACATAGTTAATGGAATCATAGATGCCTACCAGTGTGTAGAACTAATGTACATCATTCTTATCCGTGAAGAAAAAAGTAGCAAATAATAAGGGAAATTAAACGAGGAGTATTAGTAAGGAAGAATTCAACAACAGTTTTAATCCTAGACTGAGTTCAAAATGAGTTCAAATTCCGGTTTGAGGCATTTCTGACCTCTTCTTCCCAATCCTATTTACATGTCTTAGTCATGTCTATGCCATTTGGAAGGCTGTGCCGTGCATTAGATAGGTCTAATAAATCACATCTAGTTGCAAAGAGGCAGATTCAGTGCTGTTGTGCCAGAGATATATAAAGATGATACCACCTCTGAATTTCTTACAGCCATAAAAGTGCAGGTTCTGTAATTCTAATAAGTAGAAGTGGAATTCATGGAGAGTTTCTAAGAATGCACAAATGTAATGGGTAGAAAACAAAAAGCAGAACTGATGAATGGCACATATGACAAAACACCGTAATAAGAGTCCTTCTGTTCCCTCTGTGGGTGAAGAATGACTCTATGAGAAAAGATAAAGGGTGCCTGGCAAAAATAATTAACCATATGTTCCTGCAGCCCTCCTACATCACTTGCAATTTGTATAAAATATGAGCCAGGTGAGATGCAGCAAATGGATAAGGTGACTGCAGCAGGCTACTCCCACCTACGAGTGGGTACCATTAAAACCCTGAACTCTCAAAATCACGAGTGTGGCTTTACAGCCATTTACATGTTTATGTGTGACAGATAACTGTGCATAACAGCCTGAATGGAAAAAGAAGCAATAGAAGATTGTTACAAAGGAGCAAGGCAGTGGTCTCACCAGGGGAAACATTCCAGGTTTAGTTCATCTATGGTGTCCTATGTTGCCTTGTCATGCCATTTAATGTACCTATTCTCTACTGATTTCTATATAAAATGGGATAGTATTTCCTAGCTTTATGGAAGTTCTGTTTAGGAAATACATAAAGAATTTGGTCTTGTTAACTGTAACAGACACAAGTCGTAAAACAAGATGAGGAGTCTCTCCAAATGGAGAGATAAAATGCATGTAGAACATTATTTCAATTTCATAAATTGCTTTAACTTTTTTCACGATCACTTTTCCTTATTCAGAATGAGAACAAATCAAGAAAGCCTTGTAGGCCATGGAGCTGTTTCTATTATGTTTTTTTCCAGTGCATACTGACTCTCAGAATGGTATTGCAGTGACCAAATAAACTGGAAATTGCGAAGAATTCTAAAACATGTATCTGTATGTGGGAGATTTCCATGAGCTTCACAATTCAGAGATACTTTCTTCCCCTTAGAATCAGCAGGAAAATCACACGAGATGACTCATAAAACACCAGTATATAATCAAAGCTTTCTGTGGAAAAAGACATGCTATAGCTTTGGAATATTCAACAACTGGTAATGCATTACAGGTTTTTAAATGTTATATGTGATTATGTAAAATTATCTTTCCTTTTCAGAGACTCAAAACATTTTACTTCAGATCGTATGTAAAAAAGTATTAGCTAACAAAAAAGAAACAGAAAAAATATGACCAAGGTAACATAATAAAGTAGTATGACTTATTCTACAGTTGTACATTAGAATGGACAGCTTTCTCATCAGATATATTTTGGCCTTAATTTTAACAAACAGCTCAAGAGAACTGTGACGTGTAGAAGAATTGACCCCACTTGCAGGGAGTAAGGTAAACAAAAATCCTTTGTTTGCAGCAACTCACATCACAAAGAGCTGGAGCTGCTAAGAAAAATAACAAGTAAAATTAATGGCAGCAACCGGTGGTTAGTATCAAGTAATACATATCAACATATGGTATTGCATTTTCCTTCACTTTCTTCTTTAATTTCAACTTATCTATATCTTCATATGAATTTACATTTCTGGAAAAAAAAAGCTGGAGAGATCTGTAGAATGCATCTATGACTCCAATGAATTAATAATGTGCAGAGTGAAGTGTAACATTCAGGAAGGTAAAAGGGTGCAAGTACAGCATTCCTGACCATATAAGTTGGAAAAACTATGATGCTCATTATGCTACAGAAAACTGTGGAATTTTAATCCACTTAGGCTTGCTTAAAGCTCCTGAATCACTTAGTTTCATAATGCTCACAAAGTTTAGAGTACTAGACTGTGGATTGGGGTGAGAGGGCACAGTTAGATTGACCTAGTAGTTGCATCAAAACATGGGAGAGGGGCTTTCTCTGTTGTTTTTATGGTTTCATATGTTCCCAACATAAAAGTCCTCCAAGGAATACTGAGGAGAGCATGACACATTGAGGGCTTTATGACTACCTGGTGTATCTGTAAGACCTAATCCTGCTATGAGAGCCCTACTAATACCAGCTTTGAGAGAGCAAGATGCATCTGAGGAACTCATTTAACCATTTTGGAGATTGGGCATTCAAATATCAAAATGATTTTATGAATTTAAATACTAAGTCCACCCAACTTCACTCACATGTCATGGATTCACAGTCTGGGAACTTTGACCTTTGCCTAACTGCTATAATTTCAGGAAGTTTGGCTGGACAGGAAAAAAACACTGAAGGTCTTGATATAAAGAAGATCTGTGGTATCAAAAAGGATGAGAAACATGGGAAACATAGGTGATATAAGCTTTTTCTGAGAGGCAAATTTCTGTGTCCTTAAATTCTGCTACATTTGTGTTTTCTTCATTTATTATTATCATACTCTGAAAAGACCACATGAAAGCCTTTAGTTATGAGTTATGCAATTCATCCTTTTTTTTAATGACTATACACTTGTTGAATGAATTTCTTTTTTCTTTCTCCCTTTTTTTTATGTCTTATTATGCTACTATTCAAATGTGGATTTTGAAAATAACTTTGTTTTCAAATCTGTATATTTTGACTGAAATATATTCAAATAATTAGCCCCTCAATTTGTAAAGATAACAAATCTAAGCCAGAGCAATGAGCAGTTTCTACTTTTCACCATTTGCATGCTTTTTATCCCTTTTTGCAAAACTGTACAAAGGCAGGAAGACTGTTGTTGTACATATTTACGTTAAGGACAGAACAGTAGAATAGTTTGGGTTCAAAAAGATGTGTGAACTTCATCTAGTCCAACATCCCACATTTTCAACTAGATCAGGTTGATCAGAGCCCAATCCAACCTGACCTTGAGTGTTTCTAGGGATGGGGCACCTACCACTTCTCAGGCAAGCTCTGTCAGTGTTTGACCACCATCATCATGAAAATCTTCTCCTTTATTTCTAATCTAAATGGGCTCTCTGATAGTTTTAAACCACTATCCCCTGTTCTATCAAAACAGGTCCAGCACCAGAGAGACATTGACCTGTTGGAATGAGTCCAGATGAGGGTCAGTAAGTTGTTCACAGGTCTGGAGCCCCTGTCCCACGAAGACAGATTGACAGAGCTGCAGCTCCTCAGCCTGAAGAAGAGAAGGCTCTGGCGACACCTTCCAGCAGCCTTCCAGCACATGAAGAATGCTTACAAGAGAGCCAGAGAATTTTCACAAGGATATGTAGGGATAGGACAAAGGAGAATGTCCTTAAGCGGAAGGAGGGTAGATTTCATGGAATGAATTATTTGCTGTGAGGGTGGTGAGTCACAGGAACAAGCTGCCCAGAAAATCTGTGGACTCCTCATCCCTGGAAGTGTTCAAGCCCAGGGTGAATGGGACTCTGGGTAGCTTGGTCTAGTGGAAAGTGGCCCTGTCCATAGCAGGTGAATTGGAATTAGATGATGTTTAAGATCTCTTCCAACATTAACCGTTTTATGGTTCTATGATCTTTCTTATAGCCCCCTTTAAATACTGAAAGGCCACCTGAGGATTCCCCAGAAGTTTTTCTTCTCCAGGCTGAACAACTCATGCCATGCTTGAGTATATTGAGCTGGGCTTCTTTGCAGAAATCTCTCTTCTGGGACAAATACCTGCATTATTTGCAGAAAGCACAATAAGGAATTTTTGTGTTCTGTAGTTGTATTACAGAAGTTAAAGTAACTCCACTATTAAGATTTGAGCACTATATCTGAGGCTGGTGCAGAAGCAAAGAAATCATCTGGAAAAACTATTTTAAGCAAGGAAAATGTGGATATAAATATGTCGTATGTATTATATTATAATTCAGTTGCCTCCTTCTCACACTGCACAAGAGAGAATACTAATGAATATGGGCATAAATAATCAGTGCACTCATCAAGCTATAGCTCAGTAAAAACCTGAATTAATGAATTAATGCAAACCTAAAATCATGACTTTCAATTTAATTGTTATCCCATGCAGATTAATAGATATATGATTAACAAGTATTCATTAACATCAGATTTTTTTCTCTTCCCCAGGAACAATTCTGTAGGTAAGATGCTTTTCTGTGTTCTAGGATTGCTAGAGAAGGGAAAGATGCAATGCTAGCTAGGTGCTGATTTCAGTAGCAATACAGGTGTTCTTTCTGTCTGTCTTTGCATCAGTAATATTGAAAGATTGTGCTGTAATCTCAAGAAACAAAATGCTCTCTTTGGGTAAAGGCTGGAATTCTTTGTATCAGTGTTCAAATAAATACTTCTGTAATGATGAATGAGCAGAACAAGTTTTATTTCTGTCTGACATACAGACAAAAGTAACAGGAAAAGTTAGTGTTTGAATACTGTTTTCCTAAAAGATGAGGAAATGAAGTTAGTTATTTATCTGAATTTCAGATGGAGCATGGAATAGTAGCAGAGACTATCTGGAGACTAAAAAGCAACACAATAATGAAAGAGGGTGTTCATCAGTTTTAGTTAAATTGATTAAACTGCTTCTCAGATAGATATTTTGGTCTGTAGCAGAGTAATTGAAATAAAAGGTCTATTCCAAAGAGACCAAAGCACTTACTAAAAGACAAGGCATAAATAAATCATAATTTATTATGCTTAATAAAGGGGCAATTAAATAAAATTCAATGGGGTGTCATATGTTATACATAAGAAGCCATAACAGATGGCCTGACTGATACCATCTTAATTTAAATTTTAGTGACAGTCTAGAAAGTGGAAATCTGAAGAGTTCTATACCTCTTCTCTATTTCCAATACAATGAGGGAAACACACTGCAGATGCCAGCACTTTATTTAAATAATTTCAGAAATATTTATTATTTTTTCTAAATTAAATTACTGGTTACCTTGTAACTAAAGCAAAACCATTTAATTTTCCTATAAATAATGCTAGCAAAAGCTGAGATATTGTAATGCTTTCAGTAGAATAATAGAATTTGCTGAGATGGAATGGACTTATCAGGATCTGATAAGTCTGATCTGATAACTCTTAGCCCTGCACAGTACATCCTCAGCAGTCACAATATGTGTTTGAGAGAGTTGTTCTGATGTTTCTTGAGCTTTGTTAGGCATAGTGCTGCAGTCGTTTCCCTGGAGGGCCTGTTCCAATGCCCAACCACCCTCTGGGTGAAGAACATTTTCCTGATAGCCAACCTCAACCTCCCCCGACATAGCTTTGTGCTGAGTTCCCTTGGGTCCTGTCACTGGTTACCAGAGAGAAGAGATCAGTGCCTGCCCCTCTTCCCTTCACCAGGAAGCTGTAACTGCAATGAGGTCTCCCCTCAGTCTCCTCCAGGCTGAACAGAACCAAGTGACCTCACCCACTCTTCATGTGGCATCTTCTCAAGGCCCTTCAACATCTTCGTGGACCTCCTTTGGACACTCTCTAATAGTTCAATGTCTTTTTTCTATTGTAGCACCCAGAACTGCCCCCAGCACTGGAGGTGAGGCTGCCCCAGTGCAGAGCAGAGCAGGACAATCCCCTCCCTTGCCTGGCTGGTCATGCTGTGCCTGATGCCCCCCAGGACACTCTTGGCCCTCCTGGCTGCCAGGGCACTGCTGGCTTATGTTCAACTTGCCATCAACCCTCAGGTCCCATTCTGAAGCTCTTCTTTCCAGCCTCTCATTCTCTGGTTTATAAACACATTCAGAGTTGCCCCATCCCAGGTGCAGATTCTGGCACTTCCCCTTGTTAAACTTAATAAGGTTGGTAATTGTCCATCTCTAGTTTGTTGAGGTCTTTTTGCAGTAGTTTTATTAATGATGGGCAAACATATTAGCCAGCAATTAACACCCCACTAAAGGTAACAAAAAACCTTGGAATCTTCAAAAATTTACCCAGAGCACTAATGTATTTTGTATGTAGGTATTTGTATTTTGTATTTTTTTATAATGTATTTTGTATTTTCCTATGTAAGGAGTTTAAAGTTACATTGAAATTGTGGGACAGAGAATATATCTCAGAAGCCAGTGCACACTGCTGGTGTTACATTTTCATGAGATGAGTGAGATGAGTCCCAGTGATATAGAACTTCATTTCCCCTCCCCTAATACAAAAAATGCAACTGAAATCAGGTTACAAGGCAGATAGTCATAGTGTGAGCCCGCAGATTTGTAAAAGCAGAGAGTCGTGGAGCCAGGACTAGTATGGGGTTGTGTTGATCATGACTCCTCAGTCCTAAATGTCTGTAACTAAACAACATGAATGGTAGTTGTGAACTTATGTAATTAATCAATATTTCTAGAACAGATTAAAAAAAATTATATATGTGTATTTCACCACTCAGAGTGATTTTTACAACCTCGTAGGATACGAATTTTCATGAAAAGTTTAATAAGATTATTAGAATGTTAGAATATTTTAGAATGCTTTTTCATCCAAGAATTCCAAACTTAAGCCACATTAATAAAAAACCCAAATTATTAGGAAAGTTTGAATGCATTCTGCTTGTGGATTCCAGTTTGAAGGGGATTACCATGTGAATTTCACATGGTTGCAATTGAGATTTTTTAAATTTCTCATTTAGAAGTATTGGACTACTTTTTAAACATATACTTAATCCTCATTAAAAGCCTAGAAACAATTTCTCCAGGTTAAATTCACATTGATTAATATTCTGAGCGAGTGTTCATGTATCCTTTTACAAATTACACAAGAGGGTATTCGAGAATATCAGGATCACAGGATACTGGGCTTTCAGACAGTCAGAGAGGCACTGGGTCAGTATGTCAAACAGCTGAACAGCTTCCCAGTGTTTAGACACCACATTGATTTGTCTGCACCCTCTTGCTGGGCTCCACCTCCCTCTGCCCCAGCCCTGACAGTGAGGCCCAGTGGAGGTGGGGTGGGCTGGGGGCAATGAGGGTCTGAGACGTGGCCACAGCCCTGGCTGTCAAGCTGTCCCCACACAGACAGGAGTGACAACAGGCTGTCCATGCTGGTCACTGTCCTCATATGCCTGAGTTATCATTTGCTCCCATGCATTCAAGCAAATCTGGAGAACAACAAAATTTTTTTTGGGAAGCCAAGGACTGGGCTGGCACCACTCTCACCCTGTTATGATAGCAGCTTTGTCATAGCAGGCAGAGCATGATGCTCACCAGGGGTTGGTGACAGGGCCAGCCCAGTGAGGGTGTAAAAGGAGATGCACTGTATTAGATCTATTTCATTTTTGCAAGGCCCACAGTCTGGCCACAGGAGTCATGAACAAGTTTTAGAAGCAAGGAGCTACATTCATGGTTGTGGTGGGTTAACTTTGGCTAAGGGCCACAGTCCCACCACAGTGTTAACTCTGCGCTTCTCTCACTGTGAGAACAGTGGATGAAAAATGGTTGTTGCGTGAGATAAAGCCAGAGAAGTTGCTGAATGGTTACTGACGTGGGCAAAATGGACTTGGCCTAGAGAAAATTAATTTAATATATTGACAATTAAAATGGATTTTGGTTGTAAGAAACTGAGGCAAAAATTAAAACTACAACTTCCACTTTCCCAGCTTCTGCTTCACTCCTGACTCCCCTAGCATTCCCAACCTCATATGGTGTAGGGGGTGAGAAGTGAGAGTTATGGTCACTAAGTAAACATGAGTCCCATGCTCCTGTAGTCCACCAGGAGCTGCTCCAGCATGTCCTTAAAAATGGCTGCAGTGTGAATTTCTGCTTCACCATGGCCTCTCTGTGGGCTGCCAGGAAGCATTTGTTCCAGCACCTGGAGCACCCCCTCCCCCACCTGCTCTTTCCTTGGTGCTCACACTGCCAATTCTCACTTTTCTCTCCTCACTCCTCTGCTCTTCCAGCTTTTTTCCCCTTTCTTAAATATTTTCACGGGGGCACCCCACGCTTGGCCCAGTTATCTCCTGAGATGGGTGTGCTGGAGCCAGCTGGAAGCAGTCTGCCCCTGCTCACAGAGCCTGTGCAGCTCCCCCGGCAGCATCTCTCCAGGGACAGCCGGTGCACGTGTCACGTATGTGCTCTCTTATGTGCCCCAGCTCTCTGCTCTAGAAACAGTTTTGGGTTCTGCGTGACTGCACAGCAGAGTTTGAACTGCTCACCTCCTAACATGAGCAAGAGCACAAGAAGAGATTATTTATGGAGTCAGAAAGGATCATGACAAGAATGATGATGCAGAGTATACCAAAACTTCTGCTTTACCAGGAAGCATCAACTCAGAAAAGAAATAGCATATTTATCAACTTGCTGCTTTAATATCTCAGTGACGATGTTTCTACACTTCACAGAAGTTTATGTGAAAATATAACCCAGGTTTTTTATCTTAAACTGAAGTGCAGTGAGACTGGTGGTGTAATATAGAGTGGCACACATACCACAGGGTTACAGATATGTGTAGCAACTGAGCAAAGCAAGAGCTAGTTGATGCAATTTTAAATTACTGTTTTCAACCCAGGCCATTAAAATCACTCTTACTGAGATTTACTGTGTTCGCTGGTATTTCCCAGGAGTGCAGGATATGAAAAACATTCCAAATATTAGCAAAGTAACTTTTTAAGCCATAATAAAAAAGACATTAAGCTATTAAGCTGTTATCCAAAGGAGGGCCAGGAGTATGGTGAGAGGTCTAGAGGGGAAACCTTTTGAGGAGACCTGAGGTAATTTTTTTTCAGCCTAGAGAAGACTGACGGGTGACCTCACTGTCATCTTCAACATCCTCACAAGGGAAGTGGAGGGGCAAATACTGATCTCTTCACTCCCATGCCCAGGGACAGAACCTGAGGGAAGGGGCTGAAGTTGAGTCAGGGGAGGTTTAGGTTGGATGTTAGGAAAAGGTTCTTCATCCAGAGGGGAGCAGGGCATTGGAACAGGCTCACCAGGGCAGTGGTCACAGCACCAGCCTGACAGAGTTCAAGAAGTGTTTGGAAAATNTTCTTCACCCAGAGGGGAGTTGGGCATTGGAACAGGCTCCCCAGGGCAGTGGTCACAGCACCAGCCTGACAGAGTTCAAGAAGTGTTTGGACAATACTCTCAGGCTCATGGTGTGACTCTTGGGGTGTCCTGTGTAGGGCTAAGAGTTTCACTCTGTGATCCTTGTGGGCTCCTTCCAACTTAAGATATTCTACAATTCTATGATTTTATGGTATTGATAGCAGTCCTTAAGCATTACTTGAGTTCAAACTTTCTCCTTACAAGATGCTGGACTATGTGGTTTTTTAGTAGCAATCTTCTCAGTCTGTGGTATGGGAGAAAAAATAGTTCTTCCCACTCAGGTATTCTTCACCTGGCATTCAAGGTATCTGAAGGCATATGTTGAGGCAGCATGTTAATTTGGGGAAAGGAAATATTTTTCATCACTTCTGCTAATGTCCCTTTAAAAGAGCGTTTTTACTGCAGATGTTATGGGTGGAGGTTTTTTGCTAATCTTTCTGAAGGTGATCGAGAGAGTTCTTCAGACAAATCATTTGTGTTCAGCTTTCATTCTAGAACCATGACAAAATCTGTCTAAATGGCAGTTGTAAAAAAGAGTGACAGCAATTCTTTAAAAGCAGTGTAAGTCAGCAAAATTTTAAACCCAGTTTTTACAGGGGACCAGGAAAGAAATGTTTTCTGATCTCTATAATTTCTTTCTTTTTGAAGGTCTGTTAAGCCCAATTGCGGATTGAAGGTTTTTCCACAGAAAAGCTATAATATACTGTAAGATTATAGAACTTCCAGAGCATCCTGAAAAGACAAATCCCTAAACAGATCTTACATCCTAAAATACTCATTTGACTGTGTGCAATCCCTACCCAGAAAACTATATACTTGACGTATCATGGACCAAAGGAGACACTCAATGATATAGAATTCCTGAGTATTAATATGTTAAGAATATATCAAGAAGGTTGATGTAGTTGCAGATGAGAACTATATATGTTCCTGAAATATACGTATCACCGGAGTTTATTAAAATTTAAACAAAGACAAGGGAATTTAATTTTAAATTGGTTCCACAAAATGGTAGTATTTAGTAAAGGTGGATCAAGTTGTAATGTCACTCAGTTCACACTCACTTTTGAATAATTTTTCACTCCTGGGGTTTTTTTCAGTTTTGCTTTTTGTACACACTTAATGTGAGGCCTTTAAAAGATCATCTAATTAACCTTTGTTACCATGGAAACAAAAAGTTTAACCTGTTAGGTATGTTCAGGAAAAAAAATTATTTAGTCAGTTTCAAAGAAAGAAACCACTGCTCTGTTCATCTAAAACCTAGAGACATTTCTTTTCAGCATAAGCACTGAAAAACTAATTAACTTCAGTGTTAATATTTATTTTACAAGTAGGTTCTGTAATAGAATAGTTCAGTTAACATGTAAGAAATATCTGTTTTAATCATAGAATGATTTAGGTTGGAATAGATCATTCAGTCCAGCCATTAACCCAGCACTGCCAAGTCCACCACTAAACCCTTTCCCTAACTGTCACATCTACACGTTTTAAATACCTCTGGGGACACAAATTCAGCCACTTTCCTGGGCAGCCTTTTCCAATGTTTGCAACCCTTTCTGTGAAGAAATTTTTCCTAATATCCAAACCTCTCCTCGTACAAACTTGAGGCCATTTCCTTTTGTCCCACCACTGGTTGCTTGGAAGAAGAGATTGACAATTTCCTATGATCGGTCAAAATACAGTCTTCTTTAAAATAATAAAAAAGGAANAGGCATACATATATATAGAAATATATATATATATATTACATCTGCAACCTGGAGCATTACGTTATATCTAAAAGACATGTTTGAATTAGCATAAAGTCAAAAGATATTGAGGAAATTTCCCTTTTGCCAGGTAAATCCAGTCAGATACATGTACATGGATTCTAGTTTGTTGCATGCTGGACCAGCATGCTGTAAATCTATGAATGAGTATGCCCTGCAAAGGAGATCAGATTCTGATCTCCTATTTTTATATTTGTACATTCTGAAGTAAATTTATTCAGTTTTCTATCAGGCAAGATAGAATAAGCTTTTTCTGTCACGAGAAAATCTTTACTGCTCTATGATCGGAAACAAACACAAGTCTTCTAAGGAGTCTCAATTATCCAAACCACATGTCACATTAACCAATATTTTAGTAAAAATATTTTAGTAGTGTGTTTCTTTAATTCAGTCTGGTAAATGTTGAACCTAATAGATGCTATGGAGCCAGAACTCTGAATCAAGAAAAGTTAGAATCATACCTTGTATATCTTCAGCTTCAGTGATTTATACACTTTCAATTGTGGACTGCATCCTGCTCTTTCTTTTCTCTGGAAGGTAAAACAAAATGTGTAAAGATAAAACCAGTTCAATTTTCTTTACTGCAACACATCTAAAAGTTTTGGGAAGAGTAACTAAGTGTGAGAGCCTTGATTAAGGCCCCAATCACTGCCAAGTGGATAATTTCACGTGGCCTACAGTTAATTTTTGGTGTACTCAGCTATTTGTGGCATTATTACAATATGGTGGTCAAAACTAAGAAAACCCCCATGGATCTCAATAAACTCATGAGTATTTGATACTACTTGAAGCAGGTCATATTCCTTAATCTCAGTCTTAAGGAGCCTCTCAGAAAATGTGACTTAAATAGGAATTCAGCCAAAGAACAAAATAGGATTAACAGAATATTTTCTTCAAGTGAAGAACATCCTGTATAAAATGGAGCAGTGTGGGTTGTGCAGATCTAGGCCCTGATGACCATAGCAATCCTGTAAGGCCTTGAAATAACTACATTGACAAAAAACAGGAGAAAATGATAGACCTCAGATTTAGACTGTTAATGTTTTTATATTCTCTGGTCATTTTCAAAATGTCCATTTTCTTTATATTTGATTTTTGTGTTCAGCATTGCCAAGTCTGAGAAGATAAAAGCAGAAAATAATAGTAGAAAAAAAAATCTGTAGTTTTTGGATGCTGCTTTAGAATTGAAGGGAAAATGTGTGTCTTTACAGTTCAATTTATAGACTAAAATAAAACCTTTATAGCAAGGAAATAGTCTCCTCTGCCTTCTACAAGATGAAATCCTGGCTCCATCATGCCACAGATGGACTGTTCTAAATACCTTCACTTAGATCCAGATTTCCCCAAAGATTTTCAAAGTGGTTTTAATATTCAGTAGATCAGTATGTCATTTCTACTCAGTTCTGTTTTATCTCCATGCACTTCTGTGAAGACACTCAGCAGAAAAGGACATGACTCATATTTTGCTGGCCACAGTTACCATGGAGCTGTCAGTCACAAGAACAGAGCCATCACAGGTCAGGACCTTAAATTATTTATCCTTGGCCAGCTGTGATTCAGTGAGTTTACTACTCTGGCTCTTGCACATGGAAAAACTTACATGGCTACATGGAGGCAAGAAACAGTTAATAACCTTCCTGTTCCTGCAAATGAGAAAGGTTTTATGCCAAGTCCCTAAGGAGGTATATTCCTTACTAAAGAATTTGAAAACTTCACTATTTCTATTATGCTATTTCTGCTTCATCTGCCTAATTGATAGGTTCATTAAAAAGGAAAATAAAAGATGCAGAAGTATGCAGAAAAAAAAAATTCACATGCAAAAGCAAACACAGTGTATAATGCTCTTGGAAGGTCCCAGTCTCTAAATCCTGGCTCCCCTCTGCCTCCAAGACATGACTGCAGAATAAGCACTTTCAACAAAGCTGTTCAGCCAAAGATGGAAGGAATAATTCAGGATTGTATTCCCTTCCACCAAGGCTGTTGATGACAGTTCCCATGAAGCGGAAAGACTCAGATAAGGACTGTTGTGACTTAGGTATTTCTTAGTTCAGCTGAGTGTTTTAATTACTAATTTCCTAATAGTTGATGATTAATGCTCCCTTGGATATTTAAGGTGGAAATGGTAACATTTCAATGATATATAGGAAATCTCTCAAGGTTATAGTTCTGGAACGGAAAATGGATTGAATTCAGTAGATAACCAAGGATGATGACAAGTTTTCAGTATTAATTCTCATATCTTTTGGAGTGAAACTTTACACTTTTTGCTTCAAAATAGAAGTTTGCCTTTATAAACTACTCTAACTTTTAAAAATTCACCTAAGATTCTTACATCAGTTCAAAAGTATATAAAAGACACCATTTGGGGTCCCACTGAGATGGTGAAGGGGGTTATCTTTCTGAAAAACAAAGGAAAAATTGCATTTTGGCTCAAGACAAATTACTATCCCCCGGAAACTTTTCTGTTGATCCATCAAGTCCTCTGCCAAAATCACAGCACAGTGAATTCAGGCACTTTTTTTCTATTTCCTATTGTTTCAAAATACTGTTTAGTGTCAGTGAAATCACATTCTAGACTCTTGTTCCAGTTTTGGTAGACAATGTACTTATTTAAGGCTGTGAGAAAAAAGAATAAAAATTTTAAAGAAGGCTTTTACCATCTCCATCAACATAAAAGTAAGCAGAAAATTTCTAAATACCCTGGACTTTTCTAAGGGAACTGAGAAATTTTCCATGTTTCAGTATACAGCAGACAAAACTATAAAACACAATTATTTCAATGAAAGAAAAATCATGAGATCTAACCCCTTGCTCCTTTTTTTTTTGTCTTTTGTACTCACAATGAATAAAAACAACCCCAAAACCAACAAACATAGAACTGGAATTTATTACTTCAGTTACTGCACGAGTAGTGCTTATTCCCTGTAGACTCTTATGTACATATTGATCAAAAAGCATGTTAAAGGGATGATTGAAAAAGAGATTCCCTAACCTGCTATCAATGTGACATCTCTTCAATATCAGCAATGTTCCTCCTACTCCAAGTATTATGTCCAACCTCTAAAGCTCCTTTTCCTTGCTGTCAACCTCAGGTCCCATCTTGCAACTCTAAAAAGGTCTTACATTTTTCTGATATTCTTCCCATAATTCTAATCTGCAAGGCTTTTGAAAGTACAGAATATTATGTCTGAATTCCACATTAACCCAGTGACTGTAAACCACTTGGACAGACACCATTTAAAAAAAATTGTTGTTAAACAGGACACAGCAGAGGTGGATAAATTTCTCTCACTCAGTGTGATGGCTGAAAGATATGATGAAAATTGTAATTTTCCTACAAAAACATTCCTGACAAGTTTGACTATCTATTGAAAAAATATTCCCTTGGTTACAGCTCATATTTTCCTTACCCATACTTGGGGATACAAGTGGAGAATGTAACAGACAGCAAAAAGGAAGGGTGGGGATGTGAAGAGTGTATAATCTATCAAGGGTGTGAGATGATATTTTAAAGCAAATGTAGAAGAGCAGAAGGCTTGTAAGGAGGGGGGTGGAGTGGCATAACATGCCGAGTTACACAAGCAAAACAGAAAATATTAGGGGTCCTTTATTATTATTATAGAAAGCACAGATTTGATTATTATTAAGAATTTATTTTTATATACTCCAGGTAGTTGAATCCTGGTTGACTGCTAGACAGAGAAAGTGGTTGGAAGTAAACTACACAGGTGGGAAGGGAGGGCCCGAAAGGAATCTTAGCTACCATTTCACTACTTGTACTTTCACTAACCTGAGGGCTCTTTTTGTATCAACTCCAAGCTGATAATGATACTCTGTGCCTGGAGTAATAAAGAAGAGAGGCAAGGGAGTCACTTTTTCAATTTTTTTTATTCTCCAGGGTAATCACAGATGCAGTACAACAAAGGAGAGTGAATTGGAAAGCCATCCATCTCTGGCACTCAAATTAATGGCCTTACACACGTAGCACAAAGGCTGTGCTCTTCTATTTGTTACCTACTGGTTACGTTTTGAGGGGGAAAAGGAAGCTGAAGAAAGGCAAGAGAAGCACCAGGACTGCTTCTGAGCTGACTCTCTCCGAGAAATTTAATTCTAATTTTTAAAGAGAGAGGCAATAACAAACAGTTGCTCCAACAACAGGCCATTCACTTTATAGACTTTAAAAGACCAGACACTACTTTTCTAGGAGAAGAAATGTTTCAGCTTTCACAACACACAAGAAATTCAGACAATGTAAGACAACAAATAGTGGGAAAATTAGAGTGATTTCCAGTTTCTCTGATGTTATAAGTAAGACTTCCCTTTAAGCAAGGAGTCATCTTAGAGTAGATTTAACTTCTGTTTGAAATTTTTGTACTATAGTTATAGTACCATTAATTATTGAATTCAATTTCTATCCTTTCAAGGATATAATACTTAGAAGGAGGCTAAAAATAAAGACATGAAGGGTATTTATGATGTCAAAAATTCTCTAAGGATCAGCCTAGACCTCAGCCCAGAACTCCTCATTCTTTTGCTAAGTGACTCCATGAAAAGATTTCAAAGAGTGAAGTAACTATGCAACAAAGTCTTATGGCAATCCCCCAATGCAGTAAGAAAATATAAGGAGAGAATAGCTTGATACCATTAGGCAAGCTGCAAGGTAAGATGAGGCCTGATAATTTCATACATTTGTTCTTTAATAAGAACTGAAGAAACATACTATTGCACTGAAAATCAGAATTTTGCCTTCACACGGATAAATCTGACACATTCTTTGCAGAAACACATCAGTACTGCTGCCTAGGGGAGCCAGCATAGAAGTAGAAAACTGGAACTGTCTGTGATCTGTCAAGAAATGCACAGAAAAAAAAATTAAGATTGGCTTAGAAGTTACAGGATATCTTTAAAAATAGGAAGTATAAAGTTATCTCCCTTTGCTTTCTACTTTCTTAACCTTAGTTCTAGTTTTAAACAATTTTTTGCATTTTTTAAAAGGAAGCTGAAAATGTAATCACATTTTCCAGATACTGGGCTTTAAGAAAACATAGAGGGTATTATCATTCACATTTATAAGGTGAGGAAGTACTACTGTGACAAGGTACAGTACAGGTACGACTGACCTTTTACACAGCATAGACAGCTAGGAATTCTTTAACCAAATTCAGTGTTTGAATTACAAGCAGTCTTAATTTCAGCTTTACAGAGAACCCATCACAATACTAAAGTGTTATTCCAAGTATTAGTCACACTTTGGTTTAAAAATGAGAGCCTAATTCCTATTTTCTATATTTTAGATATGGTTTTCATCCACTGGACCATGTTATAGCTATATCTGCTGCAGTAAAATCGTTTAGCCTCTGGGAAGAGGGAACTACCAGAAATCCTCTATGAGAGGAACTAGAGTGAATGGCTGGCATGAAGCAGGAGAAAATATGCATCCATGGGCCTCTCAAAGTCACTGCTTCAAAGGCTGAGTCCCTTCAGAGAAGGGCAGCTTTCATTCTCCCTTCTTGCATTCAGAAATTTCTATCTCCGTGGAAAAAGCCATTACTCATGACCCACTTACTAAAAGAACCACATAACTCTTCATCTCATTCATTATTCATAATTTTATCAATCTTTCAGCTTCCTCCATATGGATTGGTAACAATTTTATGGGGATGTTCTTCATTGTTTTGCTCATATAGGACATGACTAGAAACACTGGGCTGTGAAAGAGATAAGAACCAAGACCTCTGGACTGCCGTATGGCACCAACAGACACAGCACATCCCGTTTATTTTCTTTGAGCTATTTATGGCACTTAAATAAGTGCCTCTGTAGAATAAAGTAGCATTCAAAGAAAAATTTGGGTACATTTATTTACCCAAAATAAATTACATTACAGTACACTATTATTTGTATCCATCTGAATATTATTTTAATCTAAACAAGTTAGTTAGCAGAAGCCTGTTTTCCATAATTCTGTATTGCTTGCCATTACTTATAATATCTTCCTTTTCTTTCTTGTTAGTCAAGCCTCATACCAGCTGTTTCATTGTTTTGCCTAGGCTAAATTTGAGACTGATGAGCCTGTAATTCTTTGTGTCTTTCCCCTTCCTCTCTTTTTAGATTTGGCACAACTTTAGCTTTCTGCCACTTGGCTTCCCCACAGCTACTAAGTTTAATGAAAAATAGCTTAATTTAAAAAGAAAGGTTCTTAGGAAAATTAGAACATATGCAATTGTTACTTAATTCTTGGAACTGTATTTAATTCCTTCAGATTTAGAATTGAATTACATATAATTTCCTCTGTACACAGAAATTGCTTTATATAATATTATAAAACAAGTAAACGTACTTTAAAAATGTATTTCACTAACAAAATATATACATAGATGAATATACCGACTAGTAACTTGATTTTGTGCACTTACATGTATTTTGTCTGCTACAGTACTTCTGAAACAGATGAACTGATTCAAAAAAACCACAGTGTCTTCAAGTTGTTTTATAAATCAAAGGAAAAAAAAATCTAATTTTGTAAGAAATAGAAATGTTTTGCAAAGCCTACAAATGTAAAGCATGGACATGTCATTAGATATTCATCTGACCAAATTAACATACTGAGATTTTTGTCTTTTAAGTGTTTCTCAAAGTTTTAAACTATTCATACCTGTCCCTAAAAGGAGAAAAAAGGAGTGAACTGCTGAAGACTGATATTTTAGTCCACTCTCCTAAATTTTATTATTTTCCCATTTTCAAGAATGAATGAGCATAACACCACTTTCAAAAGTGTTGTTACTTGCATAAATTTTCATACTTGGTCTTGGACATAACTCTCCTCATGTACTGCTGTTTCCATTAAATATATAATGACCCTAGATTTCCATGTATATTTGCTGCTAAATATTGCCCACATGGCTGGTTTTTATATTATTATCATTTTGGACTTCCCATCATTGCAACAGGTAAAAATACCTAGAGCTAGATAGATTACTGGGTGCATTTTTAGGTGTATGTATGAAAATACTGTACGTGCATTCAAATATATGGAGATTAAGGGAAATACACATAATGTTATTTGTGTGTCCCTTAAATAGTAACATTAATAATGGGTAATAATTCTTTGTCAGCTTGGCCCTGCAATATGAAGGAACAGAAGCATCCAATCACATACAAGATTTTGGAAAACAAATGAAGTTCTGCAAGAACAATGAAGAGGCACAGCTTGGAGTATACCATGGGGGGAGAATCACCGAACAGCAGCTGCAGCTGAAGAATCAGACTTTGACAGGCAGGTATGGGAGAGGATGAGCAATTTAGATCTGATTCGTTCAAGGGTGATGCAGGGATGAGTTACCTGCAGAGTACTCAAAATTACTAAAATCAGGATTTGTCCTTGGTTAACTAGTTTCTGTCTCCTTCTTAATAACTCGGCACCCTTGAACTTCTTCCATTCTTCTCTTTCTAAACATTTGAAAATGGATTTTTCTGAACTTGGACAGCTTTTATGTTGTATGGTCATGTTGCCCATTTTTGTTATTTCATTTTAAGTCTTGTGACTTTGGGATTTTTTTTTTTTTTTTTTAAGCATTGGTCCTCAAAACAGTGGCTATATTTTTTAGTTGAGAAAAAATAAAAGACCCTACAAAGTATCGAACTCTGTTTCAAGTCCACTTGGGAAAGATGATAAAAATGTGCTCTGAATGTTCAAAAACTGCTAGACATTTTCTCATTATTTGTAGTCCAAGCTTTTCAGTTTTATCTGTAGTCAAATTCATGACACTTGAACTTCTAGAGTTGAAATGCTGTCATTTTTCAGTGTGAGGGCCTGCACTTTTCAAAAGTGTCTGAACAGCTGAAAACATGGAGTAGTGCAGCTGTGCAGGGTTGGGATCACACAATATGTTAAAGAAGTTTTAAATGATTTCTTTATCACTCAGCTCCTGCCTTCATGTTGTGGTAAATTCCTCTTCCCATGGCAGGACACTTGCTTTCCCATGTGGTGAGCTTATGTGACAGATCTCAAGATCTCTATTAGGGAAAGTTTGTAATGTTGCACCTCATACACAAAGTGAGAACTGCTCCCAGTCTGAAATCTTGTGGTTTGTGATATGTCTTACATAAGCACATCTCATATGGAGAGTATGTCTTCATTCTTGATGCAAGATAGGAAAAAAGGACAAGAACAAAGTGGAAAAACATTTATTATTTGACCTTAAAAAAAAAAAAAAGCATTGAATAATCCATCTCCATGATCCTGTCTCTCCTAGTTGAGTAATGATAAAACTGCAAAACCAAGCTTAATTCATGTATCCTCCCCTCCTATTTATACACATACAGGGTTCATTTTTCTTGCATCCAACATGCACTCAAACTTCCTTATCTGTGTTGTCATCTTATGTTCCTCCATAATTGCACATACATATTTTTATGTCTTCCATCCTTCCATGTATACACACAGATGGAGGCAGAAGGGCTGCTTCTCTGGATAATCATTGCAAAGGATGTCAGCTGCTGGTTTATCCAGCTTCTGAGCTGGCTGAATAGAATTAGTAGGATGGATCCTCTATCCATCCACCTCAGGTGAAAAGATAAAACATTGCAGAATTTGTATAATCCCATCAGAATACATTGACAACTTGGTACAGGGTTTGTCTGCAGTGCATGTCAACTGCATCTTAGGGAAAATAATTTTCTTTTCATCCTATAACTAGAGGAGGGAGTGACAGCAGAGATGATGCGGAACACAGGTTTGGATTAGGTTTTATAAACCTACCAGGCCTGATGCACATATTTCTAGGAAGAGGAGAACCTAGAGCAACCCCCATGCAATGACCAGGGACATCTTCAATTAGATCAGGGTTCTCAGAGTCCCATCTGCTCTGACTTTGCATGTTTGCAGGGATGGGGGCATCAGAGTCCACAGTTTCATCACCCTCATCATAAAATATTGCTTCCCTATATCTAGTCAAAACCAAACCCTCTTAGTTTAAAGCCATTGCCTCTTGTCCTACTGCTAGAGGCCCAATGGAAATAGTCTGTCCCCATCTTTCTTATAGGTCCTCCTTAAGTACTGAACAGCCTCAATAAGATCTGCCTGGAGCCTCCCCTTCTCCAGGCTAAACAACCCCAACTATCTCAACTGGTTTCTTAATAGGAGAGAAATTCCATCCCTCTGACCATTTTTGTAGCCCTCCTCTGGACCCAGTCCAATAGGTCCATGTCATTCCTGTGCTATATATCCTGGAGCTGGACACAGCACTGAAGGAGGGGTCTCACCAGAGAGGAAGAGAAGGTGACAAACCTCTCCTTCTCCCTGCTGGCCTCACTGCTTTTGATTCAGCCCAGGATGAAATGTTCATTTTGAGCTTCAAAGGCACGTGGCTGGTGTATACTGAGTTTCTTGTCAGCTGGCGTCCCTAAGTCTTTCACCTCAGGGCTATTCTCAATCCCTTTATTCCCAGCTTGTAAATGAGGCAAAATATGCACCCAGACTCCACTACCTGTGAGCTCACTGTTACCCATGCAAGGTATGATACAGCTAGGACAGCTGTTCATGCAACAATCTAACATCCATTTGGAAGACAAGGCAAATCCCTGGTTCCTGAGGTTATTCCACTCTTTGGATCACGGAGAAACTCTCATCAGGTTTATTAATCACTTCAGCTCCTGTAGTACTTTGGGTTCTGCAGAAATGAGAGATAACAGAGCACAAGACTCTCAAGTTTATTTCACAGAGCTGCCAAGTCACAATCCTTAAAATGGAGAAATTTAGAAAATAAAATGGTAGCAATTATTGACAGTTGCCAATAGTGTTGAAGCGTGACATGAATGAATCTGTGCATGCAGGACTTCCAGTATTGAACATCTAAGAAAAAATAAATTAACTGCTTGGGTTAAACCCCAAATACAAGATCAACCAATTGTTTCCAGCCATCAATTTGCATCTTCCCTCACTTTTTCTGCTGACAACAAAGCATTTATTAATTATATAAGATGAGCAATGAGCTATAGTGCAATTATGCCAAGTTCAGTATTTGACAGAATGTATCTGGGACACTAATCATTGAATTTGACTGTAACTAAGAGGACAGAACATGGCTGGGTTTTTTTTTCCTAATCATTTGTATGTGCACACAAGTATGAAAAATGGGTTCTGCCATCCAACTGGGAAGCTATAAATTCACCCTTTTAATCCTCCCAGCAAGAGCATGTGTGGGTCTCCAAATATAGCTTGTTATGATCAGTGGATTGGCACATCACTGCAAGGATAAAAAAATAAAACACTGAAGTAAAGCCACATTAGGAATATGGGTGAGGACTATCAGGCCATTTGAATTCCAATTTGTTAAACATGCATTACTAGATAGGTTCAGGGACCCTCAAAATCTGAAAAATTGTAACAGAAGTGAAGTAATACCTCTTATTTAGATAATTTATTATTACTTGAAAAGCGTGAGGGAGCTGGAGGACTGCCACAGCAAATGGAAATTGTCTTTGCTAATATAAATTAATTATGATTCCAAAGAGGCACTAATGGGAACAAGCAGAAATATCTAACATCACTCTGTAAGACAACAGAAGAATGACATCCAAGGATCCAGCTTCACTTCAAGTGACAGCATGGACTAATCAGACTGGAGAGGCCAACAGAGCTCAATTTGTCTCAGCTTTCCTGTTCTCTTAGATCTTGCAGACGGCTGATTTCACACATCAGATACTTGCCAATTGTGCATGGTAGCTGTGGTCTAATTTAAGATAAAAAACTCTTAAAAGATCTTTCAAACTTTAATGCATGTACCATGTACATGTATAGTGGCCTGTGTGTGGATATGATACTATTTCCAGGCCAGGCTACTTGAGTGTCTTCTATTAACTCTTCCTTAGAAGAATATTTTGTAATGTGCATACACAGAGAGAGTTGTGCTGTACATGGTTTTCCTCATCCTTGCAAGACTGATGTAATGTCTTAACCCTCCCACCCATTCAATTTTAGAATATTGCATTTGTTACAGCCCAAGCCACAGTTTGAACACACCAGAGCAGACTAAAAAAACCTTGTGTGAAGCCTATAGAGCTTTAAAACTTACATATCCTGAGATAATATTTTCAAACTTAATTGTAAGAAGAACCTATCAGTGTTCCTGCATATGTTATAACAGTTTCTGGCTAGCTAAGGAGATGTTTGCAATGTGTGGTGGGCCATATTTCCAAGAGCTCTGACATTGTAGGGTGCTGCAGAAATGCAAAGAACTGGACCAGGTTTTGAAGGCAGTATGACTTCAGCAGCACAACTCTGCTCCTGACCTCTTGTACTCCTCAGCAAAGATAGTCATGTAGGCTACTGTGTCAGGATCACAGGTCCTGCTGACCACCTGGGGCAGGTTTGCTCTGTTCCTATTCTCAGAGCATAAATATTCTCTTTAACTCCTCCATACATGTTTCTGTTGAAAACTGGAATAATTATAGAAATGTAAAACTCTACTTCACCTTCTTTTCAGACATAAGACATGAATAACTATCTGAGGATTCTAAATGTTATATGCTTGTATTCTGGGTTATTTTAGGTAATGAAGCAAATAACAAAGTCTTTTTGGAGCAGCTCTAGAAGGTGGTTAGGCTTTTAAAATATTTTCTAAATCTGCTGTAACCTCCCTACACAGCTCTGAGCTACAGTTTCCAGGAACTATTGTGGCCAACAACGCAGGTCATTTTCCTGGTCTTACTCTGAAGGAATTTTGTATTACCATATTCTTACTTCTATGTTTTACTTCCAAATGCAAAGCAAAGGAATAAAGGTTTGTCAACTGTTCCTCCAGCCTCTACTGCTAGCATGCTGCTAACATGGGAGAGAGTGTGCACTGTCTCTCCAAGACAGTAAATGTGGCTGAGTTTAATCTGCTGCAGGCTCAGAGCTCTGCTTGCTGCCATCATGTACCTAGAGGACAACAAGGAGCTGTAGTGGGTTAATCTTGGCCAGCAGCTAAGCCCCTACCCAGTTACTATGTCACTCTTCTTAGAGGGATGGGAGAGAGAATCAGAAAGACAGAAACAAGGAAAAAAAATTATGGATTGATATAGAGACAGGTCAACAAGTGAAGGTAACAAAAAAAGGGGGAAACCTCACCCAAAAATTTTTAAAAATCCGCCTAAAACAAAGAAAAAAACCCCAAGTAATGCAAAAACAATCATGCATCACCTTCCACTAGCAGACTGATGCCCTGCCAGTTTCTGAGAAATGGCTGCTTTGGAAAAAATTGGTCCTCACTCCCTCTAAGATTTATTGCTGAGCATGATGTTAGACTGTATGGAATACATTTTTTCTCATTTTGAGTCAGTTGTTCCAACTGTATCCCCTCCCAGTCTCTTGCCCACACCCAACCAATTCACTGAGGGGACAGAATGGGATAGAGAAAAGGTATCAGCACTTATCAAATGCTGGTCAGCAGGAGCTGCAACATTGGTGTGTTATCAACAGTGGTTTAGCATCAATGAAAAACACAGAACTATATGGGTTACAATCAGGAAAGCCCCATTCTCACCAGACCCAGTGCAGTGGTTCACCACATATGGTACAGCTGTGAAAAACTAATATGTAAGCATCTGAAGTAATCAGAGGAGCAACTGAGGACAATGGTGCTTCACACTAATGCACTCTGTACATCTCCCAGTGGGACCAGCTTTAGGAGTGCTATTTCCCTGGGCTGTCTATCTCACTGACATGCAATAAGTTAAGAAAACAAATATTTCCAAGCATATATGAAACTGAGTATCCTGCCAAACTTTCATACAGTACAAGAGAAATCACCCAATTTTTCTATCGGTATTGGGAAGCTTCTTGCCTGGGCCTGTGGTTTCAATGACTGATTATTCTTCTTCCTGAAATAGTTGATTTTGCCTAAAAATTGATAGTTTCTTGGAGATTTCTTTTGTCTCACAGTCAAGCAGCAACATACACAACACTAGTGAGAACAGCTTTTTCTTTTATTAATGCCTTATTGGGTCTCAGCACATCAGGAGACAATTGAAAGAGCCAATAGTAAAAAGTACATAAACATGGCTCTTCTTTGCAATCCATAGTGTAGAAGGTACTACATTCCTGGCAGTATTTCTAAGTATTTCACAGGTAAATTTGTGAAAGAAGAACCATAGAATCATGGTATGGAAGGGAATTTAAAGATCGTAATTTTCCTGTCATGATTTTCCCTTCCAAACCTCCTATCATGAGCAGGGACACCTTCACTAGACCTCAAAGCTCCATCCAACCCAGACTTAACAGTTCTTGCCAGAACTTAGGCATCTAGTGCCATTTTAGAATCTCAAAGATTTTGAGATCTCTACCAAGGAGTAAAGGATATAAAGCAAGGTTTAAAGGAGATGCATGCCCCATTGAAATACATGGGACACCTTGCAACATCCAGGGTAACTCAGGTAAAATGAGGCAAGTGCTCCAACAGTTTGTGTAACCCAAGCACATATTCAGTTTGAGAGCATTAAGAACTTTTATTATAGAACAACTCCAGATAAGAGGAATTCGATTTGCAAGAGGATAAAACAATTTTAAGAGAAGCCAGAGGGTTTTCAAAAACAATTGTGTAGTTATTAGTCCTAAATAGTGTAAAAGGACAGTAAAGAAGCTTTTCCAAGTCTTTCCTAAGCCAGACATTTAGTTTGCTTATTCCTCAGTAAGACAATGTACAATGGCTTGTATCTGGTTATCCAAGATTACATAACCTGGCCAAAGGTACAGGCTATGAATCAAAATAAAAACACACAGAAACAAAATTGCAGGTTCCCTCAAATACCAAAAGTGAATAGTAATTTTGTATTTAGGTCTTTTGTAAAAATTTAACACCTTCATGGAAAACATCATGCACAAAGGACAAAAATAAAAGATTGAAGGTGAATGAAAAACATAGGTAAGAGATTATTTGCTATGTTTCATCCAAAGAAGTTCCTTTAAGAAAGCTACAATACATTCCTTTTTATCAATGTGATTTAGGTTTTATTTCACTGAATTAAATGAGCTCAAGCAGAACTACATACTTCCATATTCTCAAAAAAAGCAAAAGAGGAGAAATAAATATTTTCTCAACACTATTTGGTGGGTAAAGTGAATTTCACCCTGGCCTGAGATGTACATTTATCAACATTAAACAGAGCCAGCTGTATCTCTCACAAAGTCAGAGTTGTTTTTTTGTCTTTGAAATTACTTCAAAAGATACATGATGGCTATGCAAATCTTCATACAAATTTGCTCTTGAACAGAAGACCAGAGAGAAGGGGAAAGTGTGGTCCCCTCTAGGCAACCCTGAAGTGTTAGTGAGGAAGATAGACTACAGAAACAAACCAAATGGAAGAATGCCTGTTTAGGATGCTTATGAATTGATAACTCTTAGCTGTCTCTAAAGTATTAAAAAAAGAGAAAGAACTGCCAAGGTGAAGTATCATCCCACTGAAGGGAAGTCATTTGTCATTGTATTTAAGAATTTGTGCTGTCAGCCTCGATAAATGAAATGGTCCATTGATATAACTCAAATCACTGATGTGTGGCTCCAATATATAATGCTTAATTAGGTGTACTTGATTAACTTATTTCTTTGTAAAGTGTTTGTGTTCTATGGAATGAGCCATTTAATTTAAAAGACCCAGTTAGAACATTGGCTTTTGTCATAGCCAAGCCCTTTGATTACCAGTAAAATTCTCAAAGTAAAAAACTAAGTCAAGGGAACTTCAGCCAAGTTGACAGTTGAGAGGACTTTTGTCTCCCTGACATATAAGACTTTAAGTTCTTTATTTTATATGAGATGTCTTGAAACTAGTCTTGGAAAAGTGACTTCCTTCTTTGGTCAGTTAAGATCTGGAATTTAGCATGTATAAAGGGGCAGAAATTTATATTACTTACCTCAGCTGGTACTGGCTATATTGAGCTGAGAAACAAACTTCTCTAGTGCCCATCCCATTCTAGAATATTATCTAAGATAAATGTGAATAGTGGCCCTTTCAAGATGCCTTCTCTTTTCATTCCTGCAGAGAAATTATAGATAACAGATAACTACTAGCTCAGACAAGGCATCTCATGTACTGATAAAAAAATTCAAGTTAGATAAATACCAATGATACAAACCAGTGAAACAAAAACTTCCAAAGAAGTTATAGGAGATTTCAAACTTACAGTGAAAAATTACAATTTTTTTTTTGTATTCAACATAGGGCACATAAATATGGCCACGCATACTCATCAGGCTTATGATAAGAAGGAATTTGGAAAGAAGGTTGAAGGGTAAGCTATTTGATATGCCTTTTCTGGTAAGAGGGTAAACATTCCATAAGTATTTATATTTCCATGTAACTGTTTCTCTATAAAAGCCCTTTTGTAAAAAAAATCATGACATCATAATTTTCCTGCTACATTACCCTTATGGTTCATCAGCGTAAATTTAAATTAGCAATCATTAAAAATTACAGTTGAAGTCAGAATCCCTAATGGCTTTTTTAAAATTAGTGACCCTCTATATCTGTTTGTAGTAACTGTGACAAAGTCTTATAATGAACAAAAGGAACTGGTATATAGAAACCATGACATTACCCCAGGTTATTTGCCTTTTTAGTATTTCCTCTATCTTCAGATATAGAGACCCTCAGGAAGACACTTGTATCCACTAGCATCAGTGACAAAACTTCTGGTGATTTTAATGGCTTAGGATATAACTCCTAGAAAGTAATAATATATATCTCTAGGCAACAGGAAAAAGCATCTCAAGTCCCTTCTAGTGAAGCTTTTTGTTGTTTCAAAACCTTCAATATTGGTAACTAGAAAGTAAAAATATATAAGTAAACCCAGTGAAAATCAGAGGCAAGAGTAATATTTTTTGATTTAAAGGTGAGCCCATAGCAGGTAGTTTACATGGATTAAAGCATTTATTTTCTGAAGATGTATTTTATCAAAGTTAGATATAAATTCAAAATCATTGATTTTCTAAAAATTATCATAAGGTGTATCTTCTTACTCACATGTTTCTATACCTGTACATATTTATTTTACTTATCACCTTAACTAGAAATCCTTAAACTCACAAGTACTCCCTGTTGCTATTACATTTTGCCTGATAGTTTCCTTGGAATTTTATCATATAATTCAGCCCATGTGCACAGAACCTAAGTACCACAGACCAGAAATTAATCCCCATGTAGCAAGTCAGAGGAGCAGTGGAGGTTTTTACTTCTAAAATACTTAGATGTGCTTATAAGTATAAAATTAAATTAAGTCCTCCTTGGCAAGATTTTTCAATGTTTTGTTTTGAGGTTTTTTTCATTTTAAATTAGAAATTCACCGTCAAAATGACTGAATGACAGGGAAGCTGCTTGGAGGTACTGAATGACAGGGAAGTTGCTTGGAGGTAATGTTTCATCAACACCCAATTAAGTTTGTTTGTTTGTTTGTTTGTTTATTACTCTAATCTTTTTGTAATGGTGTAGTGTAATTTTTATTTTACTTCTGTCCTCAAAGTAGAATTTCCACAATGGAAATTTTGTAGCCAGACCTCCTCCAGCCTATTTGCCATCCAGGATCACAATGTTCTGTAGCTATAAAGCTGTGAGAACACATCTAAGGAAACTGTGCCATTTAAAATTATTTAGTTGATCATGAGTATTTTGCAACTAAATATAGGTTAAATAGCAGTCACCTGTTCTTCAAAGAGAGAAAGAAGAGTGAAATATTGGTGTATGAAGTACCAGTGTCAGTGAAAGCAGTTAGACATGAGAAAGCCTAAAACATAACACCACAATCATCACCTAAGTGTTAAAAATGTGTATCTCAAAAACTCGGTTAAAGCTTCCTGCTTAAAATTTAGAATGAACAGATGTATTTTTCAGCTTCTCAGGAGCATAGATCATAATCTGAGAAAAATCAAAACTTTCTGTGCTTCCCGAAGTCTCCTTCTTTAAACAAAGAGATTATCAATAGGAAACCACTGTTCATCTTAAGGCTTTTCTTTCAGCTTTGTTTTTTTTTTTCTTAGAAGTATTTTGCTCTCATCTTGAGGGGAGCGGTGCTCACTTCTCCTATCCAGGTGAAGAAGATATTGCCTTGATCATTGCTCCTCAAACCCTTGAATTTAATTCAACATTTTTTGCAAAACAGGATTGTGTTACTCATATTTTACAGGTGAAAAATTGAGGCATTGAAAGTCTAAGGGAGAGATCAAAGCACCTCATTAAGTACTTCTTATTTAAGCATTTCAGTATCTCAGGACTGGGATTCAGATTCATCTTAATTTTAGCAATCAAGATGAAGCTCCTAATTTAGAAACCTATTTATCTTCACTGGTTTGTGTTGTCAGCCAACCAAGACAGGTTTCATCTGACTGAACATTTGAATGACCCCCAGAGGACAGTTTAGCTCCTGATTTCCTCAATACAATGCCCAGCGTGCAGTGGGGTGAATCTGCACTTTCATATGTGGATCCAGGGCACTCAGGATGTCTGTGTAGGTGTCATATGCTTCCTCTCACAAGGAGTATCAGGAAAGCCCCTCTGCTGGGTGCCCGGCACTCTTGTATCCAAGCACTCTGGTCACTGCCAGTGGATGTGAAATATCCAAATGCCATCTCAGTGCCAAATCCCTGAACTGCCTGAGAAAGGGAATCAGAGCACTCGCTCTCCAGTGCTTGTTAAGCAGTCTGACAACTGAGCTTCTGAATTATGTATGTTCTTTTTGGTCATCCTTCTTGCCTCAGGGCTGTAGCGTTTTGCCACTGCTTCCAAAGAAGCTATCAGTGTCCCCATACAACCTGTTCTGTAGCTTACCGCTCTGAACACTGCAAACAGGCATGAGACCAAGGGGGATTGAGAACCACCTGATATCTCCTGCTGTGTGAGTGCTCCAAGTGGCTGCCTTTTTTGCAGTAGAGGATTTCTCAGTAACAAAAAAATAAAAAAATTTTTTTTTTTAAATATATAAACACGCCAAAAACCAAAACCAAAAATAACCAAACAAAAACCAACCAACCAACCAAAAAAAATAATTAAAAAACAGACAAACAAACAAAACCAACAAACAAACAAGAAAGAGAGGTGTCTGAAATGAAAACGATTGCTCACCACCAACCGATGCCCAGCCAGTCCCAGAGGGTCAACCCTCAGAGGATCGACCCCCACCCAACCTTCCCCCTAGTTTATTGCCAAGCATGATGCCATATGGTATGGGATATCCCTTGAGTCAGTTGGGGTCAGTGTCCTGTCTTTGCCCCCTCCCAAGTCCTAGTGCACCCCCAGCCTCCTCTCTGATGGGTTGGGATGGGGTGGGAAGCAGAAAATGCCTTGACACTGTGTAGATGCTGCTCAGCAATAAGCAAAACATCCTGAATCATCAACACTGATTCCAACACAAACCCAAAACACAGCCCCACACTTGCTACTGTGAAGAAATTTTACTTTGCTCTGGACAAAACCGGCATATTTTTCTTCTAAATAGATTTTTATGAATTACTGTTTTATGCTCTGTGATGTCTCAAATGCTTTTAGGAGAATTCTTTTAACATGTGGGCAAAGTGTGTTTATTCAAACAAAACAGGTTTGCTGCATATGAAGTTTTATTTTTGCAAACATGATATAACCTTAAAATTTGTCTCATAATGTAACAGTAACAGTAATGTTACTGTTATATGTTAAACAAGTATCAATTTAGTAAGGCAGTGAGATAAATTTTCACTGTATTTTTAATGTTTTTAATGTTAGAACTATTCTGCTAATTTCCCATGCATCACACTGAGTTGCATATTTAATTGGCACTAACATGCTAATCAGAAATGCAAGAAACAAGTTTATGAATGGAAGATTATTCTGGAGGTTCTAATTCCTTTTTCCTATCAGTCATAGCAATGAGTGGAAATACTGCAAAATAATGAAAATTCTCACTTCTCATATGTTTAAAATTTCACAGGCAACTGAAAGTGATCTTTTCTGTGGTTGAAATGCGATCCATTGGAATCTATCAAACACACAAAAAAATGTCTAATTGCCAGATAATCTTTGATGTTAGATTTTTTTCAGAGTGCCAATTGGGAGACTTGGACAGGACTTAGAAAAAGTAGGAGAAAGTTTATTCCGTCATTGTCTTCCCAGAGGTGAGAAGAACAGTAGTTTTCCATATCTGGTGTTCCGTGTCGATGATTAATCCGTAGTGTTATTTGAAGTTCTTTAAAATGCTAGGAAAATGTCTGCACAGTCACTCAAAATCACTACAAAGACAGATAAAACCCTTGCAGAAACCATTTATACCCATGGGCAGGCACAGGGCAGTGACCTTGCTAAAGGTTAGTTCATTTCCAGGGGTTCTGTTCCAGTGGGTCTGAGAGGTCAGTTCTAGCTCACAGCTGAGCAGCCAGCAAGCTGCATCTCTATGGAGTGAAGATAAAGGGCAAGTTTAGACTCAAGCATAGCCTCAAGCTGGTGCATTGAATCTGTGGCCTCATGTAATTCAGTATTCATTACATTTAATCTGAAGGCTCCTGGGAGAGGAACTATTATTGTTGTGTAGGGTAAGCGGCCAATAGCCTTTCTCATTCAAAGCATGTTTTGGTGTTTAAAAAATCATCTTTGGACACTGTGGAAAGCATCCTGAAACAGAGACCATCTCCGCTGTGTTCTTCCAAGAATCAGTAGTGAGAGAATCCAACAGGGATATGAGAGAAGTAAAAATAATCTTTTCTCTCCCTGATATGTTATTTCCCATTTCTATTTCAGCCTCATGTACAGCCACGTGCAAGACCTTTACTTTTCAAACTTTTTTTTAAATTCTGGAAGGATTTATATTTTGACCAGAAACCATATCCATTTTTCACACTGATACTTATATTCTCAAGGGAGCTACCTAGTTTCAGCTAGTCAAAATTTTCTGATTACGGAATATAACTGGGAATTTCAAGGCAGTTGTGCTCACAGTATCAGTTTACAGAAGAATTATTAGAGAGGTCAGCAGTCAGGTTACTTGTAGTCAAGGAGCAGCAGACTCTTACAGGCAAGATTACTCTCTAGTCGCTTGCTGCTGACACACCATCCTAATTAATGCTCTTTTAGTTTAGCTTATTTGCTTTTGTGTGTCCAATTGTTGATTTTTCCACCAGGTAGCATTCATGAGGTGGGGAGGATGAGGGAGGGAAGGGTGGGTGGACTGGGATGGAACATCAGGATGTGACCTACTTTTTCTTCTCAAACACGTGATGTGGTCTGCTACCAGTTTCTTGGTCTTCTCTGAAAATCCCTGACACCTGCTGACAATCAGCAATGCAGAGAAGTTTCCGGTGTCTGGTTACACTGGCCCTGGGACAGTAGCTGTGAGTAGCAAGTGGAGTCATTCATATCACAGAAACTTCATCAAAAAGCATCAGTGTCACCAGTGCTGTCAGCACCTTTCTGATGGTGTCCTGTTCAGTTGGGCTTTAAACTGTTGCCACAACAGTTTCTCCACTGCACTGTACTTACTGTCATTCAGCAATAAATTGAAGTCTATTATTATGTTTCATGTACAGCCTAAGCTGTAAATGAATTTGCAAGGCAACAGGGAAACAGGCCTCCTCTAGAAGAATGAAAGGCTTCAAAACTTAATATTCAGTTTTCAACAGAGGCTGCCAGAAAACTTTGCAGTGTTTTTTGGGGTTTTTTTTTGTGGAAAAGGATAATGACCCTTCCTCAAAGGGCACATGCCCGTAGTTTCTTACTCTGGAATTCCTGGCAGACACCTCCTTCATCACCTACACTTTTAACAGGAAAGATTTTGGGCCAAATTCTTCCCTGGCTTGTTGGGAAAACTGACATATAAATCCACAAAATGAACAGGAACTCTGCAGATTTCCTAATGAATAATGGAATGTCACATTTCAGGTCTATCAAGCCTTCTGAAACTTCCTCAGTTGTGTTTCTGAAATTGTGTTTGGTATAATTATTTTTATATGTGTTCTCATCATCACCTGCCTTGTTCAGCCTGGTGGGAAGCAGTGTCTTGCAGATGTTCCTGGTGTTTCCCTGTGGAGCTGAAAAGAACAATGGTCTACTTGCCATCCAGAATTTTTATAACTTTTTAACTAGCTTCTTGAAAATAAGTAATTAAACAGAGAAAAATATTGACTTCTTATGATGACAAGTTTGCATGTTTTTTCCTGAAATAATCTGTGACTGTTATGGCCTCTCAGTCACTCACTCAAGGTCATTCCATGGCACAATCATAAATATTGCTGCTGAAGTATAAATTATTTCAAGCATTTGCCAACATGTAACTTTCCTAAAGTGTGTTTACAGATTGTAGGAAAACAACAGTCCTTGAAAGCGTGAAGTAAAAAAATATTATTTTCATTCTGCCATCTTTTCTGCACCTGCTTAACTTTTAACAACTGAGTGAATCTAGGGATTTCATACAAGTCTTTAAAACAGTATTACTATATAAAGCATTCAGTAGCAGACTGAGATGCTGACTTTAGAGCCTAGACTAAAATATTCAGAAGAAAAAAGCAGACAGCTGGGAAGGGCAACTCAGAACATGCATGTTAAACTGCAGTTATAACTCCCCTTTTACTGATAATTTTAAAGGGAGCACTTAAGCTAGTTGCTTGAAACAGGTGCATTCTACTTACATTTGAGATTTAGAGGTGTTATATTACAAAACTTCGTGTCATTTTTGTCTATGCAATGGATTCTTGGCACTAAAGAGAGGTAGCCCAAGTCTTCTCCAGTTCCTGCCTCCAAACTCTGTCCTTGAAATTACCACCACAAATTCAGGTAAGTGTTAGAAACTCCACTCTAGAAAACCAGAGAAAGGAAGTGATGGATCTTCTGCAGCTTTACTG
Organism: Illadopsis cleaveri; assembly: GCA_013399915.1. Taxonomy (NCBI): domain Eukaryota; kingdom Metazoa; phylum Chordata; class Aves; order Passeriformes; family Timaliidae; genus Illadopsis; species Illadopsis cleaveri. The sequence continues at coordinate 909,694 of VXBB01024301.1, forward strand.
TGTTGATTAAATGTTGTTCCTTACTACCTGTAAACAGTACTATATCGAAAATAAAGCATCAGATTTAATAGGAGTTGGAAGCAGCACAGAGGGACCACAACTCAGTGAGGTTTTATATCTGCTGTTGGAAAATAATCACAATCTTCTCTTAGCCATTTTGGGTTTTACTACCACTGTCAGTCCATTCTTCCTTCTCATGCTAGATTTTTTTCATTTTTAGAAAATTTCTGTATAAAAGGCAACAAATGGCTCTCAGTGGGAATACCCACACATGGAAAGCTGCTGATGAAACAGCATCTTAGAGGCAATGATTGTGTCTGTGTCATTCTAAATGGATTTCAAATCAGTGTGCCCTGAAACAGGCCTAGACTAGATCTTCTTTCATTCCTTGCCTAACTGTCCTCTGCTTAGCGTGCAAGCCCTCAGGGCTTGGAATCAGTCCTCACTGAGTACTTGTAAAATTTATAGTTTGATAAAGCTCTGGGCCATATTCTGATCAGGCAGTCCCTGCAGACTGGGATCACCAAAGTCATTTAATCTCCTGGGTTCCACTTAAGTGTCTTCCTTGAGTGGGAATCTATGTCTGTAGACATAATCTATCTATTTATACACAAAGATTATGTGATTTTTTGGGCTGTGGGTCTCCAAACAAATTTGGCACACATTACTTTTTCCTATATATAATGTACACATTAAGACATTTACAAAAGACATTTACAAGCAAACTGAAATGCAGACATAATTCTAGAAATTATCATTTTCTATTTATTAGGTTATGATATTGAATAAAATGTGCTACATACACTGCAGGTAGATATGAGTAAGAACATAGCCACTGCCTGGGAGATATTACAATCAATAAAATTCAAGACTGCCAAAGGAGTAAGAGCAGAAAACAGGAGAGAAATAATAGATATATCCTGCTAAAAGCTGGTCTAATAATATTAGACCAATTTTAAAGCCATTTTATATAACATCTTAAAGTTGCATCCAGGCTCTACTATAACTGAAGCTACAGGTTAGATTCACCTTTCATTACATTGAACAGCAAAATTCCCGTTCATTTTAGATCTCCATTAGGTTATTAGGGCAAAAGTTGATTAATGGATGAGTCTTTTTTCCTTTTTTTTTTTTCTTTTTTGTTCTTTTTTTCAGAACAGCACACAAGACTAATAGTCCAATCGCCTTCACTGTGCTCTAAAGCTTTGAAGAGTTTTAAGCTGGACACTTCGGTGCTCACACAGCACCCATATATAGTTTTGTTGTTTCCTTACATCTAAGTTCTGACTCAGGTTTGAGTATTTGCAATTTCAAATTAAGAAACTCAATGACTGCTTTCTGCAAAGAAATTTTCCTTTTTTCAGCATGACTAAGAATTTTAAGGTTTTTTTGTTAAGATACCAAAGCTGCTATCTGAGATGGCATCATGAAGTTAATTAGACTCCAAGGCCAAGCTTTGCATGCCCTAGCTTACATCCCTTTCTTTCTCATGGGCATACCTAAATTCAGAGGAGTGTCTTCTAGAGTCAACAGCTGGAGCTGTTGCATCTTTTCTGACCTCCAGAGTACTGAGACCACCAATTTGTCATCCACAAAGTTATCCACCAGATCCACAGCAAGAGATGAAGAAGTACCTAAAGGGAGAGAAGTGGGATCAAACCCATCTTGCTACTCATGCTTCTCAAGATGGAAGGTGAGAAGGTCTGTGGTGTCAAAAATCAAGACAGAGGGAGGAGATGGGCTTAGTGAGGGATGCATCTTAGAGAAATGTCCTCATCACAAATCTCTCATCCCCATATATTGCTTTGCCTGAGCTCATTCACTTTCATCTATTCTACTTTGGAGAGTTTTCTTCTGCTCCAAAACAAGAATGAACATTCAAGACAGTTTATCTGTCTTCACTTGTTTTAAAGAGTGCTTCATACCATTCAGCATAAGTGATCTTAGCACCTGAATTCCCAAAGCAACCTTCCACTGCCATCTTTTTCCTCTTGAATCTTCAATTTAAAACTGTACTTATTTCATCAACCTCTTGTCTTATACCAGCATAGGTTGTGATATTTCCCATAAAATTGCACATTCTGCAGGTCTGTATTCAAAGATGGTTTTTCTGTTTACCACAGGGAAGATGTTGGTAAAACATTTGTGTTCATCCCTGCATGTCAGTATTGCACGTGTGTATTCCAAAAGTATAACCTGCCCTGTTCTATTTATTTCTACATAGCAGTCAAAAAATTTCCTTCCATAGATTGCTCCCAACCCACTCCAGACATCACTTCTGTAAGATGGGGACAAAGACCATTCTTGTCTTCCTAAGGCAAGGAAAGTGCTCTCGTGGTGCAGGACAGAGCTGAGCCTGTGCAAAGGATTTCAGATTTTTCAGAAACATTGTTAATGAACATTGCTGTCAATGTAATTCATGGGCTTAGTTTCTGTATGACCAAAAGACCTTGAAAGGTTGGAGTAATGTTTTGAATTCCAATGTCAATTGTAATTTATCTTATTTAAAATAGGAAAGCCTCCTTCCTGGGTAATCTGAAGAAAATTCTTCACTGGAAATCAGACATGATAATAAATCACTTCTTGGTTTTCTCACATGAATAATTTGTGTCTTGTTATGCAAAGCCTGGAAGCTAATTTAAAGTTGAGAGCAGAAATACACTAATAATCAATGTCTCTCATTACCAGATTTGCTTTTCAGAGAGGCAAAAACACTGTGTAAGAAATCAAATGCTGGAAGGTGAGGGAACAGGTATCTGACATGTTAAAGCTTTGCAGTTGTAGTGCTGCAACACAACAAGCAATATAGCAAATAATGTGATTGGGGCAATGTCACCTTGGGCTTCAGTCCCTCCCTCTGAATTTATATGTATCTTAAGGAAAAAAGGAATCATAGTATATCTTACCTTTACAGTGGAAAGGAGCTGACTGTATAAGAGACGAGGTCAGGGCACACTAAACACTGAGTTATAGAAGGGAGAAAATTAACTTTTTTTATTTGTGGACAGGTAATTTTTCAGTCTGATCAGTTCCCTGGTCATTTCCATTGCACAACAGTCAAATACATGTGCCAACACAAGATCAGGAGTGGAAGGGGTCCACACATAAGCAGATGGAGTGAGAGCAGCTAAGGACTTCTGATGGCTGCTCTGGCTCAGGCCAGCTGGGATCATACATCAGACTGCTATGAACTGTTGCCTGCTCTCACTTTGGACAAGCTGTGAGAAGGAGTGTGACATTTAGCTGTAAACACAGAAATCTGCCGAACGATTTTTGCTCCTGGAATATCACATTGTATGGACCAGGTTCAGGTGGCCTATTCCATCCAAATCTTTCCACCAGATGTTTCCCATCGGTTGTCATGATTGGGCCCCACTCAGCACCTTGCTTGGACCATCTGAAGGGCTAAAGTGTAGCGTGTCAAAGGTATTACATTCCATTTTCTGACAGGCTCGGGAATACCAGTGAAATAAGCATTGCCTGGATATGTTTCTATTTCCACTGTCAGCCCTACTGTCCACTAAGTTTTCAATGACAGTTTCAGAGACTCTTCTTGATGACTTGCAGAGACAAAAGTGTGTTTTCTGGTTGGAAAATAAAGTTTTCAGTACATAATTCAGTACATAATTAAGAATTTTTAACTCTATTTAATATCCAGCAGATAATCAGGATGCTGTATTTAATATCCAGCAGATAATCATGATGGCACATGGGGGATAGTGGTGATGTTTTGAATATCTTAGTGTTCCAGTTTCTCTGTTTTATATAGTGTGAACCCCTTGTGGATTATATTACTTCATGCTTAAAATTAAAAGTTGAGGAGATGGCACACAATTTGTTAACTATGTGCAGGAGGAAATAGCAATTTCTGGGGGTTTTTTTGTTTGGTTTTTTTTTGCAGTTCAGTTGTGGTGGGTTTGTTTTTCATTTTCTTTTACCACTGAATAGTGAAGAGTTTAAAAATTACCTGACTTCCAAAAGTATTTGGCAAAAATACTATTAATAATGTAGAAAGAAAAGAGTCCTCCTTATCTTTCTAAATCATTAAAAACCTGGGGTCTGATTCAGTCATTTTTCTTTCCCGGTGTTGCTGATTTCAGCTCACTATTAAAAAAATATGTACCTTGATTCTACTGAGTAATTTAATTCTGTTCATACAAATCTGAGCTGAGTTCATGAAAAGATTTTATCTAACATATTTCCTTACAAATGTACAAGGCTTTTTAAATTTTGGTAATAAAATTAATTATGAGTGATAACATTGCACACAAAGACTTATCATAGAAAGGTAGATAGCCTTGTAGTCCAAACACTCCAGTTCTGTCTAGCTAATCTTGGTTCTAATTTAGATTAAGTAACATTGTTATTATTTGTGATTTAGCAAATCCCCTACTTTTGTTGGTTCACATTTATCTTACTTGAGTTAATTAGATACTAAAGTAAGACATTATGAAAATTCACAAGTGACCCTTGCTGAGAGAAGAGAGAGGCTAGGATGCAAAGTACAGATGTACATGGGCACATATTTGTTCATGTGCACCACATGTCCCAACCAAATTTAAGCACCTTGATTGTGGTTTTACATAGGGTTTTTATACACTTCAAATGTTTAGGTAAACATAATTTGACTGATCACTCACAGTAACTACCCGTTATTAATATTGGTAAGACTGCAAAGCTACCATATTTCTGCAGCACTCTTGCTGCTTTTCCATAGATCCAGACATCCCTGGAGGCATTCTCTATATAATTGCTTGTCTATGATGCCAGATGATGCTGGGAAGGTTTCAACGACTTGTTAGAGAAACAGCAATAGTGTGGCCAGCACGACAAGGGCAGTGATCCTCCCCCTCTATTTGGAAATCATGAGGCCAAACCTCGAATCCTGTGTTCAGTTCTGGGCCCTTCACTACAGGAAAGACATTGAGGGGCTGGAGCATGTCCAGAGAAGGGCAATGGAGCTGGGGAAGGGGCTGGAGTACAGTGCTGATGCTCAGCAGCTGAGAGAGCTGGGGGTTTTTAACCTGGAGAAGAGGAGGCTTGGAGGAACATTATTGCTCTCTATAACTGACTGAAAGGAGGTGTAGCCAGGTGGGTATCAGTCTCTTCTCTCAAGTAACAAGCAAATGGACAAGGAAAACACCTCAAGTTGTGCCAGGGGAGGTTTAGACTGGATATTAGAAAAAACGTTTTCATGAAAATTTTTCTCAAGACTTGGAGCAGGCTGCCCAGGGTAGTGGTTGACTGACTATCCCTGAAGCTGTTTCTAAGCCATGGCATTTGGGCATATGAATTAGTAGTGAACTTGACAGTGTTTGATTAATGATTGTACTCAGTGGTTTAGAAGTGCTCTCCAACCTAAATGATTCTATGACTCTAGAGGGACTACAGTGCTGGTGTTATCTTGGTTTTCAGGGGTGTCCTTTATCCTTCATGGGCCACTCCAAGCTTCCAAGAAACAATATCTTTATTTACAGAGTTGGGCTGTCCTTTAGGCTTTTTTACTTAAGAATGAACCATATCGAATTTCACTACTTCCTTACAGTACGCTGGATACCATGGACTAATTTATATTAACATAGTTAAGACACTGTCATCCTACAAAGACTGATTGATATAACAGAGAAGAGATCTTTTGTGACAAAGGCTGGCACAGATTGCAAAGTCAGTGGAGGAGAGAAACTTTCAATGGGTGCTCACATCTCAGATCTTCTAAAGTGACCTATGAAGGTGCCATTTCCTTTCTCTTGGCAGCAGAGGATGAATGTGAATGTGTACCTAATGACAGCACCTTCAAACTGACTGTATACTCTTGAATAGTTCCTACTGCAAAGAACCTGAACTGGTTCTTAATGAGAAGAGGTGGCTTTGCATGGGCAGCTCTGGTGAATCTCCATCCAGTGAAGTCCTCCTCTAGCCACCTTTGTGTGTTTTAGGAAGTATTACGTGCTGTGCTCTGTACACACAATATGTGTATCTTTTTCCATACCCCTTTATAGGCACGCACATTTTTTCTCTCAGGGAAAAAAAAAAATAAGGCGTGGCCAAGAGTATTTATTATCATCTAATAAGGCATACAACTTATGCTTCATTCGTATTTATCACTACTATATTTCAGTAAGGCAAGTTGTTATGCAATTCTACTCATGAATATCAGATGAGAATAAATCAGACAGTGGGATTTATCTGACATAATATTAAACATCTGCAGTGTTAGCAGACATGTTGATGTAAATTAATAATTCTCAGCTACTTCTAATACAAGGGAAATTAAAATAGGCCTGCCTGTAATGAGCCACATGAACTAGTTTAGATGGTTTCTTTTGCACTATCTGTATTCTACTCAGAAAGTTTATCTTCTCCACTGAATTGGGAGTGACTAGCTCAGATGTAGACATTTACAGTATGGATGTCTACATTTAGTAAGACTCATGCCTTCCAGAATGAGTGAAATGCTGAGAACCGTGGTTCATTCTTACTCTGATTTTGACAGGTCAACTCCAATACACATATGCCACCCAAAATTCCATACTCCATACAGTGTGCTTGTCAGGTCTAATTTATCAACCTCACGGTCTTCTATGTCACTATTCTTACTCAACATGGTCTGTTTGCTGGTAGGAAAAGGTGATCCTGTCTTTTCTGCCTGATTTCTCTCATGAGATTATCTGTCAAAAAGCAGTTATGCTTGAAAGCTGAGCAGTTTGGAGCATTTCTACCTCCTGAATCATTACCTAAATGTTTTTGAAACAAGAATGACTTCACTGTCTCTCACCTGTTATTAAGCTTTTGGCACTTTCTCATGCCTGATGTTTCAAATGAAGTTTGGAAAGACGTGTAATGTATTTAAACATCAGGGTAATGTAGCAGTTGGTGAACACTTTCCTACCCGGACTACACAGATAAATGGCTTGTGATTCCAAGATGAGGTTGATCAGACTTTGCAGCTTGATTTTGGATGGCTCTGTGCTTTGCATCATGCTGGACTAGCTGGAACATTTACATACTATTACCCAGTTCTTGGCAGAGATATCCAGTTGAGCCCTCCTCACAGGACAGCATTAATTCATCACAGCACATAAGTTAATTACCCTGGTCTGCTGGCAATGCTAATTAACCAAGGCACAGAGACATACTTACTTGGTTGTTTCTCTTCTGTTTCCAGAGCTAGCTTGCCTGGCATGGCTCATAAATTTATACACCTTTTTCTTAGCCTAAAGGACATATTGCCCTGGAGTGTCCTGGATCATAATGAGTGTCATTTCCTGTGTAGCCACTTTAATTTCAGTGTGTTATATATCCATTAAAACTATCCAAATATATTTGTGCTTGCTCATAACAGAAAAACATTTTGTTCTTCCCACTACCCAAGAAACCTATTTGTCTATGAGGACAATCATCTTTTCCTTGGAGAATCTCATCTAAGAGTAGATAGAAACTTATAACAGTCAGCCATTTTAGTCCAAACAATTTATGATTTTTTAGTAACAAAAACTGGACACAATTTGCATTTTACAGAACTAAACATGTTAGCAGTGTGGTAGTTTGATTTTTTTTATTTACATTACTAAACATCAAGTATGTAGTTAGGAACTAAGACACTGTTGTGCAAGAAGCTGTCTGACAATAATAGAGAGAGACAGTTTTTGTCTTAAGGGAGCCTGTACTTGAATAGCCAGGAAAGATAAAAGAGCAACAGAGAGTGAGGATGAAATAACTCACCTAAGCTCATACAGCAGATCAAGGACAGAGCTATATTTTACTTCTCCTTCCAAATGTTCTCTGTCTTTCTTTATGTACTTTTTTGCAGGACACTAAATTAATTCATTGATTTTTAAACTCCATGTGAATTCTGGGCTCAGGAGTCGCATGATAATCTCAGAGACTAAAATCTCCTTAACAGCTGCAAGAAGAAGTAAATTCAAACTGGCTTGTCAAATGCAAGCCTGCTGCTGGGAGCTCCAAGCTCTAAGGGGCTGTGTGTGGATTGTCTCCACATCACCCTGACTGCTGATTAAGCAAGACACATGTGGTTTAGCCCATTCAGACATTGAGACACATAGAAAACTTGTCATATAGAAAGCTCTAGAAAAGCACGGAAGAGGAACAGATCCAAACTCCACATTTACTTCATATTTTAGGACCAATTCAACTAACTTTTCTCCAGAGCACAGAAAATGAGTGCTGGCTTCTCAATGGCTGGCTCAGGACGTACATTGGAAACATTCCTGAACCTTCTTCCCATTGGCTCCAAACAACCACAGCAAACAAAGATGAGCCCGTTTTGTGTTCAGAATTTTAGGAACAGGGAAAGGCAGCATATTCCCTGTTGGCCAGAGTTTTATTCTCTTTGAAAGTGATTGATTTAGTGAGAAATATGTGTTTATAAAGGAAGATATGACTCATGGCAAGGAAAATCCTAAACATCTGACCTTGTCATATAATCGTTCCTATTCCTCAGTTTCATATGGCTGAAGACAAAGGGGGATTATTAAAGTAGGAGCAAGGGGACAACCAGTGTCACAATTACAGAATTAAACAAAAAACAAAAGTGATTTTTAAAAGTCAGGATGATGCCCAACTTCTCAAATGCCCAAATCATACAATGAAATAAGTGCTGTACTTTAGGGAACAACTCTTTTCGTGTCAGATTGTGCTTGTCACAAGCCATCAAATATAATCTAGTTACATCCATACAGAGGTCAGCCATGTGGTTTCCCATGTTCCCACAGAGAAAGAAAGAGAAATTGCAGGAGTATCAATGCTCAAGGCCCAAAATAGTTTGAAAATATACCTCTTCATCTGTCTTTTTAGTTTACTACATGATTGATGAGATGAACTGATATAGCATTTCTATTAAAATTATGTAGAAATGGAACATGGAAATACTGAAGAAAGTATAGACATTATAGATTCACATATGTAAGTGGTTTATGCATCAGAATTTAAGAAAAAATTATCTCCTGGTTTTTTCCTCAGATTAAAGTGGAGTCTGCTTTCAAAATTTTATTCTTAAAGTACACTTTGGGGTTCTAACAGACAAAAGATAGAAATGCTGAGGCACCTCCTTAGTTTGGGAGCCTTTAAAAAGTAAACCAAACTAGCTTGTTAGTAGTTCTTGAATGGTCTAAATTAGACAAGATTTAATGGTGGGAAAAAAAATCTGGCTCCTGACAGTGCATGATGTCTTATTTTCCATGATCTTTACTTCCCATTTACTGAGTCTTCCCTAACCTAGATGTCATCAACTAGCCCATTAATTGCCTTTCTCTCCCCTGCCTGACACTCTTAGAACATTTCACACTAACAAAGATTCAAGAGTTCATTAACACTCCAGTTCATGGGGCCGTAAGTATTAATAGCAACAGAAACCTACAGTACAAGTTTATTCATGGATTCAACATGAATATATATTACTCCACAGTACTTCATGTGCATGCCATGCAAACTGCTGGAAGCTGCTTTTTTTTTTCTCTACTAAAAGTTTAAAGTTCTAGTTTTCACTCAGTTCTGTTTGCCTAGAGCCCATGTTCACACTCCTTTTTCCTGAGGGCAGCTGGCTACAGGCTTGATGCATGGGCTTTGATTTTCACTGCGGTCTTAGCAGTAAGCCACAAGTGTTATCAATATTCTGAAGACTTTGTGTGTTTTTCTGCCCCCTCTGTGCCCAAACCCAGAACTAAGCAGAATATTCACAGATGTAGATCTGCATTAATTCATTCCAGGGCCAAAGGGGCCATGAGACCTTTACAAACTGTAGCTGGATTTAGGCATCTGTCTTGTGACTGACACACAATTTCATTTGAGATACATCAGGAGACAGTAGATTTTTCCCAAGTATAGAGACAGAAACTGGATAAATGTTTCAAAATGTTTCAAAGTTTTAACTATCTTCACTAATAGGATATTATGTCTTAAATTGTATGACTCTGCCAGAAATGTTGTGGGGAAAAAAAAAAAGCACCTCCTTCCATCATCAGAATTCAGCACAATAGAGCTCAATAGAGCACAGAATCTACCACAGCATTGCTTTCTAATCTGTGGATCATTTTACAGGGATCTTTTTGAGTACAAGTATATCTACACTCTTTTTGACATGGACAATACAAGTTGGCAAGATACAGTGATATAGTATGACTGCCATGTGAATAGAAACCAGAGTTGAAGGGATTCCCTGTTCATACACCCAGAAAGGTTTTAATCCTTCAGATGACAGAAACCTACTGAGAGCTCACACTGAGGTAGGCACAACTCCAAGGTCTTTCTTTAATTTATTTCTTTCCAGAAGTCTCCAGTTCTGCAAGTATAAAGTTCTTTTTCTGATCCTGTATTTAATCCAGCTGCCTGCATTACTTCTGTGTCACCAAACTTCTGTCAACTGCAAGTTTAACCAATGGATATTTTCTATTCCTTTATGGATCATTTATCCTCACAACACCCTTCTGGAAGAGAGATGTACCTTTCCCACCCCTGGAAAATCTTTGAGTAAATAGTAGAAATACTAAGCTCACAAGCAAAAAATAAACTTCCAGGCTTGATGGACCTCTGGTGAAATGACTCTATGTTTTACTTTGGATTAGGATAGAATTAAGTCCCATGGATTGTACTGTCTAGGCAAGAGGGACAGGATCAAAGATGATTTGGAAGTAAACCTGGACTTGAAATGGCTTGCTCCTGTCAGAGCTGATGTGTGTCTCCTTATCTGTCACTGAGGCTCATGGAAAATGTTCAAACAGAAGGGAAAACACTTGGAGAATTTAAGCAGCTGAGTGGAGTTTCAAGTTTTAATGTCAGTCTGGAAAAAGGTTATTAAAACATATCAGGTTTTTATGGCTCTACCTTATGTATCTGGATCTTATGATGGAGCTAGGAATAAATGACAGCTAAATCTGTAGGGCAGAGTGGCTCAGCTGACACCCAGGGTACATCCACATTCATAAAAAACAGAACCAGGGATGTCAGCACTGTACCCCTGGCTCATTTCCTCTTCTTGGTTGCTAGCTCATTCACTGTTTTTAATTTTTTTAACATTTCAACTAGCTCTACCAAAGCCATGACCAAAAACTGTTCTGAAGTAGTTCCCTAGGGAGAACTAATAAATATCAGAAAGAGAGCAACCACTTTAAATTGGCTCTTTCTGCTGTGCCTAGGTCTCACATATTACCCCAGCAAATCTTCCTGCCTCAGATACCTCAGCACATGCAACAGATGCTACTCAGCACTGTGCTGTGTAACCGCCACTCTCATGGGCTGATACACAGAACCTCACATTATTTCAGAAAGTTTAAAAAAAAAAAAACAGCAACAACAAAAAAACCCCAACAAACCACAAAACTTACTACTTACTTCTCTCTTTGGGTTATCATCTAGGGTACAGAAGTGCTAGAGAGACTTGGTAAGTAGTATGAATGCAGCTGGACCATGCAACTTAGCCTCAGTGTTTGTGAAAAGGTCCTTTTGTTATTGTTACAGGTGTAGCCAAAACTATATCATCCACTGAGGCAAAACCCCCTATTCTTATCCACTTGGTCTGTTCCCCTGACTGTTCATGTGCTGACACCTCTCAGCAAGAGAGAATTCTTCTGCGGAGAATCTCAGCTTCGGTTTGTAAGCATTTGCTAAATAGGGAGATAAGTTGTCCACAAGATTTATTGTGCTTTCAAATGCTGTTAACCACTTTTTTCTCAGAGATAGAGATCTTTTCCTGCCTTTTTATTTTTTTAACAGTACAGACAAAGCCAAAAACCTCGAGGTGATTGTATACTAAAACTGTTGCCTCTTACCCATATTAACGGCTATGTCCCTTAGAAGACGCTATCAGGATCTTCAGGTGCTCTAATTATCCTAATTGTCTCCAGGCCTGCAGCACAACCCTCCCTCTCTTCCAGACCCTGGAGGTATGGGAATCTGCAGCTTGTGGCTTGCCAAGGAAAAAGCAGGAGCAAATTGAAGAAGCATACTGACACTGCCTGTGGCTAAACAGCAAAGGACTGCTTAATTAATAATTTGTCTATCTCTCTCTGTTCTCAGTGCATTGCCTCTCTTTACAACAGAATGAGGACTCAGAGAAAACAATAACACAATGGAATTAAGTGGTTTTTTTCTCGGAAGGAATAAAACATGAGTATATTTCTTGCCAAGTTGTAGAGAATATTTTCACTGGAAAAGTAACCAGTCTGGAACATCAGAAACTTGAAAATGTAGGTATAGATTCATTCAGCTCCTGGGCTCCCCAGAGTTCAGCTGAACTCCAGGACTACTTAGTCACATCCTCAGCTTGTGTCCAGCTTTCCACTGGGAAGCCTGTCTTGCACTTCATGGAGGCACAGGAAGAGAAGTGTGCTCTGTCACCTTCTCTGTCAAGTGACAGATGTGCCAAAAACATAATGGGACATGCAAGCAATCCTCTCATGACCAATGATGGCAGGATTAGCTGGTGTCAGTTGATCAGTGCATGTCCCTCAGGGTACATAAAACAGGAGATGAACTGGGACCATCAGTGAAGAAGGTGTCAGGGAATGGACTACACGGCAGCAAAAGAGCCCCTACCTCCTATTCCTGCCCAAGGAATTTGTGAGGGCAAGGCACCAGGGATCCCACTACAGCATAGCTGTGTTGCTCTGAGCCCTGGTCACCAATCTGATCCTCAGCTGCGGATCATTCTGTGTACAAGAATTCAAGTTAACTGGTCTCCTGGTCTCAATCCCCAATTTTCTTGTTCAGTAGAGCTCTAAAACATCAGCATTGTCCCAGACATCAATCTTGTCTCCTCTGCAGTAGAATTCCTACTCACTTGCTAAACCTGGATTCTGATTCTTCTCCTTTTACTTCTTCTCACACAGGGTGTCAAATGAGAGAAAAACCATAAGGTACACAGTATAAAGTATCTGATTCAATTTTTTTTAAGCTTTCACAGTGTCCTCTATTCTATTGTCTATAAAAACAAGTTTTAAAGAGATCTTGCAATTTCTTTCTTCCCTCCCTAACATACCTTTTAAACTTAGATGTCAAACAAGTCATATTTTTCTTTCCAACAGCAAACTCAGTACTGCCAAAAATATTTGCAACACTTATGTAACTACTGCATGGTTATCCATGTGAAGGATTACTGCAGGTCTGTGTACATGCTGTGCTGGAGAGGTCAGTCTCCACAAACCCATTCATCCTGATGATGGCATTGCTCTGACATGTGTTAAGAGCTCCTCATTTGAAAATGCTAGCTGATGCATTTTAATTTCCTTTCAGCTTTCCATTTCTCCCATGAAAGGCAAGAAGGGAAAAGTTTCAGGATTTCTTTTTAAATCCATTTCTGGTGCTTTCTTCTGAGGCATTTAACAGGCTACAGGCATCTCTGTTTTATTCTTAGGAAACAGAAGAGTTAGCTAAACTGATAAATTCATCAATCCTTTTATTCCTTTACCTGCCACATGCACTCTACCTCCTCTTTCAGATCAAAATTAGAATTGATTTGCATAGTTGTTATGAAAAGAGCAAAAGAAACATGATGACAGTGAGGTGTTAACATCAGTTCCTAAACTAGGCAATGAAGTTTCCTTCACTGATACTAAGCTGATATTAAGAAGGATCATGTATTAAGAAAAGGCATTTGTTTTTCCAAGGTTTGATTTTTCAATCCATTCTTTTGTTGTTGTGGTAAACTACATGTTATGTAAAGAACACATTTTTTTTTCTAATGAGCATATGTTCTATGAAAAGAGAATTACAAAGGCAATTCTACAGAGAAACAGGAGAGTAACAGCTGATTACATTTCCAGATTTTTTCTTTCCTTCCTGCAGCATGTAGCCTGAAAATTAATGTATTGCATTGTAGTATTGGGAGAAGACAGCTGCAAGGCTGAAGAGAAGTGTCAGGGAGGAAGTAAAGTTAGATGTCTGCCACCCTAGCTCCAATACCTCGGCTGTTGTATCCCTGCAATGAACCTGATTCTGTTGTGTTTACAATGAAAGTTATAGCCATGTCTTTTTGAGGAGCTTGGTCTTGTCAGCATGTCTGACTTGGTCTGAAATTCATGGGCAGACTGGGTTATTCAAGCAAGAATTGATTAAGGTGAGGCTTATCTTCCCTAGTTAGAGATGTTTTCAGTGTAGGCATTTGATTCTGAACTCACCCCATGAAATCCTTTTAAAATCAGCTTGAGAAACAGGCATCTTTAAAACATGGTTCACTTGAACCATTTAAAGTGATTTTTTTCATATTGTTCTCTGAGCTGATTCAGCTCACTAATATGGAAGAAAATTACCCCATCACTCTTTCTCAGTTACTTCTCGGCCAGGTTAGTGAGTTAAATTAACTCACAAAGGGGTGCCAATAAGGGGGATGGATGAAAAGAGAATCAGGTAGATGTTCTTCAGTCTGCAGCCCTTGACACCCAGACTGTTTATCTTCCTATTTAGATGGGAATTTGTTCATATGTTTATGAAACAACATACCCAATTGTTTCTGTGATGGGGACATAAGCATTCTTATTTAACATAAATATTGTGGTTTCCAAGTCAAATGCATGTGGAGAATGCACTGAACATTGCAATTTTAGCAGCTGAGATGAACGTATGAATGAGAAAGGGGAATGGTATTGAGTTGATTTAACAATAATACATATAAAATTTGGGTTTAAATAATGTAGGTGTCTATGAAAATGCAGTGATGCACTTGGATTTTTTTTTTTTGGAAAGAAAGAAGTAAGANTAGAGGGATACAACACAGGTGAATTTTCTTTACTGTAAACTGTGAAAATGATTTTAATAGACAAATTAAAAAAACCCTTGTTAACTGAATTAATTAACACTGTTAAACTGAATTAATATGAATTTTTGTTTTGGTTTAATCCCAGCCAGCAACAAAGCACCACAGAGCTGCTTGCTCAGTCCCCCCACCCCCAGCAGGTTAAGCAAGAGAATTGGGTGGGTGCCAGTAAGAAAACTTGTGCGTTGAGATAAGGGCAGTATAATATTAAAATAAAATAATAAGAAGAAGTAATTAAATGGAAAGTAACAGAGAGAGAGAGAGAGAAANGCCCTTGACACCCAGACTGTTTATCTTCCTATTTAGATGGGAATTTGTTCATATGTTTATGAAACAACATACCCAATTGTTTCTGTGATGGGGACATAAGCATTCTTATTTAACATAAATATTGTGGTTTCCAAGTCAAATGCATGTGGAGAATGCACTGAACATTGCAATTTTAGCAGCTGAGATGAACGTATGAATGAGAAAGGGGAATGGTATTGAGTTGATTTAACAATAATACATATAAAATTTGGGTTTAAATAATTTAGGTGTCTATGAAAATGCAGTGATGCACTTGGATTTTTTTTTTTTGGAAAGAAAGAAGTAAGAGACATTGTAGACTCAAAACCAATCATAGTCAAACTTTCATTTAAGAAAGCAGGTGTGATAAATCTCCCCCCACAGTNACCACAGAGCTGCTTGCTCAGTCCCCCCACCCCCAGCAGGTTAAGCAAGAGAATTGGGTGGGTGCCAGTAAGAAAACTTGTGCGTTGAGATAAGGGCAGTATAATATTAAAATAAAATAATAAGAAGAAGTAATTAAATGGAAAGTAACAGAGAGAGAGAGAGAGAAATAAAGCCCAAGAAAAAGAAGAGATGCAACAGATAGAGTTGCTCTGACCGATGCCCAGCCTGTTCTTCAGCAGTGAGGCCATCAAATTCCCCTCATTTTATATGCTGATCTTGTTGACACATGGTATGGAACACCTCTGAGGCCAGTTGGGGTCACCTGTCCTGATTGTGTCCCCTCCCAGCCTCTTGTGTCCCTCAAGCTCCTCAGTAGCAGAACAACATAAGAAGATGAAACATCCTTGGCTTCGGGTAAACACTACTAAACAACAACTAAAACATCCGTGTATAATCAACATTATTCTTGTTCTAAATCCCAAACACAGCACTGTACCAGCTAATAAACAGGAAGAAAATTAACTCTATCCCAGTCAAAACTGGGACAACTTAAAAATTAGTTTATAATGAACTGGTTGAGAACAGATTGGTTTTCCAACCAAATACATAATACAGAGAAGTGAAAAATTGACTTTGATTTTGTATAGGAATGTAGCTTTAGTACACATCCAGAGGTACATGTACAGACTATTTTGCTGATGGCATGTCCAGTTGCATCTATCTCACCTGTATCTGAACTCCAAAAATTAAGCCACAATTCATGCACTTCTGAAAGGCAGGCTGTACTAGCTCCAGCTCTGAAATACAGCCACATGTTCCGTACAGGTCTCTAGTTTAGTGCTGGCAAATGCTGCAGTTCAGTAATTTCAAACACTTGAGGAAAAAAAATACTGGAAAATTAACATAAGGGTTTATTCCATGCTAAAAGTGACTTCAGGGTTTTTTTTTTCCAAGGCTATACATATATCCGAGTAACTAAACACAAAATCAGTCTTTAAGGTACATTTATTCACCTCTCTCACAGGGGCATTAGAAGAACTGATTTGACCTAGACATGTAACAAGCGTCAGGGTTTCTAGACAAAAGACTGTATAAATTCAGAGTTCTATTACAATGAACTAGCTGAGTATGCTGAGAGTGCTGTTGTAATTTTAATAAAATTAATTTAATTTGAATTGGTAAGCAGTTGCTGAGAGACAGCAGTTCCCACTCCCACCTGTGAAGAAACCAGACCTTAGCAGAACTTTGCAAGATATATAAATGTGATAATGACTGCATAAAATAAGCTAACAAATGAGTTGCAAACCAAGCAGAAGAGTACTCAAATTACATCTCTTCCCAGGCTTCATTTAAGCTAATTCTAAAAGAAACTTCCCACAAAATACAGATCTTTTTAGAAAGTAATGCTAAAGTTAAATACTTATAGTAGGCATTAGTCAGGCTTGCATTCAGTCAGCTCTCCATTAAAGGCATACTTACATGGATGGTCTTTGTCTGGATCTCAAAGCCACGGCACAGTTGTGAAAGGACGGATAGTTTGGACAGTGTGATTTATTGTACTGTGAAAGAAATTGTATTCAACATAATCATGAGGCAAATCTAGACTGTAAAGGGAGGATGGTCTAAGAGATCAGAAAGAAAGGAAGTATTGCCAGTCAATGTAATAGAAAAAGTAAAAAGACGAGATGACAGACCAGGCAGAGGAAGAAGTTTGCAAAAATTATGTGTAAAATGGAAAGACGTCTTTTTGAGAAACATTAAATTATACAGATGTAGGAAACAGGAAAAAATCTGTCTTTTTCCTTCCTGTGCTATTTTCAAATTAGAATGGCAGTTTTTCAGGAGGTAAAGTTACTCTACAAGAGGCAGAAAATGTTTTTCAAGGCCTTAAATGAGAATAAGCTTTGACTGGTAATAAAGGAGATGACCCAGGAATGGGAAACTGCTTAAAAAGGCAGGCCTTTAGGGAAGCCAAAAGAGATGTCCTGTGCCAAAGTCACAACTGCCAAGAGGCTACCTGAACCAAGAGGGTTCTCTGAAAGGATTAAATATCTCTCCTGTTTGTCAAGGAAGTAATTCAGGGCAAGGAAAAATACAGGGTGCAAAAGAGAAGGCCACTTGTTCTAGAAACGGTCCCAGCTTCCCAACTCTTAAGTCCAAGAAGTAACCCCAGAGCTACTGAGCCACTTTTCCTTCTTCTGCTGGGCTCCCATCCTGTGGAAATTGCTTTTATTTTTTTTTTTTTTACTTCAGCACAATTTCAGGAGAAAAGGTGGAATCTCTGATAACTGGGAAACAGTTTTATGCTTGGTAATTGTGGTTCTCCCTAGGAGACAAAAGATGTTGGAATGCATCACCTCAGCTGGTCAAGAGCCTAGAGGTTCATTTTCCCGCCAGCAGACTACATGGACTACTGATTTAGTGTAGAAGTCTGGGTAAGCTGCACTGGAAATACAGCCACTGTGTCATAAAATAAAACCAAGGACATCTTTCAGTCTTGAAAGGCACAGCCGAGAGCACGTAGTCTGCATGAAGTAGTCTGTGGTCTGGCAGCAAATTGTAGCTAAGCTCCATAAGAATTTATCTATCTCTAGAAAACTGGAAAGACCAGAGTCATTGTAGATGTAGTTGGACACCAACCTACAGTCTGTGAAGGTTGATTGAGGCTTAGGAAGGTTTAGGAGCTGTTCTGTGACTCGGGAGTGAGACATTCTCCATTGTTCTCCACAAACAGTTCTCCATTTCTCATCAGTTCCCACAGTGTAGTTTCAGCTGTTCCACACACAGCTTTTCTAAAAGTTGGGATTCCCGTTCAGAAGGACTTATTTCTCCCTCCAATGAAAGAAAGGAGTTTCTGCTCAAAGATTAGGACACCTAAATGTTAGGTGAAATATCTACGTCAGTTTGTCTCATAAATGCATTGTCATGACAATAGATTTAGTAATGATTGTGAGATGCTTAGATAATTTGGAAGTGGGAACCCTCTTCATGGTCTAATAGGTATATTTTAAGGCACTAACTCCATTTCAACCCCTTTAGGATTCACACCTCCTTCAGATCTCTTCCCAGTCCTGTGTGAGCCAGGAAACAGGCTATGTAGCTGAATAGCCCTGTCATTTTCTCCCCTTGTCAGCTGAATTCATGGCTCCTACCAAACCAGAGCAACTCCCTTTGGAGGCTTTGGGCCAAAGCCATGTGTGTTGGAGGACAAAGCCACTGCCCTAATGCTCTTGTCTTAATTGAACAAACCTCCATGAACACTCTGCCAGAGTAACACCTGGACCCACTACTTGTTTTCGTCTTGTTTCTACATATTGCTGCTGATGCATTTGTTTTAATCTCCTGCAGCTCCCTGTATTTGCACAGTAACTGGTGCCATTATTGCTGGGCTGTGTAATTGCACAGTGGATCCCTCAGTAGCACTAAATGTATAATTATGAAGTTCTCCAAAGTAGAAGGACAAAACAACTGTTCAGTGTTTGCAGCCAACAGAGTGTTACTGTATGTGGTTTTCATACTGCTTAGTTTGCTGCCTACTTAACTTTCCATAAAGTGTAATTATTTTCTGGGTAGGATTGGAAGACACATGGAGTATAATATATTAACTGCACTTCTTATTCATAAGGTAACAAAGACTCTGCATCAAGTTAATGCCAACAGTTTCCCTTGGAAATAGCACAAATAATTTGTCACTGTTCATTACTCTCATGCTACTATACCACTGCTGGCTTTAGGAAAGACAGTTTCTAAATTTATCCAGAGGAGTTGATTGCTGGTTTTGGTATTGTAATGTTTAAATGGACCAAAACAATTCAAGATCTATGCATTTAACCCAAGCAAATAGAAGTGTTTTGCTTTTGCATTTGTCTTTCTGGCACATATGGATTGTTTTCTTTCTTTCTGAAGGATAAAGAACACCCCGTGGAATACAGAGAGCAGAGAGCCAGTACAAGGCCTCTGTTTAAGTGGAGTTCAGACATTTGTCTTTTGAGCAGAAAGCAGTCTGACCTGAGCCTTTTACCAATGACAGGAATGTTGGCTCTCTGCAAGCAGGAGCAGCAACAGGAGTATGGCCAAATTGCATAAGAGGCTTTCACAAACCAGCTGAGGTTTCTTCCTGAAGAGACAAGCTGGACCAAAATAGATTAAAAAAAAAGTCTCCAAGGTCACACACAACAGCCTTGAAGTGAAAAAAGGAATGGAAGTGAGATTTCCTAAATGCTGTGGCAGTGCCAGGTCCACTTGTATGCACTGTTTAGACCTGTGGCCCACCCAAAACATTACGACTTCTTGCCAAAAGAAGTGTGTGTTCCAGTGAGTCTGGATTTGTTCAACAGTCACTGGAAATTTTGTTGCTTCCTTTGGAAACACAGCCACCTACTCTCCATGCCCAGTGTTTGCCCTCAGCAGGACTGGAAGGGGGAGAACTGGTGCCGTCACAGCTTTCACATTTCACAGGACCAAGGAAGCTGATTCACATGTCACTTGTGGTTTGTCTGGATTGTAGTAGAAATGTTCCTTACAATTGAAATAGTATTATATCTGAAGTCATAACTCTTCCCTTCCAATAAACATCCTTGTCTGTGATGGCTGGAGATTCACTCCCCTCCTCTTTTGCCTTAGTACATAACAGACACTATACTATCCTGGGAGTAGATCAGAGACCATTTGGGATGGGAGGACTTATGTAGCAGATTTTCTTAGGGATGAGCTGCCCAGACCTGAGTTGCCCTTGCTGAGGCCTGACCTGAGGCCTGTGAAGCCTGTGATGCAGCAGTTAAAATTACTTGGTAAAGTTGTGGCGCAGTTGAAATTAGATATTAAGGTGTCAGGGAAAGATAATGGGGTTTTGAAGGTCACTGAGTGGAGTTGTTAGTAAGCATGTGTTAGCCACCTTAAGGACGAGTTAATTAATGTGTGTTTGCATTCGTCTCTCTGCTGTGTGCCAATGAAAAAGCTACTGACTTTGTAAACTATATAGAAATGTATATAAGCTGCCATTTTAGATGAAATAAAGGAAGAACGTAGTGGTGACCAAACTGGTTGGACCTGCGTTTGCTTCGACCCAACTCACTCTATAGGGCAACCCTGGCAACAGACTTATTTCCTGCAATCTTGAAATATTCTGTTTAAGACATAGCAATTCTCCCTCTCACATTCCCAAGTGTGAAGGTCTGGCTGGAGCCAGGGTTCCTGCAGCTCTGTAGTAGATGCCATAGGTGGGCTTCCCTTTTCCCCCTCTCTAAATTTGGAGCTACAGACTTCACCAAGAAAAGAAGTGGGAGGTCTTTCTTACATATCAGAGATGGGAATTATTTTCCCAGCAAGCTCACTATATTTATTGTCTCACAGAGAAAAATGAGTAATACAAGACTGGATCTTCAGTCTTCAGTCTTAGTCCCATACGTTTTGTCTTCTGACACGAAATAAGTGGACTGCTGAAATCTGGACCTCTATTACAGTATTATAAGTCCAGAAAACCTAGGGGAAACTAGGGAGGATATGGCAATTGAGTTTGAAGTGATATTTTATATCACAAAGAGAAATGCTTTTTCGGATTATTCTGAGCTAGCTAGTACTGCTCCACTCCAGGTTTCCCCAGCTGCAGTGCCTGCCTTTGCTCTATTAAAGCACTTCACAACAGTTCTGGAAGAAAGGGCTATTATATAAAGAGATCCAATTTGAAAATTATTATCCTAAACAGTAAGCTTTAATTTTCAAAGCTGCCAATCTCCTTCATTTCATATGTGTTAGGCACAAGAGAAAATAAAAAAAGCAGGGTTTAGATCCTGTTTTCTAACTCTTTGCTTCAGAGATGGTATTTTTTATACTACTCACTTTGCCTCTTTTTAACTGTTTGTTGGGTTTTTCTTTTCCTTTATAAAGTATTTTCACTTTCAGAATCCTCTTTTCCCCATTGTTGCTTGTCACCTGGGTGCTCACACAAACAGACTCACTGTGGTACTAGTTCTCTTTAGTAAATCTTTGTTTCACTTTCAGTGAAGTACCCTTCTCCTGTTTGAAGGGTTACGCTTCAATTTGGTTGACAAGTTGATGACATGCTAAGCAGAGGTACACTGCAATTCTCCCCAAAACTGCAGGAAATTCAGATAATAGACAGTAAATTCTCATTTCAAAAGCCTGCTAATAATATGTATGTTTTTTATTCTGATAGAGAGAAAAAGTCATTTAATTAGCTCTCTCAGCTTATCTGCCTTCCATCGCACCCTAGTATGTTGTATAGGACTCCACAGCTTTATATACCACCGCACAGCCTCATCAATAGCAATTACAGCCCTTGCCTGTCTGTAGTATCTTTGTTCAGCAATGGATCTGAAACACAGTCAAAGCTGAAACGGCTACCAGCAATGGCACACGAGGACAAAAGACTATGAAAGACTTAAGTAAGCTTCAATACCATAACAATGCTTCTCAACAGCATGGCATATCAATATGAAGTCCTTAAAATGTAGTTTAGAATGCTAAATAATAGCCTTAACCCCACCAATAATACATATAACAATGTTGAACTGAACAACTGCTAACTTCAATAGTTTCTAATTATAGATGTTTTTTCCCCATTAAAACCACTTTTATTACAATAGATGATTAACTGTTTTATTCCAAAAATTAGTTTTTCCACATAGTCCTTTGCTTTCAAAAATAGTCCTAGCTCTACATCTGAATTTATTATTCTTCCCTCCAAAATCAAATTTTATTTGAAAAGTAAAAATTTTTAACAGTCATTTTTAAGTAATAATTTTCTGTTAAAAAAACCATATCCAGAATGTTTTTATGCATTTCTAATTCCTATAAACAATTCTTGCTCTGAGTCAAGAGTTTTTTGTGTCTGGTTGTTATTCTTCCCCAGGCATCTGAATTTCACATACTCTGTTAAATCCTTACTGTTGTTTTAAAAAAGTGTACTTGGATTGATACTGGAAACTCTGGATCTTCTCATAACTTGGCCTCAATCCTAAAGATTTATTTGCTTAGATAATTGTATGGGCTAGGAAAGTTCAATTTCCATAAAATTTCTCAGAAATATTTTCAATACTGTAGCCTAAATGGGATTTGACCAACATTTGACATCAGACTGTTAAGATGGGCCAAAAAGTAATGTGGAGATGATAATGGAATTAAAGGAGAACCTTAATAGAAGGTAAAAGAAGTCCTGAAGAATGCTAGACATGTGATGCTTGATCCAATAAATATTTTGAAAATAAAGACTAAAATATCTTTGCGGAAAAAGGGCATACAACAAATTACCTTTAACGACACTAGTTCTTAGGACTTTTCTATCAACACTTAACAATATATATTTTCCCCAGTTGGTTGTTTCCAAGCATTCTATCACACACCTTTTCCTAGGATAAATGTTGCAATGGAAGATTCATCTTCATGTTGCATGGCACAAAATGATCCCTGCCAGGCGCCAGGAGTCAATGGTTCCTATTTTACCTTGAGACAACAGATATACATTCAGTTTTCTTGCTGGCTAGAACAGGCTTAATGAGAGAACCATGTTTCCTGCGCAGCATGCTGAATAAACTGTTGTCTTGCCATGAGGTGCAGAGGAAAATTGCTACCATTGCAGAACTTCAGTGGAAAAAAAAAAATGGTGAGCAAACAGAAACTGAACCCTGTGAAAGGCAAGGTCATTTGTAGACTGGAAAAAAATTTTGTCTTGAAACCTGACTTACTTTTCATTTAAAAGAATATAATCAACCAGGCATAAGATAAGGCTCATTATTCTATCTCCTTTTCAAAGATTTCAGATACAGAAATTTCAGGATGTCTTTCATAGAATTGCTAAATAATTTAAAATTTCATGTGTTCTAGTTCAGTGTCTAGTACATAAGACTTTGCTCTTCTCAGGAATCTTCCAAAAAAGACTAATGCCCTTGACCACCACTGGAGAACATGGAAGGAGGGAAGAAGACAAGGACCAAGTCATTCCTATTATTCTCTTTCTATGCTGGAGATCCTTCTCTCTTCAGTGAGAGCAAAAAGCTATTCCTAAACATATGCTGAAGACCAAATCAAGCATGGGACATGATATTTATTTATCTGCTACTTAAAGATGGATAGTATGGGAGGTGAATTCTTTTTTATACTCCTTGTGACCAGGTTGATGCAATCTAATCCTCCCACTGTGTCTCCCACAAATGCCATCATCACAGACAGAATAGCAGTAGTCACTGGTGTTTAGACCCCCCACTGTATTACTATTCAGAAAAAGAAATAGGAAATCAAATATTACACCAATGTTTAGATAAAACATTGAGTTTTCGATAAATCACTGAGTTTTACATCCAAAGCCCACAGATATCTAAGAAACACAGTGCAGAGGGTAATCCTCTTTCACTGGGTCAGCAGACTGCCTGATATATTGGCCAGGGAAAGTTTGGGCTGCTTGGTCACCGTGCAAATGACACAACATCATTTGTGAATAATGTTATCCCATGGGGAAATGTCTATCACTTCAGAACATCTATCACATAATGACAGGTCAAGCTGACAGAACCTGTGAAGCAAGATCATCATGAATATAATGAGTGCTACTGCTGCAAGGCTTTTGGCTGGTGCTGCACAGATCACACATCTCTCCCACATCTACCCCTGCAAGCCCTGGTACCTGAGTACTTTACCACCAGGAAATGCTGTAAGGTTTGGCGTTCTACAAACAGCAAAATTGCCTCCTTCATCCCAGAAAACTTCTTATTGCACTGTACCATTTCTGTGCTCTCCAGACTGACTGATAGAACTTTTCCTGGCTTTGCTCAGGTTAGACCAGGTGTCAAGTCATGTAGGATCTCAGGACATACAGTCAGGGAGAAGACCAAGTTCTTCAAACTTGGCTCATTGTTCTTAAATAGATCTAAGGCAGACATGCCAGAAAGGATTTCCTCCTGTCTGCCACTCACCTTAGTCACACATACCTGACTTCCCTTTGAGCTGGCACTTGTTTGGCAGCATGGTGAATGCAGGGTGTTGTGAACACCAAAGACATTATTTTATTTTAAGTCATGGAGTTGTTTACCTCACTTGCAGCAGAATAATCCAGGAAGTGAAGCAGGAAAGCAACTGAAGCATAATCCTGTCTGGGAAGTAGAGGAGGAGGTGGGAAATGTAGGAGTGAAGAGCACCCCTTCATCAGTAGCACAGTGAGATCACATAAAGCATAATGCAAAACCACAATGCCAATCTCAAGCTGCTCAAAGCACATAGGGAAGTTTTTAATCACCTTTGCACCTGATGTCTAAGACTTGCTTTACTTTCACTGCAAAATGGTGTAACCCCCAGGCAGAGATAATTATGTTCATCTGACTGCACTACACATGATCTGTCTTATCACCATCCTCTTTTCAGCACAGCCTCTCATGGTGGAATCTCAGAAAGAACCACAGTTTTTACATTGCATGACTCAGCTTCCCTTTCCACTGCAGCAGTTTTACAAGAAAATGGATGGAAAATGCTTTGAAAAACACCTTTCTCTTCTGAAGCGGTACTATTTTGCAAAACAGTGTTTATATAATATTTAGGAGTCAAATACATTGAACTCAGCATGAGTTATGCTGTGTAATTTTAAAAACTCCTGCAATTAATATGTATAGGGGCGAGAACTGTAGCTGTGAAGGCAATAGCTAAACGTAACAGTGAAAAGCAGAGGAAGGAAAACAAAGAAAAAGTTGTGACTTTCTTTTTTAGTGTCTCATTAACTAAGGGGTATGAAGCCAGGTGCAAAATCTGTTCTGTTTAAAAATTTTATTTGATAATATTTAAGGCATCACTTTTCAAACAGAGCAAGTCGTAAAAAAATGAGGAAATTTAATATCTTTTATATATATTAAAATTGGGAGCAATTAATTATGTCTAAATGTGCCTCAGTAAGTGTTCTCTTTTACCTAAAGGAGGCTTGCAGTACTGGGCCATAAAGGTCATTGGGGAAAGTAAGAACTAAGAATTCTCCTTTGAGCAACAAGGTCCTTAAGTAATCCCAGATGCTACATGAACTGCTGTTTAAGATGAGAAATAACCACAGAACAGGTGCTATTGCTGGAAGTATGGGGTTCAGATGAAACAGTTGGAAGCTCTATTAGCTCTAACAGAGCAGATCCAGCTGGCCAGAGTGCCTGCCTGAGCAGGAACAAGATCACAGAATTAAAGAATGGTGGCAGTGGGATGGGAGCCCCGAGATCATCTGGTCCAAACCCTAGCTCAAAGCTGGGTCAGAGAGAGCAGGTTGATAAAGGCCACATTCCTTGGGTTTTGAACACCTCAAGGAGGGAGACTGAAACATCTCCAGGCAATCTGTGTAAGCTTACAGTAATAAATAAATAATTAAAACCCATATTTTTCAAGTGGAATTCCTTATATTTCAGTTTGTGCCCACTGATCACCACTGAGAAGCCTGGCTCCATCTTCTTTAATCCCCACCATCAAGTACATCAAGTATGAGTACTTCTGTCACTTTTACTTGCCTTCCTGCGCATCAGGATGCTCCATTCTTGAGTTTGGAGGAAATGATCTTTGAAAATCAAGGAACTCCCCTTTACTTATCATCTCTTCAGGACCATGAAAAAGGGAAGAGGACCTAGAAAATGCCAAAGTCTAGTCCCTTCAAATTCATGGTTGTGATCCTGCTTTTTACCCTGCTTATGACTCTCAGAATCCTGAACTCCACCATTAAAAAATCACTGCATCTAAGACTGTACCCAGCTTTGATGTGCCTGAAACTTTCTTCCTTGCTTGGAAATATTAGATCATCTGGCCATCTTTCATCATAGGCTAATAATTCCCTTGCACCAGGAAGCTGTTAATCATACACTCCAGAAACATCCTACATTGCTTGTGTCCTGTTAGGTTGTCCCTCCATAAAATTCTGGGTTAATTGTATTCCCCCATAAGGACCAGGGCCTGTAAAAAACATGTTTCTCCACTTTGTCTGAAGAAGGCCTCATCTATCTCTGCCTGATCAGGTGGCCTGAAGAAAATACCAGAAAGTGTTGTCCTTGTTGATTTGTGCTGTAGTCCTGACCATACATTCTTGACTGGGTCCTCTCCTGTCTGTGACTGGCTCTCACAGACACAGCTCCACGTGTTCCTTCTGCTCTCAAATAAAGGACAAATCCCCCTTCTTGCCTTCCTATTCTGTCCTTCCAAAGAGCCTACATCCATCCATCACAGGACTGCAGCCATGTGAGCTACCCCATCAGGTCTCTGTCAACCCACTGAGTGGGATGGCAGCCCTAAAACTGTGCATAGATCTCTAATTTCTCCTAGTTTTCACTATGGTGCACGGATTACTGTACAAGCACTTCAGATATCCATTCATGCTGTCCTTTTCCCAGGAGCCTCCAGAAGGTATCTGAATCTTATCCCATAATCCTTCCCTGTAGAAATTTTTTCTTCATGTAAGTACTCTTGGGGGTCCTGTTTTGCATTTTTTTTCAGTGTCTCTTCTGTCCTAATCTTCTGTACTCTTTGCTTGCCAACCTGATTTCCTACTTCTTCACTTGACTGTGGGTTGTCTTGACCCTGTAGTACACCACAACAACACAAAGACTCCGACTTCAGAAGGCTGAAAAGGACTCATTTTTTCTTGGGAAGTGTCTCTCCTTTTATACTATTCTACGCAGACCAATTCAATTGGTGACAAGAAGACAAACCTCTTCAATCACATTCGTCAGACCAGAGGGACATCAAGAAGAAGTCCCTCCTAGGGAAAATATGTAAACAAATTTGCCGTTACAAAAACATATCTCTTCTTTACAGAAAATTCCCTGGGAAAGGAATTTCATAAAACCAAATATCTCAGGCACAAACCAGGGCTACGTTATCTTCCCTGTACCCTGCCATTCCTAGCTGCCCTAAGGGTTTGATAACTATATGCAAGGTAATTTATTTAATCAGTAAGTTCTTTAATAAATATTAGTTCTCAATCAATAAGTGTTTGAGGTCCAACCATGCACACATTTTCTTGAATTTCATAAATGCCAGATTCAGTCATATGAATCTAAAAGTAGGATAAGAACCATTTCTTATCCTTATTATTCCTTAATGTATTTTTCTCCATTAAGTATTTTAAAATGTTTATGTTTCGTTTTGTGAAGACACCTTGCCATCGTGTGTCTACCAAACCATGAGAGACAACGAATGCAGCTCTAAAAACAGCGTAACACAGTATTGGAAACACTGCTTTACTCATTCAGAGTTTTGGTTATGAATAAGTTCTTGTCCATTTTTCTTGTTTTGAAGACACACATCCAAACCAGAATCACACATGCAGTGAGCTCTTTCTATATGTAGTTTTCTACGTGTGAACTGCTGAGGGAGTATGCTGCAAGCAATGAAAGAGAGGTGATTGAAAAGCTCCAGTGTCCTGGTCCAGTAGCATTCTGCTAAGACTCAGGTTATTTGCTCTGAACATTAAAAATGAGGAGGAAGCTTTGCATGTGGCCTTATAAGCTCCTCTGGGTTAGCTAGAAGTCAGTTCTTGCAGAGTCTCTCTCAACTGACTGCCCAAAAGGTTCTTAATATATATAATACAGTGAGGAGTTATTGTCACAGCAGGGAGTCTGCTGTTAGTAAATACGATCACTATGCGCTAGAATTAAAATCCAGTTCTCAGCAAATAGAGAAAACATTTTTTGAGGGATTTGTTTGGGTTTTTTGTTGGTTTTTTTACCATGAGGGAGTAAGAATATGAATCAATACTCCTTAAGAATTTCTAACAGATCTATCTAGGGGACCTATCCAGAAAATATTTCACTGAAAGACTGAATAGGGCTCCCATGTAAACACATGTATTCATATGCATGGATTTCAGCTTGGGTATTTCACCAGAATGCTTTGGTTTTTCAGGGTCATTACTGATCTTAATAAAAAACCATGGAAAAATGTTGCTTAGATCTGAAAAATATAATATTTTAGAGACTTCAGAGGTCGTAAAAGACACACACAGTTCCTTGCACTGCATGTTCTTGTATTTGTCAGCTATTGTCAAAATCCTGAAATATTCGTATATTTATGCTCTGTTAATTATCATCCTTTAATTATTTATAGAAATCTCTATCAATTCAACTTACTGACAGAAAGGACAAAGAGATCTTCCTTTTGCTATGCTTTTAGCCAAGTCAAACAGATAAAAAAAAGATGCCAAGGGCAGGATAGAAAAAAATTATTTCTCATCAAGTCAGACGCTGAGTGAAAGCTGAAAGGAGTACAAGAAAAGGGAGAATCAGGCCATGGGCTATCTTCTTCTGAGAAAGGTATTTGGTGGCAGAAATTTAACTTGGAAACAGCTTTTATTCCCCAGATGGTGGCTCAGGACTATTGCATTCTTGGTTTCTGTGTCAACAATTTCAGTGTGCATGGGAAGCTCAGACCAAGATAGGAGAGTGAGAAGTTTAACATGTTAAGAACCATTACACTGATCCTTCCTATTCATACCCCAGAAATGAATACCCCAGAACTAACCTCACCTGGTTCTGTATTTGCCAGATTGTGCCAAGGACAACAGCCATTCAAAAATGACCCTGAATTACATAATTTTCTTTACACTCTTTCTCCTTCTTCTCCCAACTTGCTTTCACTGTAGCAAAGACTTTGCTACCAGAAATCAAGTAAGGATCAATGGCATAAAAAGAAAAATGGCACAGAAGGAATCCAAGAAAGTGGCAGGTATAGAATCATTGTCCCCATGGTGATACCTTCACATTTTTCAGCAGTTTAGGAATTCACTGAGCTGGAGATTGAACTTGAGCCAACATTATTGCATTAAAAGTAGCAATCATTTTTTATTGCTTTAATCATTCATACATTAAACCCCGTGGACTGAGTCAAGGAATGGTAGCAATGATTGCCTTTTGTGGGGATGTGGCAACCACAAGGAAGTGCACCTCAGTCCCCAGCAGAAAAGAAATACTTCAGGTTAATATCAATCTGAAGCCTTTTAGTGTTGAAAAAATGGCAGTGTTTTGCTAGTTAACAAATTCTGTGACTGTTACAGGATATAACACAATGTTTAAGCAGCATATAAAACAATAGCAGGATACAACACATCATTATAGACAAAATATTTGGAATAGTACGTGAAAGTGCTCAAATCCCATCCCTCTCACTATACATTCTGTTCCAGTCATCATCATAAAGATATTGACTGTATTTGTTATAACTGCATTAGTGTTTGTCCAATAATCTAGGCCACATTTCCTTGCTAACAGTGTGGGCAGGAGAAAGGTCTACAGAAGTCCCATACTGCCTTTATCAGGCCCTGTAAAACTGTTGAGAGACCAATTTAAAAAATTTATCAACTCAAAAATTGATGCATTAAGTAAGTTTCTACAGATTAATTTAAATAAGCATTGTGTCAACAACATCTTTCTTTTCTTGAAAATACCTCATGCCAATTTGACTCCAGATTTCTAACAACCCATGTTAAAGAACATATTTTTAGCTCTTCTGCCTTCCTATCATGAAAGAGGAAGATGATTTTGAGGTAATCTTCTTGTTATACTTCAAACCCTTTCTTAATCCCTCAAAAGTGTTAGCACTCTAAGGTGTTGTGCTGTGTGCTACTAGTAGTGCAAGATTTGAAATTATCAAATCTCTGTGTTTCAAATGTATCTGACCAGATCCTGCAACAAGCTTGTTATAGAGAGTTGAATCAAAATGGTACTATCCTCCCTAGGACAATTGGCTCATAACTATCTCTCTATTCAGTATCTCCAAATCCATCAATCATGTGCTATGATGATCAGAGGGCTGGAGCGCCTCTCCTGTGAAGACAAGGTTGAGACAGTTGGGGTTGTTCAGCCTGGAGAAGACACTGTTGAGATTTTATAGCACCTTCTAGAAAAGAGAGGGCTCTAGGGAGACCTGACAGCACCTTCCAGTACCTAAAAAGGCTACAAGAGAGCTGGAAAGGGACTTTTGACAAGGATGTGTAGTGAGAGGCCAAGGGAGAATGATGCTGTTTTACACCACAATGACACAGACTCCGAGTTTCAGAAGGCTGAAAATGACTCTTTTACTTTTGGGATGTGTCTACCTTATATACTATTTTACACAGACCAATCTGATTGGTGACAAAAAGACAAACTTCTTCAATCACATTGGTCAGACCAGAGGGACATCAAGAAGAAGTCCCTCCTAGGAAAAGGAATGAAAAACAAAGTTACAACTACAAAAACATGTCTCTTGTTTACAGAAAACTCCCTGGGAAAAGAATTTCAGAAAACCAAAACATCTCAGGCACGAAACCAGGCCTACAGGGGAACAGCTTTAAAGTAAAAGAAGGGAGATTTAAATTAACTATTAGGAAGAAATTCTTTATTCAGAGAGTAGCCAGGCATTGAACAGGATTGCAGAAGTAGCCTGCCCTGTTCCTGCAAACATTCAAGGACACATTGGTGGTGGTTTGAGCAACCTAGTTCAGTCAAAGATGTCTCTGCCCATGGCAGGGGGTTCATCAAACGATGATCTCTAAGGTCCCTCCCATTACACGTTTCTGTGTTTCAATTTGATTTAGAGAAAGGAGTGGAAAACCCAAATTTTCAGTTATATTTGCTGGATTTATGAGAGACAATTAGTATCTTTAGACCTTTACTTTTGAAAGTACTCATATTTGATGAGGTAACCACTTGTAATGAAATTGTTCAATAAAACAGAGGAGTTAGAGCCAAAAAGCCAGAACAAAAGTTGCCAGCTATATGAGTCACCAGTAGGTCAGCTCCAAAACATGATCTTTTTTTTTCAGTTTGGATTGGCAAAATAAGTCCTTTCCTTTAACCAGATGGGGTTTTTATGCTAATTCAAGCATTCTCTCAGAAGGACAGCATTTCTAATTATTTACTTAAACAATGATAAAGGCATAGCTATACAGATTCTTCGATACATAATTCAAATAAAGATGTGTTTTTGTATCATCTCAATCTTTTCTTAACTGAGTGTATTGTTGGTGAGATTTTCACCTTTAGCCAGTGTATTTCTGGATCAGCAATTTGTTAAAAGAAAGAAATTATTCCTAGAAAAAAAACCTGTTGTTTGGGGTTTGGGCTTTTTACTTTTTGCCAATAGGAAAAAAGTTTTTTGATTTAACTTGACAAGAACTGCAAAGTTGTTTTAGAGTCAAGAATCAGGATTTTATCCTTAAGTTCTAGCAGACCCTTGACTTTTTCTTTTCCAGAGGCATGAAATAATAGCTCCCCTAGGATTTTGGCTACCTCCCAGATTAAAGGAGCAGAACTGTTCTTAATGATATTTAGCTGTGCATACTGTCTATATTGATTTTTTTTCCAATAAAATGTGGGATGATGCTTTCAAGTAAAGCTACACTCCTTCAGAGTTCCTGATCCAGCTGGGAGTTTTATTGAAAACTACCCCATGTGAGAATGCTGACAGTGTAAGGATTAATTAAGTGTTCTAAAACAATTGAAAGTATTCATATATGAAGAGAATTTTATTGTGGGAGAAAAAGAAAAAAAATTATCTTCATCCTGCTTCTAGTTATCTATCTGCAGAAGCTCTTCATTGTTCTGTGAAATCAAACATGTTTGGAATTTTTATGCTCAAGTTGCCAGTACAAATTGCACAGTCCCACATTCTCAAGAATTCCTCTTGCAACCTCTGTCCTGTTTGTTTTCTCTTCTCTCAATATGACGTATTATATCCTACTTTCTTCCTGAACACAAACATGAAGCCTGACATCTTTCATGGTCATTTCTTATTGATAAACCTTGTTGCTTTTTGATTTTGTTGTTTTTTGTCACACTGAGTCTAATATTAGCAATTTTTTAATTATCTGCACTTGCTAAGTCCTTGTTTATCAATCCTTTAGTCTCCTCTCTTCAAGTTAATATTTGCTTTATTCTAGTTAGCAATTTTGTATTGTATATTTCTTTTAGCTGAAATCCTTTCCTGTGGGTCACTACATCAAATTCTTACTGAAAATGCAGAGTACTTATATATATGACCTTTGTCTTGAAAATCTATAAACTTATCAAAGATATATATCAAATTAGCATCATGTGATTCCTAAAATTCTTCCTGTTTATTCATCTGAATGGGATTAACAGATTAACAGGATTTAGTTTTTTAAAAAGTCAGAATATATAAACATGTTTCTCTAGAAAAACTCCTTATACTTACACCACAATTTGTCTCAGACAAATGTGAAACAAGGATTTAGGCTTCAGAAGTCAGACAGTCTGGCAATTTTTATGACAACTGGTAATATGAATATATGGGAAATCTAGGAAAAAGTCCCATGTTACTGGATCAGCTTCCCCCAAAGGTATCTGTTCTGTCCATGGTAACACACATGTTGAAGCTGATGTTCTAGCAAACCTAAGTGTACCATGTTTGAGGTCATGACATTTTGAGAACCTTCATCACAAAAAGATACTTGAGTCTTTCTACATCTAACTTCTCCTCAACCCAGCTGCTGCTCAGACTATCCAAACAATGCATTTGTCCTCATTTGCCTTTGGAAATCAAAGCCCTTACTTTCAGCATAATTTTTTTCCATTCAATGAAGTTAGATGAACTTGCAATCCCATCACTAACATTGAAGTGTGTATGTGATCTATATTCCCATTGTTATTGACTGTAAATAATATTGTCTTGTCATATTTTGCTCTGAATTGCTATAGCAATCTCCCTAGTTAAAAAATGCCTTTAATGATGTGATCTTATGTACTTGTCAAAAGCTCTTCAATGTGTAAACTACCATTTTTATGGATGTGGAAACAAACATATCTGATTTTCTTTTATACTGACAAAATATGAAAGGCCATTCCTTAGACAGTCAGGGAACTGCACTTAAATAATATTCATTTATTCACCTCTTCTTCTCTAAACTTTCTATATCCTTGTTCCTTCTGAAGGACTGTAAGTAGAAATCGTATTCTCTGATGGAAATCCAAAAGTCACATATTATTCAACAGTTGGTTATTGCTTTAAAATAACATTACAGAAAGTTTAGAGAAAGAAGAAAAAGAAAGAACAAAAAATCCCTTCATGATCCAATTTAATCTGCAAGTGACATTTAAATGGGCAAGAAAGTGAAGATATGATTTGATCAAGATTCAGAGATGATTTATTACTTCTCTTGTGATAAAAGCCAGAAGCTTTCAGCATGTGTGAATACTCCATTGTGCTGGATGCATTACATAGCATACTAAGTTTCAGGCCCCTTCACTGTTCTATATTAAGAATTTTTTAGAAGATAATGTAAGGATCCTCTAGATTCTTACTCCCTCTGCCAGCAACAAGTATCTTGAAACACTACTGACTACTTCAATTTGAAGACTCCTCTTATTAACAAAGAACTGACATCTAATAAAACAAAAGACAGAAGGTAGATACTGGCAGAGGAAAGAACAAGAATAAATGAAAGAACCATTTAGGGATCTCAGTACAAAAGGCACTGGCATTATCTTAGCTCACTTCAGATAATTTAGACACCCAAATTTTAACTTGAAAACTGCATCTTTTTTCACAGCCAATTACAAGAAATCAGCATATCTAGACTGTCATATAAGTAATTTCAACAATTTCAATTCTAGCGTGATGAGTATTACTCCATATAAGTGTTCACATTTTTTCATAAAGCAAGCCTAAAATGACTAGCTGAGATTAAGGGCATGTCCCAAGTAATCATTATGCATGATGCAGCCCTGCTTTCCGGGAAATGGCTGAAAACCTGCCTTCTGATGGAAAGTAGTGAATTAATTCCTTATTTTTGCTTTGCTTGTGTGTGCAGCTGTTGCCTTCCTTTTTAAAGTGTTGAATGAAAACCCACAAGTTTTCTCATTTTTAAGCTTTTGATTCTCTCCCACATCCAACTGGGGGCAGAGAGGGTAGTGAGCAAGTGGCTGTATGGGGCTGAGATGCCTACTAGGGCTAAACCACAACATAATGCATACAACTTCGATAATGAAGCAGTTATTTATTGGCTAACACACTAACAATGGCTAAAAAAAGGGGCTCCTAGCCTAAGCTGTGGTTCACCATCCTAGTAAGTTACCTGAATGCTCTTTACAGGCCAGGCAGGCATGAATCAGGAGAAGGGGCAGCCTCTAGTTCTCAATGAACTGCTTTTTCCCATCTTCCACCAACTTTGTCAGCTCCTTGTGTTTTGCTTTGGGATCTCGTATTTTGTAATGTTGATGCTTTCTCTCTTGATTTCTGCAATCCTCATCTCAACAACAACTTGTGTCTCTAATTTAACTTTGTTATCTTCCATGGGTCAGCTCTAGATTCCTTCTCACAATTCTTTTTCACAGCTTAGCTATTTCCTCTGAAGTCTGAGCCAAAGTTGCACAGCTGGGCTGCATCAGACTCCAGCCTTGGATCCTTAGACCACAGAAACAAAGCCATAGAAAGAAGTAAAAGGTTATAGAGGGTTTACAGACTGAAGAATATAGAGCATTTCTAGAAGAATATTGAAGGGGAAAATTTACAGGGGCTATGTAGATGTACATATGGTGTTTCTCCTACCTGAACATAAATTTGGTGACAGTGAGAATTAGAAAGTTGGGATATGTAACTTGTAGGGGACAAGGAATAGTATCTCACATAGTCTGAGATGGGAGAAAAATCACCTGATGCTACCTTCCACAATGGTAAGAGATAGTAAGAGAAAAGAAGGAAAGATACTGGAAAATATTTGAAAATTATGAACAAAAGGAGATTTTGTTTTCTATGACAGTGAAAATGAAATGACAGAAAAAAAGATAAAAGGATATATGGTCTTGGTAGAATATGATGTTTGCTTCAATATAATGAAAGTAGGAGGAGTCAATGAAAATCCTGGTGCAGTGGTGGAAAAGCAAATGCAAATACATGAGAGACTTTGCCTACAAACAAAACCTAAGTCTTACAGATGTCATGGAAAAAGTCATCAGCATTGAGAGAGAGGCCTTTCCAAAAAAAAGGCCATACAGTGGAGTCATTGGCAGTGGAAATAATATTTTAAGAGTATGTGCACTACTGACAAAGAGTAAAATAATGGACAAATTCAATAAGGTAAACAATATCCAGATACTTGTGCTGATTTTATACCAGGAGAGAACATTTGGGAGGAGATACTGTAATGACAGTTTGAAAACAAGCACTTTTCCTTAGGATTCGTTGAAATCATAATGTTGATGTGTGATAAGATTTGTATTTTGCCCTTATGTAGAAAAATGCTTACCAACAGGCCTAACCTCAAACATGTTCTTATATATCCCTTGGCATTACAGGCAGCAATCTGCAGCATCTTGTCTTGTGATGCAGATCTAGAATTAAATGTCTCTGAGGTGAAAATTCCTTGTTCATTTAAAGATTATACTGGGAGGATAGTAGCAGGAATAAGCAAGAACCTGTAGAAGGAATGGACAAAATCAGGGCTTGCAACTCAGGAAAAAATTAATATCCTCTACCCATTCTCCAGGTAATAATTCTGCATCATACTTCATTACTGTCTGATTAGTATTCTTTTATCATGCTTTATGAGAGAGACTAATATAGTTATAGTTTAGCTGCATTAGTAAAAACCAAAAAAACAAGGAAAATCATAAGATTCAATTAAAAATTATGCTAATTTGATCGGATAGAAAATTGCTTATGTAGCATACAAACTTATTACTAAGATATATTTGCTGTCGGTAGGAAAAGTTTCACAGTGCTTATGAGTATTTATTTTACAGTTGTTCATTCCACAACAAGGAACAGTCAAGGGAAAAGATTTCTCTCGTAAAAGATAAGACCTGTCTCAATGTATTATCAGGTTCAATGGAACCAGTTCTAAGAAAGAACCTGAACTGGCAGTTTGAATATGTTAACATGTCATGACCCAGATACAGGAGCTCAATACAGACAAGCTGGTTTGCCTTTTAAGAGTAGGTAATGTAACATCCACAGGGGCAAGCCTTATTTCTTGACAGCTGTGATGAGTCCATGCTGAGCACAGAGCTAATTTGGCTCTACTGCATCTCTTTCCTTAGGCCTTGGAAGATGTAGAAGCTTTTCCTTGCGTCAGGTTCAGGCACCACACTTGTTTGCTGTGCCTGGGGGGAATATGCATACTCTTTGGTTGTGTTGCAGTTTTACGGTTGTTTTTCCAGTTTATAAGTGAATTCATGTAGGCCTTCCAATAACCCTGGTCTGTGATCTTGATCATTCAGCCTTACATGAAGATGTGGTAGCAATTTCTAAAACAGCTGCATACTCAGAAACAAGCATAATGTAGACACCTTGAACGACACTAAGGTGCTTAGGGCTAATAAGAAGCAAGATAACATGAAAGATTATTACATTATGTTCTTCTTTAATTATTCAGTGTTCTATAATTCATACTTTACATAAAATTATTTTTAAATATGCTTTTGTAGAAACTTTATTTTCATTGATTCATAGCTTATGCCTAGGTGTCAGCATGCCTTAAATATTTAATCTAGGATGTATTGTAGCCTGCAAAAGAAATAGAAAAGTATGAATCAAGCGAAACACAGTTTTTCAAAAATCAAAAATTTACATTTCCTACTCTAAGTTACTTCCTACCATCTCTGGGAGATGAAAACCAAAGGAATTCTCCATGCAAGATGAAGAGTCTGTAGTTTCTTCTCTCCAAGGGAAAATTCAAATTAAGCCTTGCCACTGCGATGTCATACCATCAAGTGAAAGCACAGAGGACAGACTAGCAGTGTCTTGTGAGTGTTTCCGCCTTGCACAATATACCTAAGTATTAACACCAAAAAAGTAAAACCACACAGACTTACAAACTAATCATTGCAAGCCACCTGCAAAGCAAAACTTGACCTAATCTCTGTCAGCAAATCAGGAGAGTCTGGATTGGATTGAGTGGCACTTGAATCCAGTCCAAAAGACTTGGAAGTCCAGGGGCACTTCTCCTACGACAGTGAGATCTTGCTTTAAAGACCATCTCTGAATCAGAAAGAAAGGAGATTTGAGCTGAGGTTTCCAGGAAACTGCCTTAATTTTTAGGTCACATTCCAAATTTTGGTTTATAAGACCTGACTATTTGCATGAAATTTTATTTGCAGTGTTCAAACAAATTTGAGCAAAATCTTCAGAAAATTAAAATACCTTTAATTGACAAATGGATTAATTTATATGAAAAGGTCCAGTACTGGTCCAACTCAGTAGAATATATCTCACTTAACACAAAATAAGCTCAATCTCAACCTGAGAGCTCAAAACTTAATCTAAAGCAATCCCTCTCTGGGGTTACTGGTGAGAGCATTAATTTCAGAGGGAAATTTTTCCCATCCAGCTCACACATCTGTTACACAACACTGTGAATATACCTTTAAGTTCTTTTCAAATAGCAGAGAGTCACTCAGACATGTCTCCTGTTGGTGACTGATAATAAGGAAAACAAATACCACACAATGATTCTTAGCACTGCCCATTTTTAATACTAGAACCAGTAGTTTATTTGTCATTCAGGCTCCCTCTCCACCTGCAGAGCTGCAATTCTTAGACTCATAGGAATACAAAGGAACAAGATGATCAGAACCAGAAACAACCTCAGCCTGAGCCACCTTCACATTGGGAGGGAAAAGCTGAGGTGACAGACCTGGAAGAGAATGGAAGCAGCCATCTGGAAACCTTTCAGGAGATATTACTGATTGCCTGGAGTTCCCCAGGCTGTCAAATCTTGCTGCTCATCCATGAGATTGCCACCAATGACACTGCCAGGTATGACCTCGAGAATATCAAGAGTGACCACTGACGTCTGGAGTTGAGGGCAAGGTCTCTCCAGTTTCTCCGAATTGCTGTGCATTCTCTCTCTCACACACGTGCTGTGTTAGTAGGATGAACAGGTCCCTTCAACATTCTCATCTAAATCTGGTAAATATTTGTCTCAATTTCTGATAGATTGCAAGGGTAAGGCTATTTCTGACAAACAGCTGAAGTTTGCACTGCAACTGACTGTTCTGGTGGAGCCATCGGGTGGGGCAGTCATCCCAGATTTAAATAGATTTTGAAGATCTCTCCACTACAGGTCAGTCCAAAAAATTCAAATAAGGACCTTTTAAAACCCTTCCTACAATTTGCCTCCAACTGCTATGGAGGACAATGGGCACAATGATTTTCACGTGATCAGCAGGATTAAAATTTGTCTATATGCTCTTTTCTATCAAATTAAGTGTAAAAATGTGATAAGGTTACTCTGTATTATTCTAATCAACATAATTCTGAATAGGAAGGATTTCACTCATTATTTGTAGATTACTGCTTTACAATTATATCTTAATTGACTTGATCACCAACTTGAACACTTAATATTACAGTATCATTAGCCCATTTATTATTAATCTAAATCATACAATTATAGCAATTAAATTGGTTACCTTCTAAACACTTGGTTCAGCGATCTTTAATTAGACATCTATGAGCTGAATTACATGGAAAAGGTGCTAAATATTACAACTGTAGTGAAGGGGTTTATTTGCCATATTAAACGGGGCTGATTTAGATAAATGTCATATGTATTAAAACATGCTGCCTCCTTGATACTTTCTGGTTAGCTAGTGATTCAGGGACTGCGTTCTAAATAGCATGGTAGGAAGATTCATCTTTTTAAAAATCCATTATAGGCTACATCTAAAAGGACCATAAACATAATGAAGCAATTCAAATCCAGAGTTTAACTTGCAATACAGTAAAAAGTGGGGTTTTTTCGGTCATTAATTTTCAAAGAAGAGAAAATCCTAGTTTCATGTTTACAGGCTAGATGTGCATCTTTAGACCCTGCTTGCATCCTCCTAGCTCTTAGTTTCCATGCATATTATTCTTCTGTTCTAAGAAATTAAATTTCTAGTGTGCTAGGCAAGAATTTTTGCTTTAAATACATAGAAAGAAAAACAGGGTTTAGTAGGAACCTTTCTGTTTCCACAAATGAACAGCTCAGTATTTCCTCTCATTTTTAAGGCCAAATTCAAGGTACAGAGAATGAAGCAGGAAACATAATTATGCTTCTGTATAAATTCATGATTTGTTTAAATTTGTCTTAAACTCTGAGTACAGCTAGAACCCCTAATCTTTAAGAAAATAGTAGAACTGCAAAACATTGAGGGAAGAATGATCAAAGATCTGTACCTTTGTTTCACCCTATATGAGGATCAACTGAGTCATTAAGGATCTCCAGTCTGGAAAAGAGATGATCCAGAGGACCTATACTACAAATCTGTAAAATCCTGAAAATCATAAAGAGGATGAATAAAAATTCATTATTCATTTTGTCTTCTAATACAAGAAGAATGGTCGGAGCTATGAGTCAAAGTTAGTTGAAGCGAGATGCAAAACCAAATAACCAAGCAAGACAGAAGTCAGGATGCATCACAGACTTCCTACTTTGTCCAAACAGATTGCTTCAAGGAGGACAGGGACATAAGGCATCCAAAATGTGTTACTGTGTTTCTTAGCAAAAATGTTTGCTTTTGTTTACTTGTTGGGGTTTTGTTTCTGTTTTGTCTTTTTCTTTTTTTGATTTAGATTGTGTGTGAAAACAGATTTTGTGGGAAAAAATCTTTAAAAATTTGTCCATTAAAAACATTTAGCTTGCTACACTGTATAATAATGGATCCCTCCTCCAACTGTGTCTCCAGTTTCCTCCAAAATGTTTTTTTTTTCCATTGTGTTCATTGGCAAGGGGTTCCATATGTCTGCTGCCCTTTCATGAATAACTATTTCCTCCATCTTGTTTTACATCTTGCTTCAACTAACCAGTCAGAAGAAGGACACAGAAAAACCCCCTTCTGCTGAAAGTTTATCTATACAGAAAAAAAAGAAGAATATTCCCATTCCTTAATCAGAATGTATATTTTTTGCATTTTTCTGCAAATTCAGCATTTCCTAAGTTCTAAAATGCTGAATAAGATGATAGTCAAGAGATATATGTTTGACCACAAGCTAAGATACAGTTTTGGTTTTTGATTTCCATATTACCTTGAACAGTCTATATTATCTACTGTTTCACCTCTCCTTTCATGGAGTAGGGATAATATTTCACTATTCCCATGGATATGAGAGAACAAAAATCCTTAATGAATAAGAAGTCTCCAGGTCTTGTGCTGATGATCACACAAATGCTTAGCAGGATAATACAGTATTCTGGCTGTGCTCTCTTAATGAAGTCATTAACAATTCAAAAAAGTCAGTGATGAACTTTAAGGAATGAATAGAGCTAACAGTAGTAAATTTCAGAAAATCTTTGAAAACATTCTCAAACTGCAAAATGAATAGTATCAAATCATTAACAGGGGAGTTAATTAGAAGTAATGCAATAATACAGGGAACGTGATAGGTGAGATCATTATATAGAGTCTAGTGACATAAAAGTTCTCACTATCACGTTAATCTTTCTACTATTGAATTATAAAAGGAAAAAACTGTTTCATTACATTTCTTAACTAAGGTTTATGCCGTAATACAACAAAAACCGATAGGTCACAAGAGTGATATCCAAGACTAGGAACATTTCAAAGAACCTCAAGGTAATTCAAGCTGTATCTCAACTAATTACACATTCCCACCTCTTTTTACCCCAACACCTCGTAACCTTCTTCTATGACTTGGGGTGGTATTCTCTACTGATGTCACTACTGTGTCATTTCAGAAAAGTCTTTCTCAGATTATATTCCAAAATAATTTCCCATCATTTGCTTTTTTCCATTGTGTCTATAACTTCTTTTGTACGTGGAAGGTCAAAGCAAACTTCAAAATTCCATTTATCTATTTGCATATTGCACTGCAGCCTTTTCACCATGACTTACAGACTATGCTATAGATGGAAAGGGCCTATGAACCAAACTCTGGCCTCAAGGGCAAGTGGTACTAATTATCTTCCATTTACTTTTGCTAACCCTCTTTATAGATGGGGTTTTTCGCAGATGGCGAAAGTAAAGATCTCTTGCTGACTCTCCTTTATCTAACGGTTGAGATACATTTTCTTCTTAACCTTATTGCTATTTACTTTTAAATGATTTTACCAGAAAAAAGAAAAGAACAAAGACTTCTTATGAGCACTTTCACTGCAGTAAGAGTGCCGACACAAAGTTAGTGAAATATATGCAAGACAAGGTTTATAAAACCTATCTGAAATGAAGAAGATTCTTGTAATATGTTTTTTTATGAGTCAACTGTGTACTTATAAAAACATTGTTTAATTCATTAAAAAGAAGTGAGTAAAGTCATACAGCAGGAAGATTTTAATTCCCTCAACATGATTTCATGCACATTGAAACTTCCAACTTTTTTCCTTTGCCTCACAGATATTTTGGGGTGATTGAAATATATGTGTGATTTTACTCAGGTAGCCCACTATCATTCAAACAGTCATGTGAAGAAGAGCTCTTCAACATATTAAAAAAAAGATTGAAAATTTTGAATGCATCAACTTTCTCCTATCCTTCTATTTAAACTTTTTTCCAGTTATAAAAAGTTTCTTCAAGCAATATGTCACATAAAACATTTCAGCATCTGTAGATTATTTCAAGAAAATACTAAAGTATCAACAGGTTATGTGCTCTTGATTTTTTTTTTTTTTTCCAGAACCCATACTTTTAACTACCTGCTTCTTATCTAGTCTGCTGATGTTTCTGCCAGAGGATAATTCTCACTTTCTGGCCTATATATATATATTGAAATTGTCCTGCAGAAGTGTCTTTCTTTCTCTCCCCCAAGCTCCCTACTAAGATATGGGTGATTCCATCCTAGTTTTAGGTGCCTTTTACATATCTATTTTCTCCTGGAAGGAATAGAAACCTTTCTTTACCTAGAATATCTCAATAGATGACTTGCTTAGACATTTGCTTATATTTCCTTGGTTTTCTCTAAATCTCAGCTGCAGCTATAACCACATAAAGGTATAAACTTCTTCAAACAGTTTCTCTCTGCAGCAAGATTTTCTGTGAATTGAGATCATTGTAACATTTCATCTTTCAGTCATCAACATAAGGATTAGTAGGGATGAACTGATAAGAGCATTAATGTGCTCCTATTTGAAAGCAAAATGAGCGTGTGCGTTTATTTCCAGAACACAGAATTTTCACAGTGATCCTGCCATCATTCTGAGCTGCTTTGTATTCTATCTAGGACCAAGAGTTGTGTTTATTCATTTGCCTTCAGCTGTTCAGGGGTCACAGTGAAAGATGGTATTTCCAAATTTAAATGTTGTTGCAGAGTTAAACTACAAAAGTAATGGTCTCAAGTTCCTGCTTCCTTCAGAGGATGCAAACATTTGGGAAGCTCTGGAGATGAAGGATAACTGAGGCTATCATTAAATGATATGGTCTGAAAAAGCATAACCTGAATCTAGGTAATGAGCACAACCTGAAATGTTCTTCCAAGAAACCAAGAATCTGGTGTGCAGTAGTCCAGTGATGTTCCTGCCACCTGTCCATAGTGTGAACCAGCAGAGACAATTTCTTCATGTAATGTGGTGTCCCTCATCAAAGGATAATCAGGATGTCAGTGCTAATACAGAAGCAAAGACCTCATAAATCTGCTCAAGCCCAATGCTCATTCATTGCGGAAACATATGGATGGACACTGCAGGATTTCCTAATATATTTAACATTACTTGATCACCGTCCCCCCATGCCTGTTTAAAAGCAGTCTTCAGTCTCCTGCAGGGGCTTCAGTTGATACTTTGTTTCTGGTCTCATTATCTAATAATTTGTATTTATTTCCTACTATGATCCATGGGAAGTATTTATGCTTCAGTTGCTGCATTTTCATGTTCAGTGAATAAAAACTAATGTCCTTTGAGTGACCTCATGTCCTCTCCACCCTGCCTCCAAGTGATAAAAACAGCTACCACTCTGCTGGATTTGCAGAACAACTGGATGAGATGTTTGCTTCTAGGAGGCTACTTCTCTTTCACTGACTTTCCCATCTTCCTTCATTTTACAGCTTCCACTTTTGTACTGGCAGAATAAGACTGGGTTGGTCTCTCTCCTTTTCCAGTCAGAAAAGCAGTTATCCCTTTCCAGGGGTGCACAGACATACAACTTCACTGGTCGATAACACAAATGCATAACTTGAAGTTTCCCCTCTCCTTACTTGCAATTCTATTTTCTGTACCTCCTGGACCCTGATAGTGATGAAATGGCTTTCAGTGTTACAATGGTTCAAAAAGAGGCAAAATGCAACTAAACTACCCATTCCAAACTGCTTTCTCTAAGGAATGCCTGAAGTCCTGCCCTCCAACTGACTGTAACACAGAACACTTCTGAACTGGCAGTGCAGGACACCTCTCACTGCTTACAGCCACTGCTAGACAGACTGATGCACATAGACTCCTTCCATGCATGCACATAACTTGAAAAATGACTGGCTGAAGGGTCCCTCACTCTTGTGTGGAAGAAGACACAGTGCTATCTTTAGGTTGACTGGCAACCTCTGCCCCTGCAATAGTAAAAAGAATCATCCTTTAACCTATTGTGGAGTTTGGTGGTATGTAAAAATGGACAATGGACAAGACTTGGGTTTTTTTTCTCTGAGGACACCTGAACTATATCTGTCAATATCTTTGTATGATCCAACAAAGTAGAGGGGAAAAATATATTGAAATCTCTTCACTTTTTGAAATTTGAAAATGGAGTGGGAAAGAGGACATTAGAGTTTAAGTCTATCTTAAGAACCTGTAGATATGGTCTTTATCATAGCCACCAATTTGGCTAAGAAAGAACAAAGAAGGATCTTGAAGTGGTGCCAGTGACCAAGTAAAAATATAACTTGGAGAAATTTTCAATATTATGAAAAATATTTAATTAGAGTACTTTTTCCCCCAGTCCCCTTCCCTCTTCACCCCACAGCTTTGAGTAATGACAGTTCCACCAGTCACAGAGATACTTCCTACTCAATCCACCAACTGTGGGAGCATCATTTCCTTCCACATGGCATTAGGTACAGAAGCTTCTACACTTCCATTTCTGATTTTCTTTGCTGGTGAAAAGCAATGTTTTCTCCCAGGATTTTAAAATCCTCATGGTTCCTCAAAAGTGGCTATGAAAAGAACAAAAAAGAACCAAGGTAGATGAATAAATATAAATTAACAGAGCAGTTACAAAATGATATTAAAGAATAATTGCAATAAAATTCAGGGTTGACCTCAGGTATATTCTACCAGAGTCTTTCCAGTATCTCCCACATTGCATCACAGAAAAATCTCACAATACCAACAATGCAATAGCAGGGGACAAAAAGCCACTGCTACCCTACCTGCCTGCCAGGCAATCCATGTAACAAAAGTCCCTGTACCCTCTGAGGAAAATCAGTGCAAAGTAATACCCTTCATTATTGTCCCAGTAGACAGGCCCTTTTGAATAAAGCCTAGGACTTGGTTCTAAAACCTCTTTTGTTAGGTTTATTTTGTTGGCAAGTTTCTCACAATAGTTATCTTTTGCAAACCAAGACAGTCTGTAAG
This sequence comes from Illadopsis cleaveri, assembly GCA_013399915.1. Taxonomy (NCBI): domain Eukaryota; kingdom Metazoa; phylum Chordata; class Aves; order Passeriformes; family Timaliidae; genus Illadopsis; species Illadopsis cleaveri. The sequence continues at coordinate 954,582 of VXBB01024301.1, forward strand.
CACAAGATATAAATGGACATAAGCCCACCTGCCAAGGTAGCAATTTTTGGAAGCTTTTGTTGACAAAGGTTTCAGAGTGTGTTAGAGATTACTCAAATAGCTTTAGGCTGTCTAGTTACAATCACAGCTCTTCACTGTCTATTTTTTCAATAATAAGATGATCAAAAGGGTTTTGTTTACTCAAATATCTGAAGATATCTGAGGAGAGAACATCATTTGTACAGTAAGGAAAATCTACTGGACAGTTCAAAGGAAACTACTGTGCCTGACCATCTGTGGAACTTCATGCCCTCATTTCATTCTCTACCCCTCCACTTCCCCTCCCCCATTTTATTTCATCTCTCATTCTGGGCAGTTCTTTGTGATGGGCTGACAATGTGACCGAATAATGCCTAGTAAAACAAATTTCCTCTCTTCTGGAAGTCCCAGTACACTATTTTAATATACCAAGCAATAACTATGGCATTTGTTTTTAACAATGGAAATTCTACTTCTACTTTCCATATTTCCCATGATAAAGGTAAGTATGTTTGTAAGTACTTCAGTGATTTTTCACCCAAAACCTGAAGAATAATATCTAACTACGTGTTTTTGAAAATTTATACTAATTCTATTAATTCAGCTTCATTGCCAAATTTTGAAACACAATAGCAGAATTGTTTTCATTCTTTATTCTTCATTCTATGCACTCTTGGAAAAAACTGTTTGTGCACTTAAATACTATTGCATAATTTGTTAGAGGAGTTTTACAAGTCCTTTTGGAAGTGTGACCTTTAATTCTGCTGTGCTTTGGAGAAAAATGTCAAGTTTTATTATTCATTCTTTTAGTTAGCATAAAATGCAATACATTGACATGGAAAGATACACTTTGACTGCATAAAAAAGTTAAATTTTCCAGTAAAACATGAGGCTGTCAAACTTTAAAGAACAATAACTCATCCACTGAGTGAAAGACACAGACCATCTCATGCAATGCTGCAGTGAGCATTAAATCACCTATGCCAGAGGTACAGATAATTTTTTTAACTTTAACCTGTCTTTACCAAAATAACCTTTCTAGCACTTTCATTTTATAGAGATGGGTTAATGGTTGCCTAATTGGTTGCACATGCTAAATGCTAAATAATATCACCACCAGAGATACAGACTGAAGGATAAATATTGGAACATTGTTCCTTACAGATAGAGTGTGTTCATAAATGACTAAAATAACTGCCTAGCACTGAAGATCAAAATTACTGGTTTGGGCAAAATAGATGGTACTTTTAAGCTTTTGAAACTCTTAAAAGTAACTGCAGGAGGAATTCAATAAAGGGAAGTTGATGAGACATACGCCGAACACAGAAAAGCTCCCTCAAGCCAGAGGGAATCTATGGAAGTCTAATGCCCTGACGCATAAAGTCATATTCCTTATACAATTTTATTAGAACAGATCCTTATGCTAAAATAGACACAGTAAGATAAAGTAAAAAAAACAAAAAAAACCAAACAAACAAAAAAAAAAAACGTTCTAATACATCACTTTATTACCCTGCAGGGGTGTTGACTGAGAAGTGCTGTTGTTCTTCTCTGTAATCTTGTTGGCCACAGCACACCTTCAACATGTTAAAGAGACACAGAAATTATATGGCAGGATTTAAACCCTCACTTCTACATTTGTGCAATGTGGATATTGAGAGAGATAACTTGTGTCTAGAAATATTCCTGAATGCTTGTGTGCCACAATGAAAGGCAAGCAAGAATCCCCAGCAGCCCTTATCCTTCCTTCTGTGGTGGACTTTGCAGCACAAATGCAAGGAAGCTGAGCAGTAACCCATGTGCACATATCCATATGACCATATAATAAATGCTCACTTATTCCAAAGTGTCTGATATAGTATTCACTGCATATTTCTGGTTGGCCCTGAGGGCTTGAAAACATGGTACAGGCACAAATCCTGGCCTGTCATTAATTCACACCATGGAGACAATAAAATGGATATTGCAGAAACTCTCTAAATATGTTGAGGAGAAAAAAATATTTTGTCATATAATGCAACATATCAAACCAAGGTGCATGGTTGTAACCTCAGGTTCTTTATGCTTGGTTCCACTCCAGCATGAGTTTTCTCCAGGGCACTGGACTGGATTTGTGTGTAGTTGCTCAAAGCTGTTACATCCAGGCTATTGTTTCAGTACTTCTTCCCATGGGTTGCTCTGTACATGCAGTGATTATTTTACCCTTTCTGTAGTTTAAACACTTTGTTAGGATAATTCTTCAAGCCTGTGACGGGTATCAGCCAGGACATCAGGATTTCTCTATACGTGTCTGGTGGTATAATTATATTTTTATCACAACTTAGGGGTAAAGGAAAAGTAACTCATTCATACTCTTTTTTTTTTTCTTTTTTGTTTTGTAGGGGTTTTTTCTTTTTTGTTTTGTGGGGTTTTTCCAGAGTGCGGTCAGAAGGAATGCTTGCTTGCTTTTTTTTTTTTTTTCTCACTGTTTCCATGTTATTTTCTTAAGATAATTATTTTGTGGCTGAAGACATTTTGGGAAATGAGAAACTTATTTTATGCAGTGCACGCATCACAATTCTTTCATCCTGTCTCCAGCATTTGTCTTTCTGTCCATCTCTTTGACTTTAGGGAGGCACCACAATCTTATAGATTGCATCACAGAAATTAAATAATAACACCAATTATACTAATACTATTAATAGTAGTTCTTATTCTGACAGTCTAAAATTTTTTACCCTAGGAAGAGTCACTGTAATGATCCAGAAACATTGAATTCAAAATGGTTCAGATTTGAGCAACTTTTAGTGGATTCAAGGCAAGATTTCAAAGAAGCTATTGTTGAAGTCATGGCAAAAATGATCTGGTTACAAAATACCAAAAACTAAAAGCTGGGTCCTACATGCAGACCTGGAAAACAACAGTAAAGTTTACCTTTCAGATGCACTTATATTTGAGACAACTATTGGACGCAGGGTCAGGATAACTTAAATTACAAAAGAAAAAGGAAAAAAAATCTCAGCAGAACTAGACATTTCATCTTGGCTATGTCTAGTCTGCCGTTAAAATGCTTTGCTTCTACATGAGAACACTCACTTTCTCTTTGAAAACAAGCAATTTTTGAAGAAACACATTTTGTAAAGCTGCTACAGTGAATTGCTCCAGACCACTTGATTTGTTCTTGATCCCTTTATGTCACTTGGCTCAACTGATTCTGGTATTATTGGCTAAGAAAATATTCAAACATAATATTTCTTTAATGATCAATGCCAGGAATAGCCATAGAGTCAACATGTGACTGCAGGTAATCCCACTGTCTTTCTCTTTTCTTTAAGTTTCTAAGAAAAGCTTGAAAATGTACCCTGAACATATCTTGTTAACTCAAATGAGAAGGAAAATGGAAAGAAAGAATAAAATGCAGTAACAGGCCTGAAAAAAACAATTGCATTGCAATTTCTATAGTATTCTCAAAACTGCGGTGTGTAGGAAGGACGGTAACTGCTTATTTTTAAATGGCCATAAATACTGCAACTGGAAAAGGAGGTTAAAATCACCTAATAGTTCATGGTGAGTTTGGCACAGGACAAATGGGACACCAACTAGTCAGTAATATATTCAGGTTGAGAACTTGAAGACATATTCTGCTCAGAAAAGGAGTGAAACAGTGGAACTTTCGTGTCAGACTACTAGAACCTAGAAATCAACACACTTTTGAGGTAGGGTGCAATCAGCGTGAGAATGAAATTCTGCAGCATGGATGTCTGGGATAACAGCAAGTTGGCTCATGCACAGATCTTTTCAGTCTTCTGCCTGTGACCTCATGCTGGCTCCTACCATTCTGGATTACATCATCTTTTTTGGCTATGTGGGGCTCATCACAAAAGGTTTTAGAGTTTTATTAAAAATGGAGAGCAGAATTTGTGTATAGAGAATAGGAATTGTTGCTTGTTTCTGCATCTATTCACAGATGCTTGTGTGTGAGCAGTCTAGATTACCATATTGCAATTTTTATAGCATTTGTCTAACTGATTTTTTTTATTTTTAAACAGTGTTTATATTTACAGTGTATTTATTCTAGACTTGTTCAGCTGATTCATGGGCAGGGGGAAGAAGAGTTAATATTTAGTATAATTTGACATTTTTATCTGTTGTCTGTAAAGGACAGGACATTTTCTTCCTATTCCACTAGCAGAGAACTTTGGTTTCATATTTCCAACGAGAAGCTGTGAGCATTAGGTTCTCCAGGTTTGAGTAAGCACATGGGTTGAGTCTGACTGTGTGCATAAAGTGCTGTAGATGTGGACCACATTCAGCCAGATCTAGTTGCTCTGAATATCCTCTGGCTGAGAATTTTATGAAAAAAAAAGGCAGACATGGGGAATATTTATCCCCAAATTTAAGCATCTACAAGAGAAACAGGTGCACAAGATTCCTGCATTCAGTAAGGATAAACCTGGCATTAAGTACCAGAGCAAGAAATTTTTATGCATCTATCATTATCATTTAGAGATAGGTTACATGCACTCTTACAATTGTGCAAAAGACATCTGCTTCACACTTGTAGCCCTTGCAATAGGACTATGCAAATGGTTAAAAGCCAGTAATACAAACACTAACCAGGTAAAGGAGGTTGTGGGGGGGATTTCTTTCTCTATCTATAGTCCTTTTTCTTTTTCATTTGCCCCATATAGAGTGCGTGCCTCTCTACTGGAAAGAAATATATCCAGATCTTACAGTGCACCCTGATTAAAGCCACTACTTCTCCAAATAACTGAAAAATAGACAAAAGGATCTAAAAGAAGTAGGGGGCAGAAGGAATGCATTGCTGTCCAATGCTCTCTGCTGAAACTCATGAATCATATTCACAACAAAATCACTGTGTCCAAGCAAGCCCCAGCACATCACAATATTTTTCACCTACAGAACACCAGTCCCAGAGCCCCACATCAAATCTCCATTGTCTCAAAATGCCCACATCCCAGGCTTTCTAGCTTAGAGCTTCCCACACTTAGAGTCCCAGTAGTCCTATCCTCATTTTTCCCAAGATGTCCATCACCAATTCCAATACTTCCCATCTAACACTGAGACCCATCTAACTCTAATACCTCCACAGCCCTCTGCTCCCTCAACCTTGACCAAAATCCCTTCCTATACTGAACTCCTGCCCTCTCACCCCCAGCTCTGCTCCCCCCCAGCCCCAGCCTTGCTCACACCTGGGGCTCTGGGGCTCAGGCCAAGGGCAGCAGCTGCCAGCACTTCAGATCCAGTGCTGTGTGAACATCTCCTCCTTCCTTCTCCTGCTGCCTGCCTCCACTCACTGCTGTCCTGCCCTTCCCTGCTGCAGCCTGCCAAGCTCTCTGCGAGGCTTCTACTGGAAATTCCCAAAACCCAGGCACGGGCTGCACTTGTTCAAAAATCTGCTTAGATGGTGCTCCAAGGACAGAAAAGCAAGACATATCAGGGAAACCCAGGCAGCTGATAGCTCTGCTCCTGCAGGGAGGCAACTCTGTTTAGTGGCAATAAGAACTCTTGTTTTAATAATAGAACACAGCACTGAGATTTAATTAGCATTTACAGCAACATATGTCAGATAGCAATAGCTTTCAGTAGGCACTTGTGAGAATTGTCAGGACTGCAGTCTTGGTGCCAGGGCAAGTCTCTGCTTCTGCTTGCAGTGATGTAAGTCCCGTATAACTTTCATTGTTGATCTTGTTTTTCACCGAGAAAAAGAATGAAACATCTGGGATGACAGTTTATCTGTTCAAACCATGCTGTCTGTCAGTTTGTTATCTCTTCCTGTTTAGGTGACACTTTCTAGCTTTCCACCCCTGTCTTGGCTATTCAATGATGAGTAAGCAGTAATACTGATGCTAACAAATTACAGTTCCTGAATTGAGATTTTTATGGCTGCCGGTATCAAACTGTGTTCTGCCTTGCAGCAGAATATGGCATCACATCATTTTTTTCATTTGTTCAGATGTACTCACTATCAGAAAATGTAATTAAATTGAAATATGCCATTTGTGAAGCGCCATATTGGTTTTAATCACCAGTAAAATGGATGATGTGAAGCTTATCTGTGCTGTACCACTGAAAAAAAAAACCACTGGGCAAACAACAAATCAGGTGTGATATTCATTGAATCCTGGAATAGTTTGGATTGGAAGAGACCTTAAAGATCATCTAGTTCCAACCCAAGTGCCACAGGCCAGGGACATCTTCCACTAGAAGGCAGCTTGGCTCATTTTTAGAATGAGCCACAGGAAAAATAGTCAGGGGGTATTTATTTCTCAAGGTGCATTTCTAACCTGCATCTCCTCTGCTGGGCTATGGCGTACAAAGAAAAGTTTCACCCAATTATGAATGGTACTTCAGAAGTCACTTCAGGCCCCTGTGAGTGCCCTACCAGACACTGAGAACTCAGTGTGTGAAGGACAGAAAAAAGAGTGAAAAGACTTTTGTGTGGCTCATTGAAGTCTGATTCTTATGTCCATGGGTGGCTGTCAGACAGAGAAAACCAGACTTCTTTTAGGAGGAATGTGATCCAGTGTGCAGTAAAGTTCTGTCTTCAAACTGTGTTGATCTTCATGTCTTTCTTATTATTTTACACAGAAAACTGCAAAACATGTTCAACTTTTATTACTCCCTGGATCCAAGATTCTGATTCAGATCCTACAACTATTTTCATTTTTCTTACTTGGCTTGTACAAAGCCGTGGAAGAAGCCTTGGAATTTCTATTGAAAACACATCTTCAGAAAAAAGAAAACTCTTTTGAAATGTTTCAGAAAGCCTCCCTTTTTGTTTTATATCAAACTGTCGTTCTGAACAGAACAAAGTTTCCTTTTTTCCTATTTTCATCTAATTCTAAGACTTGTAAATAGACGGGATCATTGTGTGCGCTTCACTTGCAAGATTTTGTTCCCTTCAGAGCACACTCATAAAAGGGGAACTTTTTCCTCCCATTTTAATTTAATTAAAAGCCAAGATATGTTTGAAGCTTTGAGCTGATCCAGGGAGAAGATGAATGATCAAGGATATGTTAGCACAGCTGTGGGTAGCAAGGTTACAGCCCTTCCCTCAGTGAACAGAAGTGCAGGCAACAGGTTAGAAAGCAGTCCTATGATTCTCACAAAATAACTTTATTAAAACTAGACAGGAAGGGCAAGATAAATAAGAGCTTGAAGGCAATGAAAGCTTAAAGTCTTTCAGTCTCCAGAGGTGAGTGGACTTGAATGGCCTACAATCATGCAGACAAAGGAGAAGGTTTTGATGTTCAACTAACAGCATTAAGGGAAAAACACATTACACAGGTTCCTTCATCATTATCTCATGCACCTTTCAAGGTTTTTCCCTCTCAGTAGTAATTTATCTCAGAGATTTCTAGAGCAATCCCAAACTAGACTGACTCATTCATATCCATTTAAATCTCTTCAGCAAACTATGTGCAGTCTTAGAGGTTCTTCAGAAGCTGCCAAATTTTGCTTTATTCGTTTATCTGTTTATTTAATTCATGTCTACATCTTGTCTTTTTCTTAAAAGGATAATGTATTCAGCCTGAGCTCCAAAAAAACTTGTACATTCCTACAGGTAGAATATTTAGGTGTCTTCTTCTTTCCTTTGACCACTGTAATTCCATCACCTTCTGTGAAACAGAACAACTGTCTGCAAAACACTGCGTATTTATTGAGGTAGTCACACAGTCTAACCTTGGGCATCCCCCTTCAGATAGTTAAAGTGGTATCATGTGCTTACTGTGTAGTGAACAGAGACAGAGAAACAATTCAGACCATGTCCAGACTCATGTCAGAATATGTTCTCAGCTTCTAGTTCTGTTGCAGTGTATTTTTCCTATCAAACCTGACCCTCCTGCTTGAATTTTCTCTTTATAGAAGCCAAGGCACCAAAGAGGAGAAATGAAGTACAGCAGGATATTCTTGTATCACTGTTTTGGCATTTAGGTCCATCCCTGGTGCACATGGTGCTAGAGATACTGGTCAGATTTCACAACATAGACTTCCTCTCTAAAATTCCTGTGGAAGAGTCTAGTGTCTGCTTCCTAATATTGTTTATCCTGACAGAAACTAAATTATCAATATTATGTAAAGTTTCATCGTAGGTATTTGTCCTACTATTTATCTCTTCTAATGGAAATATTCATTACCGGTAAAATAAATATTCATTATTTTTATACTTTTCATAGTCAAAGTAAACATTCATATATATATGCACAGAACTTGCAGTTTCCTTCACATCCTTTGGGCATTTGTTCAGATCATTAGAAAATATTCACCAGACAGAAGGTCTGCACTTACTGCATCTATTAATGTCTTACAGCCACTTTGAATAGGTACTGTGTTCAGCAGCTGTGCTATGTAAATTAGTTTACAAGCATTTCAATTCGATTCATCACTGACATATCTGCTAAACCAGGCTTTTTCAGTTAATCTGCCATTATCCTCCATAATTTATCTCAATCCTTTTCTCAGCATAGATTTTACCCCTGCCACACATCAGTATAGTTGAATTCTACAAACCATCTTGACTCACTGCAGTGGTACACATGAATCAGTTTCCAGACTGACAGCTGCTACTCTAAAATAGACCTGAGCTAAAAAACCTCACTCAAAATATCCAATCTCTACTTGCAGTTGATGTTGATTTGTCAAGATCAAGTGCAAAAGGCACCCTGCTTTTCAGAGGGCAGTGACTCACAAAGCACATCCCAGGTTCAAACATCAGAGTACAAAGCTACACCAATGCCAAGACAGACCTCTTCTTCAGGAGTGGCTCCCAAAAGGAGTAGATTGCTCTCCTTAATGTAGATGACAGTAAAAATGTTAAAACTTAGAAGAAACTTGTACTTTCTCTCAGCTGCTGAAATGTTTAAAAAGTAATGTCTAAGTGTTCTTGAAATTTTATTTCCAAGGATGCAGAAAATCAGTCTTGGGGAACTGTTTTCAGCACCTGTAAAGACAGCTGCAAACCTATAGGACTGTGTGACAGCAGAGCCCTGGGTGGAGATGCAAGCATCCTTCATTTTTCAGAGCATTTAGCTTCTTTAGAAGTCTCCCTCAGGTCCCCAGATGATCACAGTTTAATCAGTTTATTAAACACATCCATGCAGCTTGAAGTCAATCTCTTTTTCCAGTCACCTCAGCAGCAACCATGAAGTTTCAGTTTTCCACAAAGCCTCTGGGGTATCTACAGTGTGCTTTACATGGCTGTCATTCCAGCTCCTTTTCTGTCAGCAGCACCTTCACACTAGGAGTGCTATTTATGGAGCTTCCTGAATTTTTTATGGGGACCCACACCTCTGTTTTGGCAGCAGAGTTACACCCTGAAAATTAGCACTATCACAGCTGTCTTTACCAATTCAGTATATAATTTGCACAGGTGTTTTCTTTGAAACAACTTGCCTTAAACATCAGATTGCAGCCTATTTGGCTGTACTAAAAAATACCCAACATATCAACACTTAGGATTTTGAAAGGGAAACTCTTCTCCCCTTCATTTTTCCTCTTTCTTTTTTCAATCTCAAAGCTATGTTCAATAGGGAAAAAAAAGCATGCAAACGGTGTTTCCATGCTCTTTCACTACCCATGGAATAATCCTTATTGATAGAAACAACAACTAATTCAGAGCAGGGTTACAGGGAGACATTTACAGTGTGCTTAATTCTGGAGGTCTTTAAAAATCTTTACATCTACAAAGCTACATAATTTTCCAACTCTGACTGAAAGGAAATCTGTCCATGAGCAGAAATACCCTTGTGTGGACAGCTAGACTGCTAGAGTTCCATTTAATTGCATAAATGTAGCATTCTATCCTCCTTTTTAATTCACAAACATACTAGTGCATCCTCTAAGGAATATAAAATATGACATAGAGCACTTCGCTGTTTGAAAGGAGAAAACTGAAGTTGCAGGGGAACCTTCAGGATCTCAAATGCCACTTGGTGCTTTGGCTGGACAACAAAGTCCTAAGTTCTGAAATTCATCACACCTGTTTTTAGATGTTAGCAATGTTTGAATCCATATCTGAGTGGTTAACTGAAAGAAAAAATGCACTTTTAGAGCAAAAGTCCTCTGATTTGTCTCAGGTATCTACCTTAAAGTGAGATGACTCATGTCCTATAAATGTCTTCTTTTTCTCATGTGATTACATAAGATGGGTTATAAGGCCAAGTCAGATATGATGCTGACACTGTAATCTTCTAAATTAAGTGAAATTAAGCTAATCTGTCACATGTTTAATTGCAATGCAGACAGGAAGCAGAGAAAGAACAAAGTTTCATCTATGCTTTGGGAGATGACTAATGTGTCACCATCGAATATGGGAAAAGACAAAAAGAGAATTCTCAGCTCTCTTTTCTTCCTAATTGCAATTTTTTTTATTTTAATCAAAATTTTCTGTTTATTTTCAACATCACTTCTGTGTAACTTCTGATTTGGAGATAATTTGGTAATTATGCATTTTGTTATTGAGTACTAAAAGTTAAAACTGTTTTATATGTTGCATATCATATTTCTGGTCTTTTAAAGGTAAAGATTAAGATTTCTAGTGTGAAAAAATTCTGAATATAACCTCAGCGACTGAAAATGTTCTATGGTGCTCTCTTGACGTTTGTTACCTAGGTAAATGACATACCATACTCAAAATGAGCCAGAAGGTTCTAATGATAATCTTGAGGATTTTTTACCTTGCCTGGCATTCTGCTGACACTCTGCCTGGCGCTGCCCAGAAGGCTGTGGATTTTCACAGCCATGAGGGCACATTGCTGACTCATTTTCCGCTTGTTCATCAGGATGCCCAGATCCTCCCTGATAAAGCTGCTTTCCAGTTGTCTGGTGCCAGCCTGACGGTGCCTAGAATTATTCCTGCTTGGGTGCCAGACTTGGAGTTTCCCGTTTAAATTTCGTGTTTTCTTTAGCCAAATTCTCCACCCAGTCCAGGTCCTCTGAAAGGCAGTACAACTACCTGATGCATCACTCCCTCTTCCCAGTTTTGTAAGACATAAAAGCCAGTTGAGAGTTTACTGTGTATTATTTTCTAGGCCTTTAATGAAGATGTTGCACCAGTGTAGAGCCTTGGGGTGCATAGCCAGTGACTGACCTACAGGTGAACTTTGTGCAACTGGTCGTAACACTTGAAGCCCAGCAGGTCAGCCACTTTTCAGTTCAACATTCTGCCTACATATTTAGTCTGATTTTCACCGTATTTTTGATGAGGATGTTGTGGGAGAAAATTTTCAAAGCCTTATAAAAATCAAGCTAGAGAATATCAGCTGCTCTCATCTCACCTACCCAAGTCTCCCTCACAGAAAGCTGTTAGGTTGCTCAGGAATTATTTCCTCTTCATAAATATGTGCTGCTTAGTCCCAATCACCTTCTTGTTCTCCATGCTTTTGGAAATATCTGCAGTTTACAGAGAAAGGAAGAGGAGAGGATGGTGCTGATCAGTTTTGTCCCTGGTGTCCAGTGACAGGATACACAAGAATGGTTCAAAGTTGCCCCAGGAGAGGTTCAAGCTTGGCATGAGGAAGCATTTCTTTATCCAGAGAGTGATCAAACAGTGTAACAGGCTTTCCAGAGAGGTGAATAGTGCCCCAAGCCTATGAATGTTTACAAGACACTTGGACAATTGACTTAATAATATACTTTAACGTGCATTGTCATGAATTGTTCGGTCAGTTGAACTAGATGATCATTATAGGCCCCTTTCAACTGAAATATTCTATTCTATTCTATTCTATTCTATTCTATTCTATTCTATTCTATTCTATTCCATTCCATTCCATTTGCTTCTAGAATTATTTGAGCCATCACCTTCCCAGGATTCTAGGTGAGCCTGACTAGCCTGTGTTCCCTGTATCATCCTTTTTACACTTCTTTAAAATAGAAGGGGCATTTACTTTCTTCCAGTCTTACACTGAAAATTCAAGAATTTAAGCAAAAAATGATGGCTTATCTGTAGTGACTAAAGCGCCAGCATGTGTTCAGAGAGAAATCCCTGGCACAGAGATGGAGTGGACAGAGACATCACTACAGTCTCAAGCCATCTGCAGTAATTGTGTGTCAGGGTCCCATTACTATTACTGCTCCTCATAAAACATATGGTGAAAGAAAGTCAGGGCAGGGAGATGAAAGTTCAACAGAAAAGGTCTGCAAGGTTAATGCATGGAGCCAAAAACTGGCATGTCACCCAGTTCTGCTAATTACTAACCCTGTTAAGATGCTTAACTAAGACTAGATGGAAATGCAAAGCAAATGGAGGCCTAGCTTTAATCATCTTTTTTAACTGAAAACAAACAAAAACTACACAGAGCACTTCTGAATCAAAGCTTGTAACTGTCACTGATGCTTTCACAGGGAAAACTCACTGAACATGTTAAAGGAATGTGAATCCTGCTATCCTCTCTTCCATGCCGTTTGTTCTCTTTGCTCTTTTCACTCTTGTCCAGTAGAAAATTTAGTCCCTGAATCAATAACATACTCCTGCAATCATGAAAATATTCATTTATAGCCCAAATGCACCCTTAATTAGTCTAATTAATTAAATATTTTCTGCAACTATTAGAATGATAACAATTTATAATGACAAGAAACCTTGTTGAAGTATTTCCAGGCATAGCAAACAAATCCTGAAGAACAGAGAAAATTCCTTTGGGAATGTTAAACTATACAAATGATAAAAATTTTCACGGTTAACACCATAAACAGTCCTCTCACTCTTAACCGTTTTTGCAGAGATTCAAACACTTAAATTTATACAAAAATCTATTAATTTCAAATCTGCTGAATATCTGTTTTCCCTATTTATATCCAGTGCTAATCCTCTGAAAAAGAGTCTTTTATAATAAGTCCCTCAAATCAGAAAGAAGGAGTGGAATATATCTCCCCAAAAATCTGGAGGCAGATATAGCTGACAATGTAAAGCAATCTACTACCATGTTGGTTAACACCATCAGGAAATTAAACTCCAAATAAGCTAGTCCCCTTCCCCCTGCCCCTTCCAGTAAGAGGGGGCAAAGGTGGAGACTATGAGTTGAGATAATAATTTATTGAAGGCAGAAAGCAATGAATGGAAAAAGAAGCACACAGTAATAGCAGCAATCTTTAAAAACCAAAGTATACAAAAAGAGAAGGTGCTTTGCACACAGAAGGTGTTCACCACTTCAACTTAGTTTCTCATGAGTGCCAGGACAAAGGATGGCAGCTGTTCCTGCACTCAGTGCCACATGACTTTCCACAAACTATGATGAGATGGTGGCTGTTCCTGGAAACAACTTTCACCCTCCTCAGGCCCAAGAAACTGGAAACAATGATGGACAAATCCTCAAAACTAGATCTTCCGTGTTGCACTGCACTGCTGCTTCAGATGCTGGACTCAATTCCATGTGGCTGCTACCAGCACCGCAGCTTCTGGCTGCTCCACCCTGCTCCACCCAGCTCTGATGAGGTTTCTTCAGCTCAGCTCCTTTTGGCTCAGCTCTGTTTGGTTCAGCTTGACTCCTTTTGGCTTGCATTGGACTTGGCTGGGCTCAGGCTTACTATTACCACTTGGTTCCACACTGCACTTTCCACACTGGTGTTGCATTTCATCACCACATCTTGGAACCAGGACTCAGAGGAGCAGGCACAGGCCAGGCAGAAATGGCAGAGGATGCAGTCCACAAGGCTGATCCCAACAACCTTCCCAGCCCTGGAGAGAGGGAGGCAAAATGATCCACTTCCAGGGTTTGCTCACTTTTTCTTCCCCCTAGGACCATGCTGCCAGCAAAGACGTGGGTGGTATAGAGCAGCAACCTGGGCACATTGCCATGGCTCTCAATGCCATGGCATCTCTGCAACCAGGGCACACATGAAGGGTACTCAGGTATCAAACACTTCTGCATAGGGCTGGCAGAAAGGACACAAGAGCTAGGAGAGACCTGTGCCCTACTAGACCGATGGTGCAAGGCAAAGAAGAACACATTTGTTCCTCTCAAATGTCAGTAGGGCTGTGGGTGAGTTCAGCCCCAGTTGTCCAGATATTAAAACAACACTGATTGCCAATGCTCTTCTGTGTTGCAGACACAGTCCACTCCAGAGGACGATTCATCTTGTTCTGTAACAGAGCTAAAAGATGTGGAAAGAATCACAATGTAAGGAATTTCTTCAGAAAATTAGACCACTAGACTGTATAATTACTATTCAGCCAACTAAATATGCTGACATTAATGCTACTCAGGATTTGATTCAATTTCCCTAAGAAAAGTGGCTTTTACTGTTTGAATAACCCCAAGGAATCTTACATTGATTTCCACCTGTTTCTTCAGAAGGACATGATCTTCCTCAGGCCTCATCTTCCATTCATGTGCAGCAGTCTGATGTGTCTCAGATTCTCACAAATGACACTGTTGCCTGTGTTAAAGCAATCAAACCTGGTCATATTTAGTAGTGTAGTGAAAAAAATAATGCTTACCATAATGTGTATACAAAATTATTCACACAAGCCCCTGAAGTCAGCATGATAAATGGAGACAGAATATACTGCAGAACTTTGAAAGGGTCTCATGCCCTGGGACTCCCAACTCTAATCAGCTCTCACAGGTCAGAAAATTATGCATGACATATTGAGTACTATCCAAGGAGTCAGAAATCTAAGCAGACCCCGAATTCAGAAGTCATGACTTTCAGACTTGTTAAAATGTGCATTATTATTTGACATGGACCAGGTGCACTACTCATTAAAGATGTATGCGGAGAAGTTTTCTATTGATTTCAGCCATTGGCCCTGACTCAATATGAACTATTCCTTCAAATATAAATACTTGTGTTGTACCTTCAAAAGTCCATGAGGCAGCCTGGGAAATATTCCATGCTTTGTGATGATTGCTCTGTCTTTTTGTTGTTTTCCTCTTGTTTTGGAGATCAATATTAGAGATTTGCTCTTATAAGTGTTAAAAGCCTGTTCTTAGTGACTGAATTATGCCATGATAATCTACCCCCTTGAGCTATTATAAAAACCGAGTTAATATTGTTGTCCTAATGACATTTGAATATGATGAAGCTGTCTGAATCATACTGCTATAACTACCTTTTGATAGCCAGAAAAAAAAATCTAATAATTCCTCTACTATTCCAAATACTGTGATGAAAAAGCACCTCTGAAAAAACCCCACAAAAAGTCCAAACCAAAAAAAGGAACAAAAAATGCGCAGAAAATTGAGGCTTCTAAAAATATTTTTTTCTTTAAAAAAAATTGAATTGCAGTATCCTTTTGGCACCATTTTTTTTCTTTCTTAAAAAAGTTTCTGAATACAGTCAAATAGCACTGTTCAAAAATTCTCTTCTTCTAATCAAACCCAAATCCTGGTCATTAGAGAGAGGAAAATCACCAGTAGTGTCCAAGTCATGATGGGAGCATGCATTCTCAAATTAATATGAAACAAGCCTGGGTACTAAGAGAAACAACTTGAAGTGTCTTGTATCCAACTGCTTCTGACTAGGAAAAATAAGCCAGATTGTAAACAAGTGTATCCACCTTATACATGCTGAGCAGAGACAAGTTTTCTGGAGATACCTGCACTTATCCCTGAGGACAGTATCATCTTCATGACTAGAGTGAAACTTGCACACACAAACAACCCAAGCATCCAATCAGTGCTGTCACAGCTCACACCCCTGAAATGGTTTGTCTCTGTTTTTGTTTCTGGTTTTTTTAGCCTGTTCGAAAGAAATCACACATTATGGCATACTCCAAGAGCCTGGCTGGCTGTCAGCACTCTGCAGAAAGCCCATGTGGACAGGATGAGAGTGGCAGGTGTAATGTACCATCTGCACAACCATCTGGAGATCATCCTTCCTCAGAGTGCAGGAGTAACACCAGGGCCTCATTCCTCTACCACTGACGTGTAAGGAAATTTCACAGACTCATAGGATTCTACACCAGTTTGGGTTGGAGAGGCACCTTAAAGATCACCCCACCCTGCTGTGGGCAGGAACACCTTGCAGTAGACCAGGTTGCTCAAAGCCTCACCCAACCTGGCCTTGAACACTTCCAGGGATGGGGCATCCACAGCTTCTCTAGGCAACATGTTCAAATGCCTCAACACCCTCTGAGTAAAGAATATCTTCCTAATGGCTACTATGAATATGTTCTCTTTCAGTTTAAAAATATTCCTCCTTGTTCTGTCACTACATGCTGTGGGAATGAGGCCTATAGCTATGAGACATGATGTGAGACATGTACTAGAGAGATTTCCATTAAGTATGGTGTGCTGCGGGGCTGATAGGTTACATGTGTCTGTTCCATCCTCATGCAAGACCTACAGTCTTCATAATAATCACTCTCTCTGTAACTCTCAATAATTAACATATCTTAATTTACATATAAAGTGACTGCAACAAGAGGTTATTTGACTATAATCTTGCCTCCACTTCTCCCAAAAGTATAAATTGGTATTTGAAATCCTCCATGGCAGAGGATGAGAATACAGCCTTGCAGACAAGAAGATTTACCCCTCCAACTCCATCAGAGTGTACCTGGAAATATTTGTACACAGCACTATATATTCACATTTTCTAGGTCTAGGTGTATTTATCACTGGAAATCTCACAAAAATCTGTAGCCTGTTTCTTCAATATACCACAGTATTTTTCAATCTGTGATCGTAAATATTCTTAATGAACTCTCTCTCACTTGTAGTGGCAAATCAGTAAATCACACTATTCACGAATCTGGGATCCTGAGTGCGACCAGAATTATAGTGTAACCACACTATTGATAGATCTGATATCTTACTGAATGTGACCAGACTTAAAGTGCCAAACTGGTTATAATCAGAAATTAAACTGAGCTGCACCCAGCCCCTTTGATCTGTGAGGACAAGCTAGAAAGCAATGGGGTTTATTTTCTGCCAAATTTTCGTACTTTTAATGCAACACATGCCCTGGTAAAAAGTCCCTCTCTGGCTTCCTTGCAACACCCATTAGGCCCTAGAAGGCTGCTATAAGCTCTCCCCAGGGTCTTTTCTTCTCCAGACTGAGCAACACAAGCTCTCTCAACCTTCTTCATAGAAGAGGTGCTCCAGCCCTCTGATCACCTTGGTTGCCTTTCTCTGGACTCACACTAATAAAGTCCTCATAGTTCTTACCTTAGAGCTGAGCACAGCACTTCAGAGTGGTTTTTGTGGGCTGCAAGTGCACATTGCTGAGTCTCGCTGAGCTTCTTGTCAACCAACAACTCCAAGTCATCCTCAGGACTGCTCTCAAGCCATTCTCTGCCCAGCCTGTATTTTTGCTTGGGATTGCTCTGACCTTGAACTTGGCCTTGTTGAACTTCGTGAGTTTTGTGCAGGCCCACCTCTCAAACCTGTCCAGGTCCTCCTGGATGATCTCCCTTCCCTCCAACACCTCGACCTGACCACATGGATGGATGTCATAGGGAAAACTGATCCTGCACTTGATCCTGCTATCTATGTTGCCAACAAGATGTTAAAAAGCACGAATCCAAATATTGACCCCTAAGGAAGGCCAGTTGTCACTGGTCTCTGCTTGGATATCGAGCCTTTGACCACAATTCTCGAGTGTGACCATGCTGCCAGTTCATTACCCACTGCATGGCCCATCCATCAAAGCCATCCCTCTTTAGAGAAAAGGATGTCATAAAGGACAGTGTCAAAATTTCAAGTACTTTATCAAACTCACTGTCCATCTCTTCTCCATGGAGGTATCATTAATGGAAGCAGAATCAGGGTCCTGATATAAGCTAGAGAGGAAGATGCTTAGCACTTGGCTGAGTTTCTACTTTTTTCTGCTAGAAGCTGTGATGTAACAGCAAAGAAATAAAAGCTAGCTGACAAAAGTATTTACCAAGCCTATTAAGAAATACGTAGTATAATCAGGCATGGCATCTGGAAAATATACCTACAATATAAAGCATATACACATGATAGTCCCTTATTTCAAGAGATCATTTTTCTGTGAAGGCAGTTTCCAAAATGTCATCTTTCATTGGAGCCAAAATTGTCTCAAACTTCTTTGTTTCTATTCTGGTCTACATTTCATGGGCAATAACTAATATAGGATCACAGGACACAGTGATATTAAAAACAAGGTGACACTTAGAGAAAATAACTCCTGTCTATAATATAGTCCAGTTTAGGAGTCCTTTCTTCTGTATTCAGATATTTTTTAAATTTATCTGTGAAACCAATGGAGGAAAAAGATGTAATTTAAAAACTCTTGCTTACAAAACCAATAAAAAATAGCAAAACAACCCAAAGGTTCTGATTCCATTTGTTTTTCCATGTCATACGCCTTTTTAATGAAGTCACCTTATGGCAATGATGTTGCCTTTAGGGCACTAATGTGCACAGTATTCCTGGTTATGCCAGTAGAATCTAGGTGACTTTAAGCATTCAGTAGAACAATCAATAAATATTTTAGTATAACCAGGAAAGTACTGCTTCAAAGCAAATTGTATCTAGAGTAACACATTTCCATAAATACCTTTGCCCTGAAGATAATTCCCAGAATGTATCTTTAATCAGATCCAAAAAACCCCAAAATATCTTCATTTCCTTTATTCTGTGGCTATTGTGGCAGACACAACCCACAGGGCATTCCAGAGACTCACTAAAAATTACAGTGATGGACATGTATAAATCTAAAAATTTGGCTTCAAGTTAAAGCAAGAACTTCTACTTCCTCTTTGTTCCTCAAGAGAGAGTAGCATTTTCAGATTACTGTTCATCCCACCTCACAGGAGTTTTCTGTCACAGGATGATTTCTTTTCAGGAATGGTTCTCTCGCTGCACCCACAAGTGACTTCAAAGGAACAGTAGATAACCAGTTAAGGACAGGTGCCTTACTTCTGAAATAACCAAGCTCAGTGACATGAATCTCTAGTTATTAGTCAAAATACATTTTTCTGGGGAACTCAATAATTACTTTCAGGTTTCCTTTTTTTTTTAAGTATATAGAGAGAAGTATTTCTCACCCATCAAATATGTATATGTCAGACAGTAAACACATAATTGATGCAATCTTCCCCCTCCAGGTTGATATTCAAAATCATCCTCAATTTTCTGAACCACTTAGTTGCATCAAATAGGCTTCCAGATCTCTTTATACTCACTACAGTTCATCCAGAATTACTTTTGCCCATGGGACCAGTCTAACAATTTTAAAGAACATTGAGTACTCCTTTAATAATCCAGAATATTCTTTTCTTCGAGAGTTGTCTGCTCCATTGTTTCACAAAATATTTTTAAACCTGAAACTATGGAAGTTAATTCCCCATGTAAAGGCACTTTATTGATGATAAGGACCTTGGCAACTGAAGACTACAAAATCCTTCTTACCTGTGCTAATCTATATTGCCAAATCAGAATGTTGGCTGCTTTATTCCACATTTTGCCATGTGGGGGGAAAAAAAAACAAAAAAAAACAAACAAACAAACAAACAAAAAAAAAACACAAACTTTTTTTGTCATTATAACTGTAACTACATGAAGGGATTTTGTGCCCTGGCCAAAGATCACACCTCATCATGTGGCTATTTCTAATAGGTAAACAAGTAGGAGGTTGCAACACAGGCACATACATGAAGAGGCAAAGGATAAAGGACAAATGTTTTACTAAAAGACCTAATGTTAAGATAGTGAGCATCCTTAGTTCCAGTTAATAAAGAGATCTGGCCAATTTATACAATGCATCAGTTTCAGCAAAGTGTATTTGTTTAACTTGAGCATGTGGTTAAATCCCACTGAAAACAGTAAGAGTTAAAAAGATTCTTTAAAAAATTATTGTAGGAAGACTGAACCACTCATGCACTTTATTGTATCAGAACTGTTGACCACTACAGAACTCCCAATTTCATCTATCACATATCTGGATCCAACATTAAAACTGTCTGGCTAAATATCCACACTGGGTAACACAGCATATTAATACTTCATCCAGAGGGTAGGTTACACTAATTTTGTTTCAAAGGGCACTCCTTGTACATCTTTCAAAAGTTTTATCACAATAGCTTGTGATACTGACTCCAGGAAATTAAAACCTATCAATTTCCTGTCTGGTTAGATGAAAACCATCACATACACAGACACACACACACACAGAGACTAATTGGTTTATCGATATGCAAATGTTACAATTAGGGATTATGGCTCTGGAACGTTAACATCTTAGTCAGGATATCAGAAGGCTAAAGACGTCTCCCACCAGTTTTCTCAAAAATGCATTTTGAGAATATTATCATTTTATTACCAGACTGATAAATAAACTTTATCCTCTGAGCTCATATAAAACCCTAAGCAGAGGGGAGTGGGGTGGTGAAGGGGAAGAACAGGAGCAGTAGAATTAATACAATTTTTTAATACACAGGAGAATTGGGGACTGTGCCATGGCTCCCCTTGAAATAAATTTTATTTGCACTTTTTCCCACTTTAAGCATTCCAGGTGCCTGTCTGTTTTTAACATCTTCTTCTGCCTCAATAAATTTTTTGAAACAAGACACTGTCATACATTCAGTGAGTCACAGTTGAAAAATAAAAGTAATCCCTCAGTGGGAGAAATACACTCGAACTGGAGAACAGGAAAAAAATATATTATTTTTTTAAACTGATGGTGATACACTTTAACAGTTTTTTTCCAACCTTGTTTTGTTTTGAAACTGTCAGACAATGTTCACTGAATGCTTTATAAGCAAAACAGCTATTTCCTAAGGCTATACAAATAGTACTTAAAAAAGAGATACTTTTCTAACACTGATTAAAAGAATTTATGAACTCAGAGGGATCATTAGTTGAGATCAAACTCTTAGGCCACATTTACACCTTAGGAAGTACCAATTTGCTGTGCTGATTGCCTGAGCCACCTTCCGACCAGGACACTGAAGGTCAGACAGAAATGGTGTTATCTGGTTATGGAGGCAAACACAGGGCTCAGGCATGAGCATCTATTGCAGACACTTTTTTCCTGCTGTTGATGTTAATTCCTTGCAGTCCCTCAGAATATCTGCCTCAACCTCTCTTCATATGAACTCCCACTGTTCTATTTTTATTTGCATTTATTGGAATTTGAGAAGACAGCATGTGAACCACACAGATAGCTATGACCATTTCATCTTTGAAAACCTGGTATAGAACTATTTGGACTGAAGAAAGTCAATGAAAAAACAGACTGGAGAATTTGAGGAGAATGTTGAGGAACCCCTTCAACCATGTCAGCTGAGGCTGGACCTTGGTACACAGCACAGCCCCTCTGAAAGCCCAGAGTGGCATGATTATTTGTTCAATACCCTGATTAATTTCAGTGGAAAATCTGTTTCAGCAGGTGTTTGGTAGCATTTTGTCACGGCTTAACCCCAGCTGGCAACAAAGCCCTACAAAGCCACTCGCTCACTTCCCCTCTACCCATCCCAATGGAATAAGGGAGGGATTTGAAAGGTTAAAATTATAAAATTCAGTGGATTGAAATAAAAACAGTTTAACAGATAAAGCAAAAGCCGCACAAACAAGCAGAGCAGAATAAAGAATTCATTTCCCATTTCCTGTGGGCAGGCAGGTCTTCAGACATCTGTAGGGCAACAGGGCTTCAGTGACTTAGGAAGAGAAACACCATCACTCTGAATGTCCCCCTTCATTCTTCCTTTCCCCACTTTATATACTGAGCANTACAAAGCCACTCACTCACTTCCCCTCTACCCATCCCAATGGAATAAGGGAGGGATTTGAAAGGTTAAAATTATAAAATTCAGTGGATTGAAATAAAAACAGTTTAACAGATAAAGCAAAAGCCGCACAAACAAGCAGAGCAGAATAAAGAATTCATTTCCCATTTCCTGTGGGCAGGCAGGTCTTCAGACATCTGTAGGGCAACAGGGCTTCAGTGACTTAGGAAGAGAAACACCATCACTCTGAATGTCCCCCTTCATTCTTCCTTTCCCCACTTTATATACTGAGCATGATGCCATATGTTATGAAAAATCCCTTGGATCAGTTGGAGTCAGCTGTCCCAGCTGTGTCCCCTCCCAACTCCTTGTGCACCCCCAACCTCCTTGCTGGGGTGGGGTGAGGAGCAGTAAAGTCCCTGGCTCTATGTAAGTCCTGCTAAGCAGAAAGTAAGGCATCCCTGTGTTATCAACACTGTTTTTAGCACAAATGCAAAACACAGACCTGCACCAGCTACTACAAAGGACATGGAAACTACCCCAGCCAAAACCAACACAGGTCGGCTCTTAGTATCGGATTTAATCAGTAGTGCTTTACTGTCAAACCAGAGATGGTGTGATGATTTGTATTACAGACTTGAGCCTGTGGAAACCTGACACGAGTAGCTCTTTTTTCTCCTATACTTTTACTCTCTCTTGCCATTGTTTGCAGAGAGCTTTTTTAGTATATTATCCATGGGTAACAGTAAGCTGGTCTTTTTCATACCCACTCTTCTCTTTCATTCACTGTAAATACTAGGTCTTATTCTTTGTTTCATCCCTCAATGCCCCCCACATATTTAGCTGTTCCAGTACTTTCTAGAGTTGCTCCCTCTGTTTAAATATTGCACCAGATTACTTTCCATTATTTTCTTTTCCTAATCTAGGAAAAAAGATTTAAAAATACAGTTATTTCAGAAAAGAGTAATTTCTCTAAGTTCTCAATATACCACAACAGACCTTTAAGGGATCATTGTCCAAAACACATGAAGTAATGCAGTCAGTAGTAACATGTACTGTGTGAAAGGACAGAATCTCTCATTGTACACCCTGTGTAGCATTGCCAAGATAGAGTTGCAAAACTGGATTTGAAACAAAAAATATTGCTATATATCTTTATAGCAATGTATTATAAAATAAGGGGTAGATTGTCATAACAGTAGTCCCAACAAGGATTGAATACAACAAAATTCAACAGGATTATCAGTTTTAAATTTATATAATAACAATATTTTGTGTCTTTCATAAAAAATATTGTAACCTCTTAAGAAACTTCAGTGACTCTAGATGTTTTCTTGTCTCTCTCTTCAATTGTGAAGTGTTATTATTGCATAATAGACCCATTCCAGCTGGAGGTCCTAATGTAGCTATCTCTCCTTAATGGGACCAGCTCTGAAAATTCAGCTTCACTGGGTCAGATACATTTATTTACTTTTTTCAGATGCTAAACAGGTTTCCACAGAAACCTTTTGCTTGAGTACAGTCAAATTTACATTCTTGGTATTTCTCACCTAGATTGGAGCCAAGACTGAGGAGATATTTGAATTCTCATCTTGGAAGCAATTAATCTCACGTAATTCTCAAGATAAGATTCAACTGTGGGTATACACAGTTGACTTCAGATGTCTAAATCATTTTATTCTACATGTAAGCTCCAACTGCCATCAATATGGACACCTACATTTGATCAGGTGGATCAATCTTTTTGTAGACTCCATTGGTTGTATTGACAAGAGATGCAAAACAACTGCCTAAACATATGTTTGTAGCCCTATTTAACCCTCCATAGAGACTTACCAACATCTGTACAATGCTGGGAGCTATGACAGAAGATCTATGGGAGCCATCTGTCATTGTAGAGTAAAACACAGGGGTCAGCTGATACCCTTAGATATTCTATGTCTATGTGCAGACAACTGAAGATTCCACTAACCACACCCACTAGAGAGTTTAGATAAGTGTACATCCAAACATATGGAACATTTAGGTTTAGTTTTTTTAATCTCGTGCTGAAAGCAAATGTTTTTGTCTCCAGCTCAGAAGGAGACATCCAGAACTGGTGTCTTGCATTGCTCAGATTGCTACCCATCATGATACAGAGGTAGGAGTGCTGAGGCTGAGGTCACATTACCATTAAGTCAGGGTTTCATTAGGCATTCAAGTTCACTGTTGCAAAATACCAGCAATATATACTGACTTTCTCCAGATTTTCTTATTCTGGCCTCAGTATTGAATTGCTCAGTGTTGTTCTGGTGAAAGCAGAGCGCAAGAAAAACTACAGATGGTTTTAGACTTCTCTCCAGCATAGGCAAAAATTAACTTTGTGGCCTTAAGGATAAAAGCAAAATAGTTAATATGCATCTGTTCCTGCTTCCCTCCTCTCATACTTCACTACTGGAATGGTCCTCCCACAGTAGGAAGAGCAAGCCCAAGAATGCACTGGTGTACTGGGTACACAGGTGGCAGTGCCTAAACCATCTTTTATCTCAGCTAGGAGGCTCAGTTGGTCTTTCACCCTTCAGAGAAGCTGTCACATGGAGATGCCACCAATTTAACTGCTACACATTATCTTCTTCCCTAAGAAAATTATTAAACTATCTACACTAAAATCTGGAAGACTGGCAAGCATTGCAGTGTGCCATGAAGTACCACTGCTCGCTTTTCTACATCTTCCTTGTGAGCCTCTTTATAGCCCTCTAAAAGTGTTGTTTTCTCTCTCTCTCTCTCAAAAAAAAAAAAAAAAAAAAAAAAAAAAAAAAAAAAAAAAAACACCCCCCTTTTNCACCAAAAAACCCCCTCCTTATTTTTTGCATATGTTTTGCAAAAATATTAGCTAAGCATGAGGGGGATGGAATCTTTTATCTATTCAAATTCCAACCCTTTTACTGAAATATGAATAACTTGTATTACTGTTTAACCCTTGTCTCTTTACTCAGAAATGTTTTCAAAGAACATGAGCTCCTCTGAAGCAGTTTCTCACTTTGAACTCAAGCCTATTCTTTGTCATATTAAACATTTCTGAAATGCTGCTTAATCCTCCAACACTTATCAAAATTTCCAGCATGTTTTCTACAGACAAATCACACAAGCTCAGGAGCTCCTCAGCATCTGGAGCTAATCTTACAGATATCTGATGTCTGGAGTCTGTCTGAAGCATGGACACAAAACCATGTTCCCTGATGCAGAATCTGTCTGACCCTTTTGATTGTCTACTCTGTATCCTTGGTCTTCAGCACTGTGCTTTAAACA
>VXBB01024301.1:980757-1038182 GCA_013399915.1 Illadopsis cleaveri
AACCACAAAACACACCAAAAAACCCCCTCCTTATTTTTTGCATATGTTTTGCAAAAATATTAGCTAAGCATGAGGGGGATGGAATCTTTTATCTATTCAAATTCCAACCCTTTTACTGAAATATGAATAACTTGTATTACTGTTTAACCCTTGTCTCTTTACTCAGAAATGTTTTCAAAGAACATGAGCTCCTCTGAAGCAGTTTCTCACTTTGAACTCAAGCCTATTCTTTGTCATATTAAACATTTCTGAAATGCTGCTTAATCCTCCAACACTTATCAAAATTTCCAGCATGTTTTCTACAGACAAATCACACAAGCTCAGGAGCTCCTCAGCATCTGGAGCTAATCTTACAGATATCTGATGTCTGGAGTCTGTCTGAAGCATGGACACAAAACCATGTTCCCTGATGTAGAATCTGTCTGACCCTTTTGATTGTCTGCTCTGTATCCTTGGTCTTCAGCACTGTGCTTTAAACACAACAGGTGCACTACATCTCCTATAAAACAAACTTCAGCCTCAATCTAAGGGAAAAGAAAAAACTTTAGGGAAAACATGTCTGGGCATTATGTGCTTTGTCCTGGGAAGTGATTTTGGCACATGTTATATCAATTTAATATTAAGCATGAGCCACCAAGGAACTGTGAAAATTCCAACTGTAATTAAGTGGAAGCACTATGCAGGAAGCAGGTATCATTTTGGCCTGTCCAAGATTTGCATGGGACTGCAGTGTATCAAAATTCAATGAGTTGTTCTCCCGAGGTGCTGTCTGACAAATACTAAGATGACATTCTGAAAACTCACTAGGTTAATAGTATTTTTTTTGTCATTATTATTTACATTTTGTAAGTGTAGGTACTGTATTGTAGGTACTGGAATGCCCTGCGAGTTATGTCTATTATCTGTACTAGTTGTACATCAGAATCAGGTCTTCAGAACAATCCATTCTGACACTTCTAGAACTACTCAGTTTCAGTTTAAAAGTTCTTCCCTTTTAAGATAAAAGATTGATTTCAGCATTCATCTCAGTGTTGCCTTCAGCATTCATCTTATATTGCCTTGAGAATGGCCTACTGTGACTTTGGAAATCCCAGCCTTTGATTATTTTACTGTAATTTTTTTTATTTGTAAGATACTGATGTAAAGAAATAATGCTGAACAACAACCCTTTGTACTATTGAATGAAATGTGAACACAAAGATACTCACTGACCTGAGGAATTTGAGCTTCCAATATAAAAGAGAAGAGAGGAGGTGAATACAAGTAGACTGGCAAGGCAGATGACTGAGAAGCATTTCTTATTTACCTGCCCAAGTCCTTACTAAACAACTGCAATTCTTTCAAATAAAAGGCTTATCACATCTTCGCTTAATCTTGCTTTAATTCATTCTCATAATTTTAAGTTGTGATAAATAAACATTTTAATTATATTTCCTTTATGATATTTTAGGATTCTCAAAAACATTTCTTTCTCCTGTTCTTGTTACAATCTTTTGCAACAGACTACTCACACAGGTCTGTTTTGTTTCTATGCCTATTAGATAACTAATGTTTATAAACAACATAGTTTTTCTCTGAAAGGTCAATGCCTCCGTCACTACCTTGTCCCATTTCATTGGTTTGCATAGCAAGGTTTTGGAAGCACAGGGGCTACAGGGAGGACTTCTGTGAGAAGCTTCTGGAAGCTTCCCATATTAGCAGAGCCAATGCCAGCCAGCTCCAAGATGGACCCGCTGCTGGAGAAGTCCAAGGCCATCAGCGCTCCAGTGATGCCTCTGGGATAAAGTGTATAAGAAGGGTAAAAGAACCTGCACATCTGCAGCCAGCCTGCATATGTAACAGGAACAGCCCTGGGCCATTTCCAAGTTCAGTGCAGAAGGTGGGGCAGGAGGTGCTCCATGCACCAGAGCTGAGATTCCCTGCAGCCCATGGTGCAGCCCATGGTGGGGCAGCTGTGCCCCTGCAGCCCATGTAAGTCCATGGTGGATCAGATGTCCACCAGCAGCCCCTGGAGCATCCCAGCCAGAGCAGGGGAATGCCTGAGGGAGGATGTGACCCCACTGAAAGCCCACTCTGGAGCAGGCTTCTGGCATCTGCAGCACCGTGGAGAGAGGAGCTCATGCTAGAGCAGGTTTGCTGGCAGGACTTTTGAAGCCCTGAGGGACTCATGCTGGAGCAGCTCATTCCTGAAAGACAGCAGCCTGTGGGAAGGTGCCATGCTGGAGCAGTTCATGAAGAATTGCAGCCCATGAGAAGGACTCAGATTGGAAAAGTTTGTGGAGGACTGTCTACTCTAGGAAGGACCCTACTGGAACAGGAGAAGGGTATGAGGAGTCATCCCTCTGTGGAAGGAGCAACAGAGACACGTGATGACTTGGCCACAGCCCCCATTCCCTGTTGCCTTGCACCCTTGGAAGTTAACCCAGAAAAGGAAAAGGGGACGGGGCTGGTTGGGGCAAAGGTGTATTAAGGTTGGGGGTTATTTCTCATTACCATATTCTGATTTGAATGGTAATAAATTAATTTTCACCAAATTGAGTTCATTTTGTCCATGATGGTAATTGGCAAGTGATCTGTCCCTGTCCTTATCTCCACCCATAAGCTTTTCATTTTATTTTCTCCCCTTTATCCAGTTAAGGAGAAGAATGATAGAGCAGCCTTGGTGGGCATCTGGCATTCAGCCAGGGCCAACTCACCACATCAGTAAGTCAGAAGGGCTCTCTGTGCATAAGTTAACCAAACTTTTTTCTTTTTTACATTGCTACACTTTCTACTGATTTTTTTTTTCTCTATGGCTATTTCATGGTTTAATTGTTCTTTCTGCTTATAGGATAGTCTGGTGCACAACCGTGTTTATTTTCTGAACAAGCTCCTACCTTTTAACAGCCACCATCTATTCATTCCCAAGACTGAGCAGTTAAACTGTGCAGCATTGTGCTGCACATAATGAGGGTAACAAGGAGCTGAGTGACATGTTTCTAAAAACAAACAAGCAAACAACCCTCTGAATCAACCTCTGAATCACTTATAAAAACTTCATTATACACAATACAAAATTGACTTATTTTTCTCTTAGAACTGAGAAATGATCACCTTATGTGAATTTTACTTTATTTTTTTGCTGTAGTGGTTTAGCCATTTGCCCTCCACTTGAAAAAAGCAAATAGAGAGCAGAGGAAACAAACTCCAATCAACACAAATCCTTTAATTAGGAAACTGACATCTCTGACTAATATCCAGACTTATGCAATAATATTCTGTCAAAAGAAAAAAATATCATTATAAAGTTCATTTTTAGCTTTCCCTCATGTACTTTTTTAGTGTTTGAGGAGAACATGACATGCTTGTGGGGCCCAGAGGAGACACATGGCCAAGTGATACGTAACAACTACTTAACAGCAGAACCATAGTCTGTCTGCCCTGTAGGACTAAGACAAAACTGTGTGGACCTGAGCCAGTCCATGGCTACTGACATGCAGAACAGGGTTTATTCCTTGTGCGTTCCTTATTTAGCTTCATAGAGATTAGCCATGGCATTTCCAGTTCTCAGAGTTCCCTCCTCTCTCAACAGACAAAAACTCAATAAATAGCAAAAATCCATAGCAATGATTTTAATGATCTGTTCTTGTAATGATTTCTTTCTGATACCTTTGTAATGATCACTTTATTCATCAAGATAAAAAATCAGTTTGTAAGTAGATATATTGAATAAGTGAAAATTAGCTATTTCCTACCTCTGAGGAAGTGTAAAGTCTGATGGACCCTGGTAAAAAAACTGTGTTAAAATAAGCTCCTTTCACTTCAAAATGTTAACAATAGAAAGAAAGTCTGCATATTTACTTACTTTTTGGTAACACATCTTAGGGATAAAATACCAGCAGTCCCTTAATCACATTCATAGCACAATTTTATCAATGCCTTATTCAAACACAGCTCTTTTGGCAAGGGATCTAAAATAAAACTGATATAACAGTTCATGTTATATCCTTTAAAGTATTCAAAATTACTACAACGTTTTGTGTCTCATTAGGTTTCTACCTCTTTTCACATTTAAGTAAGTTGTCCATAAACCCATAATATTCTACTCTCCTAGAGTGCATGCCTGCTGTTATTATAGCAATTCTCCAAAGCTCCTAGTATTTGCATATGCAAATTGAAGCCATAGTGATATTTTTTGTTGATGGACATAATCCTGCTGTTAATATCCACAGAAGTCTTGATATGTATCTGTGGTTTTATCTATTGCCTCCAGTATACCATAAGTCTTCAGCCATATTCATTAGATTCAATTAGTGACATTCTGCCCTGTGAGAATCTGTCAACAGAAAATAGGCACAGTAATGCTCAGAAAATTGTCAAAATAAACACATTTTAAAAAGTATTAGATGACTGAAACCACAGTAGACTAAAATCCATCAGTAGCCATGTACTTAATAGATCATTCTATGCAATTCAATAGAAATATATATGCATAGATAAATAAATAAAATTCAAATAAATAAAACATTAAAAAATAAATAGAAAAGATACGAGAAATGTGGCAGAGCCTAACAGTGGCATTTAATCCATTATTCTACCTCAAAACTGGATTGCTGGCACTTAAAATTACGTTAGATTGGTTTCAGTTTATTTCCTTTTGAAAATACAGTGTTAATATTTTTGCTAGCATTTGTTGCTTTTATAGTTAGCATTTCTAGATTATTTCAGAATTTTTATCCTTCCCCATCTCTATGCCTTTCAATATTTCCATTCTTCTAATTTTAACTGATCCACATTTGCAATTGCAACTTCTCTGTCCAAAGTTTTCAGCCTGTGAGTGATTTTAAAGTGTTTTTATCATTATTAATTACTCAGGCTATAATTATTTTAAGAATTGTGGAATATTTCTTCCTTTGTCCTGGTTTCTTTCAGATTGTTTTTTGAATTATTAACTTGAATTTTAGTATTGTATTTTGTCATACTTGGAGTTCCTCTAAGTATGATGACATCTATGGATTAAATCATGGTCTTGATTTGATTACGCAATTTATGTAATTAAAATTCATAGTGAAGGGAACTGTGCTTCAAGATGGATGGGGAACAAGTAATAAGTTTACCTGGTTATGTGCCACTCTACACTCTTCCCCACTGTACTTTTGATATGTTTTCCCAGTTTGCTTTCAGGAATGCAGTGTAAGGCAATATAAAAAACCTTGGTGAAAATGAAATATATTATCATTATTTCTTCTTTGCTGATATCACCCATTATTCCCTTATAAAAGAAAATTAGATTGATTTGAAAGTATATCTCCTTGGCAAAGTCATCTGTGCTGCTACTCTTCTTATTATCTTCCAAGTGCTTACTCTTTGTTTTAGAATTTTTCCAGGATTTGAAGTTGCATTGTCTATAAATTCACACTTTATTTTTTCCCCCTTTATACACATGTAAGTTAAGAGTACTCCTTTCCAATTCAGCAATCCCTTTTATGTCCTCCACAAGTTCTCAAAGATAACTACTACTGTATGAGCTTTGGCCCATACAGAGGTCGGGATCAGAAGGCTCAGACAAGCACCAAACCTGAAAATACCAAAACATGGTCAAACAAGGTCTGTTTCTGTTCTAGGCTGAGCTGTTATCCTAAGTTTACTCATTCTCATAAGTAAGCTTTATAACGAACAGTGAAAAAAACCCGATCCTTTACCTCTTTGATTTGGTTATACCATTTAGAGATAGCTACTCCATTA
The DNA here is from genome assembly GCA_013399915.1 of Illadopsis cleaveri. Classification (NCBI taxonomy): domain Eukaryota; kingdom Metazoa; phylum Chordata; class Aves; order Passeriformes; family Timaliidae; genus Illadopsis; species Illadopsis cleaveri. The sequence continues at coordinate 986,482 of VXBB01024301.1, forward strand.
CACTGAATAAATTTCCAGCAGTTTTCTTTGAGTCTTCTATTGATAATCCAGTCAATGAATGATTTCTTATTACCTTCAGTTTCTCTTTCTAGCTACAGTTCATTCTGTATTCTCCATGATGATTGTGTTCCTACCTTCTCCTGATGATCTCTCTGTGTGTGCAGCAGGCTATGCTTGTCTCTCCTTTTGAATGAATAAATACATCACAATTTAGCCAAAAGTTTTAAATATCTTTTATAATCTTTATCTTCACTGAAATACTGTGTGATTTCTTGATAAACTGCAACATTTTATTTTAACTTTTATGAGATCTTCCATACAATTATGTATATCTATCAAAGTCTCCTGGGTTTAGAAGTTATTAGTGGCACAGAGACAGAAAGACAGAGAGAAAGAGAACTGTGGGAACCTCACTGGAAGTATCCTTGAGAGATCCATCTGCTTGCACAAAAGCCCATTTGCAGATAAGAATACAGTCCTAACCTACCTATCCAGCTGATTCAAATCTATACAGTTCCAGGGATTCCTGCTGCTGCACTAACCACTCTGGAGCTGTGGCTCCCCAAAGCACTTGGCATCAACAAATGAAAACAGCCACAGCCTGCTGAAAACAGCATGTTCGGTTTTGCATTCAGTGTGTAAACTGTAAGCTGGTTTCAACCATATTTTGTTACCCTTTGAAATGTTTCCTCAATAGTAGGTTGCACCATCTGTTGCACTGTTTGCCTGCATGTTTTGCTTGTTAAACTGCTCCCTCAGCAGCACACAAAAGAGGAAGAACAGTGGTGATGCCTTTCAGGAAGGTGTCCCTGCCCTCCGCCTACCTCCTCCCACTGCAGCGCTGCAGTGCACACAACAGATATTTCCCTAGTCCTACCTCATGCTTATTTATTTTAGGACCTAAGCCAAAGTCCACTATAAAACCTATGAGACTTTAAAATTTGGCAATCTCATTCCTTGTGAAGCTTATAGGTATGTTTTATGTGCTAAGGGCACAGAACCACCCATGCCAAAGCAAAATATTAAGAAGAATCATCTCAGTATTCACCAGGCAGTGTGAGCTCTGCCACAGCTAATCCAGAATACCCTTTTAAATATGGAAGAAATGTTGATTAGAAGTCAATAAACCTGATTTTTATTGTTTGTCTACTGGCAAACGATACTTAAATGGTCCTAGTATGAACTCTGTCTCCTGGTTAAGTGTTGGCATATTATCATGACAGGAAGAATACTATGTCTTGGTTCACATAATGAAGCAGGGCTTTCCTTCAGTTGCCTTTCATTCTCAGTATCTAAGCAGTAGGGAAAGAAATTTAACAACTTTTCTTTTTTTCCTCCTTTCCTGGTGTGTTTATTAAGCCTGAGTAAATAACATACAATGACTTTATATGAAATATTCTCTGAAACATGTTGACAAAGCCTTGCACTATTCTATATAATTCCAAATTATTCTCTTCATGAACTGGATGAATGATGGGAGGAAGGGGAAACCCAGTGACTAATGCATACAAAAAAGACTACAGAATGCTCTGAATAAATTATGCAACCCAAGTTTATTCAGCCAGTTCTGCTCTGAATAACATGACATAGTTTTCTTGTGACTTTAAGTCACCTCAGCAACAGGGACCAATGAGGAGCTGAGCTCATCGAATGGGAAATGTTTTTCAGGATGAAAATCTGTCGTGAGCAATCAGGGCCTCTGTCCCAGCTCATATCAAGGAACTTCATCCAGCAGGAATACAACGCCTGAATATCCCTTACAGGGAAATGAAGACTTTTCTTGTGCCATCTTCTGCTCAAGGGTCATACCCATCACACATGGCAATAGGATAGGTGTGATACATTCATATGATTCTCTAATTTCTCCCTACAACTGCTATTTTAGAAAAGTATTGATAGAGCCTTGCTTTTTCTTGAATTCCCATGCAAAAGATTGTCATGCAGACAAACATAAATATTTACCTACTACCCAGCCTTGATAGCAAATCAATTAAAAAAACCTCAGCAAGGTCACCACACTTGAGCTTGATGACAACATCTAAAATATTTCTCATGGAACAGAATGGCTTCTGACAGGTGAAGGAAAAATAGCCATACATAACTAGCCACTCCGCGTTTCTTTGTAACAATCAGAGAAAATCAGGCGTCTCTAGAGTGGAATTAGGCTCATTCTGGTCAGGAATTTGAAACAAATCAGATTAATCATACTCTAAAAGCCTGTTACTATCCATTGGCTGAAAATGGAAGCTAAGATGACTTGTCTGTGTTTCAGAGGCTAAACATGTATGCTTAACCTGGAGTGAGTTCAATCCCACCCACAACCCTGGCTGCACACAGAGGCAGGTGCAGGTTCCATAACAGAGCTATGTCATACAGTGTGGGAGCACACCAGCTGGTACTAATGATCCCTCAGCTTCCCTGGGAAATCTGTCCCAGTATTTCTGTGTCCAATACAGTGAACCAGACACCAAAAGAAGATCTGGCCTCTTGGAGTTTATTTCCTTCTCTACAATCTTTTCCAGGTGGCTGAGCCCTGATCAAATATTTATAGAATTAAATATTTCTCTTCTCTGTGGGAGGGAAACAGTAAAAGTACAGATCCTAATTTGTTTTTGCAGAGGGCTGGAAATAACAACAAACAGGTCATTAAAACTAATCCTCTTTCTCGTTGTTTTTTAATTTTTTTTTATTTTTTCATTCCTTGCAGATGCGAATAAACTTTCCAAGGACAAATCTGAACCCATAAGTTTCTTTCTCATAAGAATATTAACAGGTGAGTATGGGTGTTTCAGGAAATCTGCACAGCCTCTTCTACCAGAAATGCTTCTTGGTTTTTTATCCGTAGAATTTGGCGGCTCCCAGGGGTCCTCATCAGTGAGCATGCCTTCACACAGTAAGGTCTACACAAATCCAGACACAAAAAAAGGCCCTCATTTCAAAATGTTAATGTTCTAAGGCAAGAGAGACAAAACCTGACAACTTCTCTTCAGAGACCCTATTTGAGATGCATGTCTGTAAAAATACATTGTATTTATAGGTATTTTAATCAATGAAATTGTATTAGAAGATATTCACAGGCACAGGAACTCATTTTACTTAACACTTTTACAGGCACATTTTTGTTCTGTGTCAAAGGAGTCAACCAAAAGTAATTTTTGGAGAGGGTTCAGGTGGGCAATTGTACATTGCCACCCTGTTTTGGAGAAGAACAGTATGCATGGTGCAGATGTGGGCTGTTCCACATCAGCATCAAAAAGCTGTGCTAAGTATATTTTCTTTACTAGAAATGACATTGTTTTATATATGCCCTTCCTCAATGCATTGATTAACTAAAATACAGATTTTCTTTTTTTGGTTTTTTTTTTTGGTTTTTTTTTTTACTTTTAAGACAGGAAGAGCGTTGGCCATGGTTAGCTTAGGAAATCTTTCTTTTTAAGTGACTGCCTGTATAACAAAGCCACTCAAAAATCCCCAGCTTTCAAACTGACAAGGAGATGAGACACAGACATGTTGAAACCTGTTTTGCCAACTGCAGTCCCTCCTGTTACATGTCACTTCCTCAGCAACGAGGCTTTCCTCAAGATGCAGCACTACAGTTCTCCATCACTACAACATTGGTCAAAAAAATCCCCTGAGGCAAATTTTGATTCTCAGAAACCTGCAATTCACGTTTTTTCTAGCAGTTCAATATAAGAAAAAAAGGGATTTAATAGTCTTTGGGATAAGGTGGGTTTTTTCTTCTTAGTTGTTTGAGGTTTTTTCAGCACAGGCTGCCATGGAACTTGCCATAAAACTAAAAAGCCTGCTCCTACCAGCACATGAGGACAAAGGGCTATATTGTGACTATCTTCCCTAGCAATCCCAGTTTAGTCATCCTTACTGTCATATTGTCTAGGTGATGGAGCAGCTCAGTTCACTGCCACCCACCACTGCCAGACACTAAAAAATTCTGTGAATAGATGTTATAACAATATGTAAATTAGATAGAAAACGGTGCTGTTTTCCTCATAATATCTAGAGTATGTTGTATATTTTCTAGGTCTCTAACTGGAAATTTGGAAGTTTAGGAAAGTGGATAATACTGAAAATATTTTATGATCTTCAGAGGAAAGAGAAATAAAATGAAAGCTGAAGTGTGAGTTAACTGTAGGCAGAACCTAACACTTATTTATTCATTCTTTCTACTCAACCTGCTGAAATGAGAGAAACTAAATTATACTTTTAAAGTTCTTTTAAGCAACAAAAACCAGATGACTGGAGAGCTAGGATCAGCAGAACTTTAAATATCAATGACTAAATTAGTAGCTTATTCTAATACTGTCGAAACAACAACAAAACCACTAAACCACAGTATTGTAAGTCAGAATGTAGACAAAAAAAATGATTCTGCTCCTTTTTAGAGTTTCACAGGATGCCATTATAAGTCTTTTTCCACCACATCTTTTTTATGTCCACAGAGGAGACTCAGGTAAAGGATATCTGCTTAGCTGGGACATGCTGACATTGGTGCTGGGAGAGTGGAGAACAAAGACAGAGAATAGAAGAAAATTAAGTGTTGGATTCATCTCATCTGACACCATAGCTCTATGGTGGTGAGCCCATCTAAACTGGTTGTCCTCTGGTAATAGAAAGTGAAAAAGATCAGACACTTGTAGGCACCACATAAAATTTGGGTCTGATTTTCCAGCATGTCAAGTCACAGGACCCCCACCAGACTGACCAACACAATCTGAACAAAATGACAACAGGGAGCTGTACTAAGCAGTGACTTGCCAGGATATTTGCTGCCATCAGGTAACAGTACAGTTTTAAACATAAGAAGGAGAAGAATGAGGTGTCGTTGTGTTCAGAGGAAGCCTTGTAATGCTTTACAGCAACCTGCATCTCAGGAACCACAACATAGAATGGAGGATGGGAGTAATCAAAACCAATCCATGTGTTTGTAAATGCAGATCTTAGGTTCTCAGGGGATTTTCAGAGAAAAGATACTTAACAAAATTGAAGGACTATTATTCCAGTTTGTAATGTTTTTAAATCATAAGCTTGAAAAACACATACAACTCAACAGGCATTGGCAGGTGCCATGTGTGATTTACATTTAGATTTCACACTGTGCTTTAACTGTCACCTAATGAAATAATGTATCTGTTAAAAGCTCATTGATTTTATTTACCTTTCTGACAAGTGAGAGTTCAGTGCTCCTTGCCACTCTGTAGGACAGTATTTGGATATAATCTTTCGTGGAATCTCATTTATTTTGATTTATGATAGTTCTGAAATCATTGCATTTATGTTGATAGTAGCAAGAAGAAATCAGTCACCTGAAAAAGTCAAAACTTCTGCTAAAAATGAGACAACATTCATTCTACCCAAAGAATCTTATTTCGACTTGAATCATCTTCCCTAGGCAGCCCACACAAATGTCCCAAAGATCTTGAGGTAAGTAAAGCCAATAAACATCAGGGCATAAGAATTATAGTATCCTCTATTTGAAGTCCCTAATACAACCTGAGCATATAAAAACAATGCAATTTATTTACTATTGAAGCATTTGTGTTTCACTATAATTGTTAGGAAGCAGCTGGCTACTCCTCAGGGAATGGAGGCCGGAAGCTGAGTAGGATAACTGTGATGAAGTCCCCAGCCATCCCAAGAATCTCCAGGGGCCAGGTAGGCCAAGGGGAGAAGGGATTGTTCTGGGATCACCCTGGTATGTGTCAGAGGCTGTGCAGCCCTGGGGAGGAAGGCAGTGAAAGATTAGAATCAGCCCCAGGGAGGGACACTAATGTCAGACATGGCCTGCAGGGGGCCTGGCAAGGGCACCAGGACAGGGATGCTGGCCTGTGGCTGGGCAGAGCAGGACTGTGGGGACTTGGGACCAATGTCCATTTTCCTGGACAATTCTCCTCTTCAGTACTGATTATATATTATCCATTGGATATTCCAGACCTGTCGAGATTTAAATGCTCATGTTTTCTATCTGGGGAGTAAGGAGGGAAGTTTGTCTAGAGCAATGCCATTTATAAAATTGAGCTTTGAATGTTAAATTCCCAGGTTAAATATAGAATAGATTGCCTTTTATTTTTTTCCCCACTCTCAGACTTAAGCTGACAAATTCAGAAATTTCAAAGTCTGAATTGGCGCTGTTTTCTTAAAGTATTTCTAAATAATTGTCAGTGACACCTCCTTTCTGCACATTTTCTTCACCTTCTATACCCAATCTGGCACCATGTGTGCCATGAAAGCATCCAATGTACAGATATATAGGGGAGAGCAGACCATAAAAGTGGATTTGTGGGACATAAGGTTGTTGCTATTCCTCAGTGCACTTAGACTAGACTGCAGCTGTGGGTGAAGGTCAGAGGATCTGATCTGTAAAACCTGGAAAACAGCACTGCTGTGTTTAACCAGAATAAATCTTTGTGCAGATGTTCATCCTCTGTGTAGATATGGGGAAGAGGATGGTTTTGTTAGAGCTTCTAGCATTAGTATCATAGTCTCAAGGAGAATTGAATGCTGTTTAAAAATAGTTTCTTCTTAGATAGCAAAGATGATCCTTTACCCATAACTTTGAATATTTTGCAGCATACAGAGAAAGTCAGTTTGGCTGGTTTAAAGCCCGCAGAAGATGCTACAGATTCTTGACTTCGGATGATCACTGCAGTGGGGCTTTGGTTCATGCTTTGCAGGTCTTCATTGAGGGTGGGATTAGAGCACAGCTGTGATGTGCTTCTGAGCAGAAAATGTCAAACACCTGAACACAGAAATGTTCTTCAAACCCAGCCCTCACTGATGCATGAAAGACAAATGTTTGTGTTCATACTAACCTATTCATGTCTGTCTCACACAGCACCTCACCAGATTTGAATGTGCACAGAGGTTTCACATAGAAGGAGATTCTCCTTTGAAATAAATCAAATGACAAATTAACTCTGCCTGAGGAACCCCTTGCCACACGGAAGATTGCTGGAGCCCCACCTCTACAGGAACCAAAGACTCTTTCTTGTCCTTCACCTGATGTGATGATAATTATATACCTGTCATCCTAGCTACTTCTTTTAGCATGCAACATTCACGTTTTCGGCAACAACCTACCACTTAGTTCTCTTCCACTTTTTAAATAGTGCTGACTGGTGTTTTTAATTAAGCCTTGACAGTTGAAATTTGCATTCCAAAAGCCAGATGAAGGTACTGGCATTGGATTTTCTAACATTTTGGAATGGGTTTAGATTGTCTATTTTTTTATCATGCAGAGCATTCTACTTGCACACAACCCTGCATGCATGCATGCATGCTTACCAGGACCTTCCAGGTTCTACAGACACTGTGCAAGGTTTAAGGCTACTTCCCTGAGAGCATTCTAAATTGGCATTTTGTGCTTTAATGCTTAGTTAATGGAGTATAAACAAGCATGCTGAGTGATTTCTGTAGCTCTAAGAGGAACATTGTTCTTGTCTGGTTTGTTATTCATTTGTACATGCCAGCTCACAGAATTGCTGTGAGCCGATGGACAAATAGCTAACAGAAGTTTTATCAGCTTTGAGATTTAGGGGAGAAATGACCCAGGGAAAGACCTAAAGAATAGATCACTCAAACATTTAAAGAGTGCAGTATACTTTTCAGTTTTCTGTAAGAGGCTCTCAGTCCCACCAGAAGTTCTTGACTTAACATGCATTTAGCTAAACAAATTTTCCCTTCATATCCATTGACTTCAATAGATTCTGTGCTTGACAGTGGTATAAGTCAAGTCATTTCTGATTAGGTTCTACAAGCTAAAGCTTTAAATCCGCTCCAATTAATGCTTTTTTGATGAAACGAGGCATATGCTGTGCTACAAGCTAAGCCTCCAGCTTTTTAAGGATTTTCCATACAATTCCACTGATAATTAGTCACTGCAGGTATCTGCAGAACCAAACACTTTTTGCTGCCTGTATGACCAGTAATAACACGAAATTGCAATTATGATAGAATAACAATGATGGAGCTTACAAAGTCACCTCTTCTGTCTTAGCATGAACAGTAGAGTTAAAGAGCATATACCTGATCAAATTCCTGGGCTGAGAGATACTTCGAGAAAATGTAGATAACAAGTTCATAGATTGTATTTCTAAAATTTCTTTTTTTTTTTAATCTTATGACTTATGGACTCACCTTCTTTTTCATTAATTATTTCTTATGGGTTGAGTATGACATCTGAAGCACAACAGCAACAGTATGGCTGTGAGAGGAGAGCTGAGGTCATACATCCAAACCAAGAGGTGACTACTGTCCACCTGTAAAAGAAATACCACAGACAGCCTAGAAAAAATTTGCACCCTTTATATCACAAGCCTTATTTATATTCTTTATTATCACAGCATCTTTGGATCAAAATACAGTATAATTTCTACTGTACTGCTTTCAAAAAACTAAACAATGCTGATTGGACCTTTTGCTTTTAAAAATTAAACAGTTGTCCAGTTTATGTCTGGTCATTGCAAGATGATTTCATTGCAGCAAAAATGATGTAAATAAAATATTTTTTTTAAATGGGCTTTAATTTAGATGTTTCTGTCAGGAACCAGAGGAGAGATTTCCTTGCAGCCAATTATGAAGATTATGGTGATACAAGTCATCCCCCTGAAGCACATGGAGGACCATGCTGGAGTGTGTACTCATGCTGGAGACCATGGAAAGCCCCACTATGGAGAAGGGGAATGTGTCCTGAAGGAAGCTGCAAGCCATGGAGATTTCACACTGGAACAGGGTCCTGGTAGGAATTGCTGTCCGTGGAGGGGAGCCCATGCAGGAGCAGGTTTTCTGGCAAGGCCTGTGACCCCATGGTGTTGTAGTGTGGATTTTTTGTTTTCTCTGTTTAATGCTTCATTTATTTGTANATGGGGCACCCACATGGGAACAGTCTATTTCTGAAGGACTATGCCCAATGGAAAGGATCTATACTAGAGCAATTCATGGAGGACTGTGTCTCATGGGAAGGACCCCATGATGGGACAGAGAAGGAGTGTGAAGAGGAAGGAGGGGAGATAAAGTGTAATGAACTGAACTAAACCTCCATTCTCTTTGCACTGCTTGAAGGGGAGCAGATAGAAGATTCAAGAGTGAAATTAAGCCTGGGAGGAAGAAGTTTGGGGGAAGATGTTTATAGTATTGTTTGCTTTTATTTCTCATTATCCAAGTCTGTTATTAATTGGCAATCAAATGAATTATTTCTCTGAATTGAACTAGTTTCACTTGTGCTGGTAACTGTTGAGCAACCCTCCTGTCTTTATCCCAACCCATAAACTTTTCATTGTATTTTTGCCCCCATGCAGCTGAGCAGAGCGGCTCAGAGAGAATTTAAAATTATTCTTCTGACCTAATAATTCTGAGCTTTGTCTTTGAGAAAGATTAAGTAAATATTCTGCAATACAACTATCCTTCTATGTTTATAATTGCTTTTGTCTTCATAAGGGCACACAGCATGAAGGAAAAACAGTCTACCTGAAGGTGTCCTAGAGACTGGACTGCCTTGGGTGCCATTATAATCCCATTACCTCGTGCTGACCGAACCCTCAGAACAGATGACTGAGATATAATAATGTGTCTAGCTTAGTCACAATTAATCCAAAGGCTAGTTTGATTTTGATTTGGAAACTAGAAGTCAGATTTAAATCTCAGATGACCTCTGCTCTATCTGGAAAAGATGGCCACCCTAATTCACAAGAGTGAAAAAACCTCCTTCCAAAGCAGATGCAAAATTTGAAATGAAAGAAGAGAATATAAAATCAACTGTTTAATATGCAGGCAGCACAGACGGTGCAGAAGGCTGAAGTGAGCCAAGATGAATTAGCCTCCCCAAGCTCATTAAAAAAAAAAAGAAATGGCACCTTTCAAACAAATCCTTCTGTGTAACAGAGCCGGTCTTTGCAATAAAAATGGTGCCAAAATATTTCTCTTGGAGAAGCCTAGACTTCGTTGGGCGTTAAGCAACAATTCTCTTTGGATTATGATTCACTGTGTTCCTGTGTAATAGCAGAACCACTAAAAATAAGGTAAGCACAGCAAGATAATCATATACTTTCTGAAAGGGCACCTGTGCTTCAACCATTCAGTAAAGTGAGAAAGGGCTAAACACCACACCAGAAAGGGGCCTGGTTTGACTTTAGAGGAGGAGACCAGACCAGATCTTCCCTGGTCTTCTCCTCTAAGCTTTTGACAGTCACACACCCATTTCCTCCAGATGCACAGGTAAGATTTGACTGCTAGCTATAACATCACAGCTGAATAACCTTTTAGTTCTTTTGAAACCAAGACCCAACACATATAAAGTAGGCATTGTGAGTTTTGAGTCTCTTTATTTTAAGAGTTCATGTATGAGACTCAACTCTATGTGTCCATAGCCCCCTGTATTCTTCTGCTCTTTCCCTTCATGTTTAATATATCATTCCTCTCTTGGCTGCTGAGTCTAGGGGTCATAAAGAACAAGATGGGAACTACATTTGATGGAAAGAACATCAAGATTCTTCTTTGTAAGTAACCAGAACTGTCAGATGGAATTGAGCTGTCAGTTGGAATTGTTGCCTAAGATTTAAGAAGATAAAAGTTAGAGATTTTGTGTCGTCTGTGAAGATATTTCTCTTTTTAAATAATACATATCTGCCTTTCTGAGTCAAGAGTGAAGTGCAGAGAGTCCTGGGTGCTGCCTCCATTTGGAGTCATTGGGACAATCAGAACCTCATTGCTATGACTGGACCAAACTTCTGAAGACTTGCTGAGAACTTTTGGTGGAAGTAAAACCTCTGAAAAACTTTATTGCTGTTGACAGCTGATAAGAATGCACTAAAGAAGACTTTTGAGGACAACTCAGCTCATAAGATTTTGATGCCTCAGGGCCTTAAACCCATAGACACCAAAGGGTAAAGATCATAAGGAGCTGTGTGGGGAATAAAAAAAGTAAAATAATTGGGATGACATTAGTAAAACCAGAGAGGCTTAAATGTCTTTGCCTGGAGAGGAGGAGACTAAGTGAAGAGTGGATATTTAGATTAAGAAGATCATAGGCACTAAACAGTTTCTTTTCTTAACAATGTTACATATCAGAAAGACTATAGGACAGATGATTAAATGAAATGGCAGTCCATGTGGAAGAAACAAAGAGAAAAAGAACTATATGCAGCATCTTTCTAGAATCTACTGCCACATTAAATCTTAAAGTCACCTCTATACCCAGATTTTCTAAGGAAGTAAGTTACTGCTTAATAATGGTATGCAGTGTCAAGAAATTTAATATAACAAAATAGATAACAAAAGGTCGTATTTCAAGACATAAACCACTCAGCGTTGATGGTCAGTTAAAGGAATGCTTTTCTGCCCCTACACCAAGTGTATTACTCCATAATAGCTTAGATATTTTACTAGAGAATCTTTTTTTTTTTTTGAAGCCAAAAGTTCACCACTGTCAGAAACATGCTATGGATCTAGACAGACCAATGGCTTAACCTGGCATGACAGTTTTTAGGAACCAGTGCCTGATCTCTGTGAATGTAAGAAAAGCACACAACAGGAAGGCTTAGAGCTGGCCTCTCCTATAAAACCTGCAGTATGGTGGAGAAAAACAAAAATAGGTACAAGTGGGTGTAACTTCATTGAAGTCTATTTCCGGGTGCTGAGGATCTAGCTTGCTATATTTCAAATACCAATGTGAGATTTTATTGCCCATGTATTCTTTACCTGTCGAATGCATAATGGTGGGATAATTAATTTTGTAAATGTGACAATCAATGTATTCTCCACAGTTTGTAGGGGATTAAAAGCAGGAGCTAGAAGCACCAGCACCACTGTCAGATTTTCCAACAAGTCACTAAGAGATGGCAGCATTCTCTATTGACATAGCTCAGCTTTTAGATTCATCCTCCCCATGCAGTACTGAAAATGCTTGTAGCATCCTCAGCAGTTGTCATTTAATTGTTCAGTCCCAGGTTATATTTAAAGCTCCTTATTTATCTGGGAAAGGTGAAAACAGTAACTAAAAATAAAACTCTATATAAAACTCATCTTATGAACTTCTAGTAAATTGGAAAACTTTTGGCAAACCATATTAGCAAAAAAATACTTCTCCCATCAGTACAGTTGTTTCTGGAAGTTCTAGAGATAGCCTAAGTACTAATACAGGTAAAAAGAACATAATTAATGGAAGAGCTTTGCTTCTCAGAGTTAGCTGATGAAAAAAATTGCACTCTCTCATGAAAACACTGTATATGTATTGGTCTAGGACTGAAATTCTGGGGCACTTTGAAGAAGATTAATTGAAAATACAGGCATCTGAGTTTCATAGAGAAAAAAAAATACTTAATGAAAAATATTTTAAAACTTTAATATAAAAGAAAAACCCCCATTCACTTAGTTTTACCATTGTTTATTTCTGTTAAAGGTAACCCCTGGAATATTTCTTTCACAGCTTTTTCTCCATTCTCTCTTATTTGACTTTTTTTCTTAGAAAGGCAAGAGGGTATTTAAAAATAATTTCCCCCCTTATTTTAACAACTTAACATTGGTTTTGTTTTATTTTGATTTTCAATATAAAAATTAAGGAAAATGCAAAATTCTTTGTTATGATTTAAAGGACTAAAAAGTGAAAATGAAAATGTAATTAATTTTTATAATTTTTTTTTCATTTGGTTTGTGGTTTTGGCATGGCAGAAATATTTTGATAAAGATTTGCATGTGAGTTCTCCACAACACTCTCTGAGAAACATACCATCTTTCCCAGAAGCCTGAGTATCTGAAAATTAAGGATAATTCCAATCCTTAGTTGCTTTGAGCAAGACATAATAAGCATGCTCCCTAAAAGACAATGTAGGAACAGTCATCTTGGAATCAAAAGGAGATGTGGATTAGAAAGGATGAGATCAATTTACCAATGTATTGATCTCACTGGTTATTCTGAAGAGAAACATCAATAATGGATGAGGTTTCATGCATCCTTAGAGTGAATATATTATCAGTATTGATGGGTAGAGCTCAGGGTCTTTTAGTCCAGGCCCACCATCTTGCAGTTGAGACAAACAACTGATATGGCTGCTTTGAAAACGGTTTTTGAGAGAACAAGGTAATCAACCAGAAGTAAAATCAGTTCACCCAGGGGAAACCACAGTCTCTTGTCCACTTCTACCCACCTAGGGAAGGAAACTGATTTCACCCATGAATGACTCTTCCACTGTTTTCTCATAGACTGAAAGAACATTGCTTCTAATCCTCAGTAGAAGGAGAGATCTTCTAAAATGCATTCATCGTGGATAGTAGCCTTTGGCTGATTCCTAGTATACTCATTTTGCTTTCCTGCAGGATGGTCACAACTGCACCTCATCTAAACCTTTATATTCTCTGGCAGAAATTCCCAGACAGGCATGGGAAGGGCTGCCAGGAGAATCTCAAATTCATTGCCAGTTTAAACATTGACTTCATGAGTTCCCTGATGCTTTCTCATCATGCACAAACAAGTCAAAACTGAAATAAATTGAAGAACTGAAAGCAAGGTGTAATGTCCATATCTACAACAGGATATTTCATTGCTAACTTTCAAAATGCTTCTAAAGAGAGTCAGAATTATCAGCACCATTTTACATGTTAAGAAACTGAGGTAAGAGAATGTGATTTGCACAAATTCAGCTCATACAGAAAGCAGTTTCTGAGTAATTCAGGACTCATTTCCTGAGTCCTAGCCCATTTATGACGAAATTAATTTAGAAAATGCCAGAAATATTCAGATTTAGAGTCCTAAACTGTGAATTAATAATGGGAGAGGAAAAAAAAAAATAGGATAAAAATAGTAGCACTGAAGGAAACTTCCTAACATATAAGAAAGCCAACTTGTCAGAAAGGAAAGGTCAAGATGCTTCCTCACCCACTAAGTTATTAGGTTCACTTCAGTATACTGGAGCCATTGGCTACCTGGCTGAATTTGACAGTAAATCAGGCAAGCTCCACTGATTTATAGTGTAAACAAGGCTATACACTCAGCAGTGATCTCCATTCACCTCCAGCCCCCGCCCAAAAAATGAGCATACTGACAAGGACTGCCAGCTGTGGAGAGGCCATATAGGGAGAGGGAGGGAGAGTGTCTGAAAGTTTAGCTTTGATACACCCTGCCAGAGCATCACCTGCAGTGAAAAGCAAGAGTCCAAATCAGAAAACACCAGAAAGAATTAGTGGGAATGAACACTGTCTTAGTCCAGTCATTGTCTTCTCTAATCTGGACCATGAAGCAAATTTTTATCCACCATGAAGCAACTTTTAGGGTGTTTTTTCTGCCTCCCATTGTTGTCTATGTATCTAGCTGGTGATTATTGACTGTCCTTTGAAAACAGNGGAGGAATATACCATTACAGACAAATAAACAAGAAACATATACAAAATTGAAAAACCCTAATCATGCACTGCAACACAAGTTAATAAACCTTTGTGGACGATGGGACCAGCTCACCCAACACCTTAAAAAGACCCACTATTTCCCTTGCACATTTCACTGCAAATTCAGTGTTACCACTCTTAAACACATATAGCAGGGCTGAAAATGGCACTGGCATCCTGATGGACACCATGATAAACATGAAGCAGGAGCATCCCTTGATAGATGTGAAAGGTCATGACACACTGGACTATATTACTATAAGGGTGGCCACTAGACTGAGGACAGTGAGAATTTTTCTTTCATTCAGCACTTGCTATGCTACATCCAGAATACACCACCCAGTTTCCAGCTCTTCAGTCCAAAAAAGATGTTTGCAAACTGGACGTAGTTCAGAGGAGGGCACTGAGACTGTGAGGACTGAAGTGCATATCCTGTGCAGAGAGGTTTGGAGAGCTGGGCTAGGTCAGCCTAGAGCTGAGAAGGTTTTGGGGGAACTTGCTATTCGGAAGAGCTTGGTCAGAAAAATTCTATCCTTGGAGGTTTTCAGGACCTGACTGGACAAGGTTCTGAGTAACCTGTTCTGCACTGAGCAGATGTTTGACTAAAAGATATCCTAAAGTATCTTCTAACTTGAATAAATTGTATTATTTTATAAAACAAAATTATGCTGTAATAGGTGAGGCTCTATGTGCATGATGGATGGACTCAGTGGTCAGTTCTGCCACAGCTTTCTTGTGCAGACAAGTTATTCAACCAAAAATCCTGAATGACATTTGAACATCTAACTCTTCTTACTTTCCTCCCTTCTGGAGAAGTCAGGTAAGCATTTAAGAGTTAGAAACATATGTATATTGTGGAACTATTTGTTCCATTCTGTAAAGTTTTAAAGCTGAAATGGTAAACTACTCCAGAAGATCATGGTGATGGTAATTTGATTACTACTTTTACTACAGTGCTAGAAAAAGTCAAAGGATCTTGATAATAACAGTAAAGTTCAGTAAGTGTTGCTGTGCGGCAGGGTAGCTGATAAAGGAATAAATCATGCAGCCTATAATTCAAATGTAAAGAAAAGCCTTAGACCTTCAATGTGTCCACATCACATGGGTCACAGACTATCAAGCAAATAAAACAACTGCTAGATTTTCCATATTTTGGGTCAATACCTACCCAGCTCTGTTTCAAGATGAAGAAGAATTAGCAGCTATTGCTTGTTATCAGGAAGGCCTGACAAAACTGATTCCAGGGGAGAAGAAAGCAATCCCTGAATTACAGTTAAGCCAGACAAACTTTGAAAGCTGGGAATTTGAGACATCAAACCTGTTTGTTTGACAGAGAGAAGAACAGGTGATAAAGAAATGAAGTTAAGACTTAAATGTGAAATATGCTCAGAATTTTGAACTGTAGATTGAACCCAAATTCCAGGTAGACACTGCAGCAATTTCTGTATTTCGTTCTGAGTGTTGCTTTGCTGTTTTCAGTTATCTAGCCTGGTTTTGCAGTGTGCACCTCTCATTTCACCACCAAGAGCTAAGCCCTGGCATCTTGGGACAGAGCAGACAGAGTACATTAATCATCATCTTCTCTGCAACCCCTCAAAATGCCCCAGTGCTCTTCCCTGTCGTCTTGTCTGGTTTAAAATTGACTGGGAAATCTTGATGTGTCTTCTCATTGCCAGGGGAACCTGATGTCTAAGTTATTTGTACCTAACACACTGGACTCCAGCTGAATATTTAGAGATCTTAAAGAGGATCCAATTTTTTATGTCAGAAATATGCCTCAGACAAAATAATCTTAAGCATGGGTCACATAACTGGTGCCTGACATTTATGTATGTTTAGATTTTGGTTTTTCTTTTTTTCTAAACAAATCGTACAACTGCAGTTCCCATAGGGAAATGACTGATTAATAGGCTTGGCAAAATGACAAGCCTTCACAACAATTACAGACAGGACAGGAGTTGCTAAAAGACCAAGAGAGGTTTCCAGTATAGCCTCCTCTTTTTAGTTAGGGAAAGATTGCATTCATTTATTCCTGAAATTTCCTTGACTGTGATAAGTTGTCCACCATGATTATATAATTTTCCTAACTGGATATTTCTGACCATGTGCCACATCTTTGTTTTTATTCCTATCCTTATTTCTCAGTAATGCCTTTCGTACAATGTGAAGTCCTTCCCTGGCTATTCACCAATGCTAGAGTGATCACTTCCATACATGGAAAAGATTTAGCTACAGAAGAGTCAGTAGCACATTGTCATTTTCTACCTTTTCTGAATGCCTTCAGATAAACCAGAACTTATTTTTCCTATGCTTAGAGTTAAAAGTTTAAGCATTGTCATCACTTCTTAACAGCAAAATTTAAGTGGTAGGTACTTCTGAAAGGGAGACCAGATGTTTTTGAACACATCTGTGAAGAATAGCATTTGTCTGTGAATTCTGCATGCACAACAATTTATTCCACAAAGCTATCTCAGCTGAATTTCCTAGAAGAGTAGCCTGTAAAATAGATGAACTCATATATCTTCTTAGGTGTGATGTCTTTTTTTTTGGCAGGAGAAGCAGATTCTTCTCTAACAGCAAGGAAAGATACTGCGTGAACTCAAGTCTGGCTATTTTTCATTCTCCTCCTAGTTGCAGTAGTAAAAGCCTTGATGGTATTTTTTTAAGAGCCATGATAAAAAAAGGGAGACTACATTTTTACTTAGATCAGCCTGTGCTGTCTTAATTAAGTTTAATTTTAATTTATTGGGCTTTCTTACATATAAACAAGCATATATAAAACTAGAGGAGTTAAGAAAGGAAAAAAAAAATTATGAGAGCATGTGGCTGTCATTTGGTCCGTAAGATATCTGAGGTTTTTTTCACTGTAAGTAACTTCAAATGTTGAAAATGGGTTCTTTTCCATGCCATGTGGAAAAGTGAAAAACATAATTGCAGGACCTTCAACAGAGCTTTAGATAGCAAGCCTCACTCTGCAGACCGTATCACTACAAAAGAAAAGCTGCCATCTCTCTGTGCTTTATGATTTGAAAGCCAAGCTGAATATCAAGCAGCACGGGCAACTATGTCTAGAATTAAACTTCTTTCACGCTTTGCATCAGGAGACTTTGTATCCTAACTGCCAAGTTTTAACACTGAAGGCTTACATTTTCATGCTGAAATTCTGCCGCAGGTTAAATAACTTTGAATTTTTGACTAAAATAGGCAAGCTATATCCAAGTGCAAATTATATTTTCCCCATAATCAAAAGAATAAAGTAGTACATTTATCCTGTGAGCACTTCACACACTTCTGGAACTTCGACTTAATGCATCAAGAACCTGAAATTTTGTGGGGAAGGAAAGGAAAGCCCCAATATCAGAGACATTCTGCTTATGTTTATTCTACTTAAAATGAAAAGCAAGAAACTAGCAAGCAAACTGCCCTAGGTTTCTGCCTCCAAAAGAATTCCAGACTGGGTTTTGGTTCAGTTTGACAGATGCATTCTCCATAGACTGTAACTTCCCTGATCAGGTTCCCACTGCCTCCAGCTTCTTCCTGACATTAGGTTTTGCACACACCAGGCATGGCCCTCCTTTGGGAGCTGAACAAGAACTTTTCAGGCAGCCAGTTTTCTCCTCAGGCAGCATGCCATTTTAATGGGGCATTTTCTAAGGGAAATTAGGAAACTGTATATATATGCAATATAAGTACTAAAAGTGTTAGGACACTTAAAAGTAAAGAAGTTGTAGAACTAGTACTGGTTTTGCAAATTGTCATTCAATGTGTAAATGTATCATGGTAAGAGGGATTATTCAGTCAAGGTTTCCTGCTATATTATTCATCTCACTTCATGTTAACTGCCACAAATATAGACTACAAAGAGAAATATACTTCTTTAATGAACAGGAAGAGACTGGCACCACCATGGGCAACTCATCCCATACCATAATAAACATTGACGGTATTTATTTGAGTAAATAGAAAAATTAGACACTTCTAAAGAGCATTGAGCCTAAGAAGCAAGTGGTTCAGTCGTTTCAGCACCATTCAATCTGATGGGACTGAACTCATGTTGCTCAATAAATCATAATGTGTTTTAATGCCAAGGGACGTCCCAGAATAAAATGTTGCTATTCATCGTGTAGAATTTGGCATACCTATATGACCCTGGTGAACTCAGAAAAACAGAAAGGAAGACAAAATTCCTTTTGTCTTTTACCCACAGAATGGGTAGGGTTGGAAGGGACCATTGGAGGTAACCTAGTCCTACCTCTCTGCTCAAGCAGGTCCCCTAGAGCAGGTTACTCAGATTTGTGTCCAGATGACTTTTGAATGTCTCCAGGACAGGACACTCCTCAACCTCTCTGGGCAGCCTGTTCCAGTTCTCAGTGACCCATACAGTAAAGCTTTTCCTCATGTTCATGTAGAACTTCCTGTGTTCCAGTTTGTGCCCATTGCTTCTGATCTTAGTGCTCAGCACCACTGAGAGGAGCCTGTATCCATTCTCTTGCCACCCTCTTTAGATAATTATATACCAATGTATATACTTACATGTCATGTATGTAAGAACCCCTCTCAATTTTTAGTCCAGGCAAAACAGCCCCTCTCCCTTGCCCTTTCCACAATAGAGATTCTTCTGTCCTTTAATCATCTTTGAAGGCCAATTTCATCTCACTAGGCAGCTGAAGTTACAAATTTCAGAATAAGTAGGGAGAATCATTATAAATATAGTAGCTTATAAGATTAAATAAAGTGAGGTAAATTACTTTTTGAGACCTCGGGTCAGTTCAGGGCCCAAGCCTATATATGGAAAGGATTTAGGCATATTGTAAGCTACCTCCAGTCATTACTAGTTAGGCATACTGAGTCCCTGATAGTAGGATGTTAATCATACTGATTTCCTCGTAAGTCAAGGAATTTATTCTTTTGCTACATTTCTGTTCTTAAACTCTTCTTCCCGTATTTTTTACAGGGATGTGATAAGTGGAAATTTTTCTGAAAGATTTTTTAGAATTCCATTTCAATCCCTTTGTGCTGTTGAAGCAGTAATGCCTCAAGCTCAGCTGGAACATGCAGGAAATGCTAATCTAGATACAAATGTCTGCATATCTCAGTAGAAAGTCATCTCAAAGCTCCAGTACCAAACACCTGCACACAAATGTGATTTATTTTGAAACCTTAATCCTAGCATACAGAACGGAAATATCTAGTGATGAAGTTCAGAGTCTGGAGAGTCTGAGATGCCTGTACCGGCCAGCTGGTGGAGGAGGGAAAATAAAGTATACTGAGCCTTAACTTGACAGGTGAGTTAAAATGATCTTCTATTTTTCTTATAGCCTATGAAAATCTCAAATGCCTTTTCTGGAACCTTTATCTCATAGAGGTTTTCACAACTACAGCATTTTTGTTTTCTCTGGGATAAATAAAATTGAGCAGACAAAAGGACCATTTCAAAGTCTGTTTTTTGTGTGTGTGTGGGTGAAGTAAAGAGATCAGGTCAAATATTTCTATGTCTAAGAAGTTTAAGATATTGATATACCACCTTACTTCGTGGAACCATCTCAACTTCCCATACTAAGTAAGATGTAAGAAAGACTTTTCATCTTCTGTCTCTATTGCATGAAAGAAAACATATGTTCATTTGTTTAAATATATGGATTTCACAAGTTATATTTATGCATTTCTGGCAGTTCTGTAAAGAAGCTTACCATTTCTCTACATTTTGCTCCTCTGTGCTTTTCTACTCTGAAGAAAAAAATATTTAAAAAAGCTCTTCTTTGAGAAGAAGAACTTCTAAAAAGTGTCTGTTACTTCATAAACAAATGCCAATGTTGTGTAATCATTCCATGGAATCTAAACAAAGTCATTTATTTTTTCACTGTATTAAGTGCAAATAAACCCATATTTAAATGATGTTGCTTTTCTTTCACACAAAGAAAGACATAAAATTTCACAAAAAAAATCTTGGCCAGTGGGATAAAATGTTGCCATAGGCTATATACATACTAATAAATTAAATAGAATCTGTACATAAATTCAAGCATTTGCACATGATTATTCCCAAATAATCCAGTTAAAACATAAATTTTTAGCACAGTGTATTCCACGGTTTGGTCTAAATTCCATACTATTCCCAAATAATTATAAAATCATAGAATGGCTTGGGTTGGAAGGTATCTTAAAGATAATTTAACTCCATTCTCCCTGCCATGGGCAGGGATGCCACCACTAGACCAGGTTGCTCAAAGCCCTATCCAACCTGGCCTTGAATATGTCCAGGGTAGGGGCATCCACAGTGACTCTGGAAAACCTGTGCCAGTGCCTCACCACCCACACAGTAAGGAATCTTCCTAAAAACTAATCCAAACCTCTCCTCTTCTAGTTAAAGACCATTCCCCCTTGTCTATCACTGCCTGTATATGTAAAAAGTCAGTCTCTCTTCTCTTTATACCCCTTTTTAAGTACTGGAAGGACACAATTAGATGTCACCAAAGCCTTCTCCAGGCTGAACAACCCCAACTCTACCTTTCCCTCTAGGAGAGGTCCATCTAATCATCTTTGTGTCCCTCCTCTGGGCTCACTCCAATGGGTCCATGTCATTTTTTGTGGTGAGGATCCCAGAAATGGACACAGTGCTGCAGGTGAGGGTCTCATGAAGGCAGAGTAGAGGGGGAGAACCCTCTCCCTCAACCTGCTGGATGCACTGCTTTAGAGCTAACTCTTTTCTGGCCTCTCTTCAATAAACCTTGCTATCAGCCACTCTAGCAATACAAAAGATTTAATATCTATTTTGAATCTCAGCAAGCTCTTTTTTCTAATGAGTCTGGCAATTAGGAGATAGCATAAAAACACAGATATAGTCCCAAATACACTACGTACTCAGTGGATGTCAAAAAGCCATCGGAGGGATGCTGTGAAAAGTGCCTGGTTACTTGTCAGTTTTGGAGTAAAAATGCCATTTTCAACAATAGGGACTGGACAATAAGTCAGTGTCTTGTTCTGGGATTCCCTGTGCCTTTGAAAATTTATATGCTCTACTCTAGGCTTAATGTCATTCAATCAACAAACCTGCCTGCACCAATTAACTGTAGTCAGAATGCAATCTCCAGAGCTTTGGGATCCTCTGTACCCAAACGTACTCGTGCACTGGAATTCCAGCAAGCACACTGCAGCAGGCAGGCCTGTCCTTTGGAAGTCTGGAGCCAGCATAGAGCCAGGGCTTGTCAAGCTTGGATGTAGGCTGGAAACTGCTTTTTCAGAGCAGCAGGGTATTTGGACCAGGTTTTTGTTAGCAACAAAGAGCCCCTCGTCTTAGCTCTTTCAATTTTTTATTTTGAAGGAACAATATGCACCTCACTGCTGTGAGTTTAATCTAATTGCAACTTTGTTTGCTTTGAGGGGAAAATTCAACAAAGGAAAATTGTATTCCATCCATATGAAACACTGAGAGAATAATGTATTAACAGGGAGGGAGCTTTAGTACTCTATAGCTTTGGCAACATGACATAAAAAGAGCTGAGTCTCAAAAGGAGCTGGGAAATATTCTTAAGGGAGAATGTTTTTTCACAGACCTCTGTCTCTCTCAGCACAAAACCAGTATGCTCTAATTAGTGAAAGTATGTAAGTACAGTCACACTTCAATGTCAGGACTGGAAGGGGCTAAAGAAACTCCAGTGGAAAGTGCACTGTATTTCTTCTGGGTGCTGCAGAGCATAAGTGTTCCATTGTGTATCCAGATTTAACTCATGACTTGGCTTTTGGTTTCACTCTGAATTTGTGACAAAAAATAATGTCTGCTCATCTCGGAAAGTCAAAAATAAGCCATAGAACAAACACTCCAAGACAATGTATTTTTTTTCTCTGATGGATCTATTTATCAGGTTTTTATGCATCTTGGTCTATTTTTCTCCCTTCTGTTTTTTCTGGGGTTTTTTGTTTTGTTTTGTTTTTTTCTTAATTCTCCCTCAAACTAGCCTTAGAAATTCAATCCTAAAAATCATATAAGATTTTAATGATGCCTGAAAAAGTGCAGAGAATT
Source organism: Illadopsis cleaveri (assembly GCA_013399915.1). Taxonomy (NCBI): domain Eukaryota; kingdom Metazoa; phylum Chordata; class Aves; order Passeriformes; family Timaliidae; genus Illadopsis; species Illadopsis cleaveri. The sequence continues at coordinate 1,008,890 of VXBB01024301.1, forward strand.
GCCACAAGGCACAGGTAAAGAGGGCATTGCCCTTTCAGAATGAACAAAGGGAGCAGAAGTGTTTCAGCAGTAACATTTTCAGAACTAGCTATGTCTTTTTAAAGTATTCCACATGTTAAATGCTCCTTATAAAAATGAAATGAATACCTCTAAAAAATAGCCCCATAAAAAGGGTCCACAATAAGGAGAGGAGATACTGAGGTTGTGTGTAATCACCACATTTAGCCATTTTATTCTCATGCCAGACTTTTCACTTGAACTCCCTGTTGGAAAGGTGACACTGAGAATCATTGAATGAACTCAGGATTTTTCCTGTGCAGACCAAATACAGAACACCTGTGCTAAATCACTCTGTGCTGATTCACTGTGATCATTCAAAAAGCTCAAGAGCCCTCAATGTGTCTCTTTCCTCATCTGTAGTGAGGTGGTGATGGTGAGCAAGTGGCTTTACTATGAAACATGAAAGATTGCTTGTTCAGATCCTCCTAAAAGGGTTTTTGTTCTATTTCATTTTCATGGGAGCATTTGCCAAGAACACCTGGGATACTCCACTTGTCTCTCATATATAATTTATTTTTGCATCAATTTTTGACACCCTTGAAAGAGGAAAAGAGCTGCTACCAGCATAATCATACGTCATAGTTCTAAGTCTGAATGTTGATGGTGTTCCCACACCAGAATAAATCCATCTTTTTCCTAGTGCTGCTTCCTAAAGTAACTTCCTCTGGATTTGTGCTCATATCCTGGAGCTCTGAGCTGCGATGTACAAGGACTAAACTCTTATTTCAGCTAGCTGATCTATAAAGGTCTGTTTTCAAACTGAGAGTGTGAACTTCAAACTGAAGGGTGAAGTTCACTTAGGCTTCACAACACACTTGTACTACATCCTAAAGCAAATACATGTAAATTGTATGCAACTTATGATGGAAAGAACGTGGCCTCTACATAGAATGGTGGTTTCCAACCCTTTTTTCCTCTACTTTGAGAAACCTTCATAATTTTTCAAATACCAAATTTGTGTTGTCTGCCAGTTGTCTTCAACTATTCTTTTAATATCTCCACTGCAATTATTCCACACCTCCCCCAAACAACACATTGAAAACCACCACTCTGTTGTACTTCAAAATCTTTTTCTTCACTCCAGGAGGAAACATAGATTTGTAACAAGAAATATCCCCTGTAAAACAGGATTCAGCTGTGAAGCACACGTCCCAGGGTTTTGGACAATACGATTTTCAATACCACTACAGACAGAGATTCTACAACTTTTCTGTGCAACTTGTTCCAGAGTTTAACTACTCTCATGGTAAAAGTGCTTTTTCCTGTTGTTCAGATGGAGTGTCCTATGCTTAAATTTGTGCCCCTGGACTCTTGTCTCCTTAGCAGTCAGTGTGGAAAAGAGTTTGGATTCCAATTCACTTTGCTTCCATCAGATACTTTTATACATTCCAAAGATTTTCCTGAGCTTTCTACTCTCCAGATCTAGAGGGTTATTTTTTCTTCACCAGAAGGGTAGCTTACAGGTTCATGGTCAGCTTGCTGTCTACCAGCATCCCAAGATTCTCCTCTGTAGAGCATCGTCCCAGCCAGTCAGCCCATTACTCCAGCCCATCCAGATCCTTCTGAATTGCAGCACCCCGATCTGATGTATTAGCCAGAGACTAATGCTGCAGTTACATTTTTGACATTGGAGACGTGTCCCATATTTTCCAGGAACAAAGGAATCTACAGATCTGATCAGTCTACAAGTACAAATGGCATGGACTCTATAATCAGACCACAAGCCAAGGTAGTACCTGCTATTAGGTCTTTTCATTGTCCTCCTCTTTATTTATTTGTTGATCTATCTATCTATCTATCTATCTATCTATCCTTTGGTTATTGTCTGCTGCCTTTATGTATTTATTTTTGTCTGAGATCTGACACTTTGTCTGTAACAGGGACATCTATGAATGGAAATCCTGGTCCCACTGACAGCTATGACAAAATTCAAAATAAATTCTGCAGTTAAGTGTTAGGCCATCCCACAGCACTAAAAGAATTACTTTTTTTGTGCTCTATTGGCATTGCTATACTGCACTCAACATGTCCCTGACCTCTGTGCATATAAATTAATTCTAAAGGTGTTTTTGTAAAGGAGCAATGAACTGAAAACAAAAGACCCAAGAGTTTTTGGAGACAGACAGTGGAAACAAAAATTCTGTCTTTTGCCCTCAGGAAAACAATGATCAGAACTTCACAGCATGCTTTGAAAATACAATCATTAGAGTAAGATATGATTTTTTTTTTTTTAACTTTAGCCATGAACAATTCTTTGCTGATAAATCAAGTCAGGAGGTGATGATCAGACTACTTTTAATGGAGAGTGACACCCCAGGGATCATTTCATGTGCCTGAGAGCATTGTACAAGCGCTTCTGGAACTCTGACAGGATTAGTGCCATGTCTACTTACCTGAGCAACCTGTTCCAGTGCCCAACCACCTTCTGGGTGAAGGACTTTTTCCTAATATCCAGCCTAAACCCTCCTTGACACAGTTTCATATAATTTGTGGGATGAATAACTATGTGGAGATATCTCTCTCTTCTTTGGTACAGCAATGGGATGAACAGCTAGCTCTGACCAAACACCTACATTTTAGATAGCTAAAGTGAGATGAACATGATCTAGAGAGATGGCAGCAGCATAGTTCTATTGGTTTGGGGTTTTTTCTAATAGATCTTCAAAAAAAGAAATCCTGGTCAGTATTTGAATGGGTGGCTTTTGGGGATCACAGGAGCTGCTTCAAAAATAATTAGTGTTAAAAACACTCTTCACAATCATCACTGATAAGCCATGTCAAATTGTTAGATGACAGATACTCTGTTGAAGATGAACAATTAAACACACCCAATGAGGCACTGCTTGCTTAACATTGCTGCTCTATTGTTACAGGCTGCTACACTTCAAGGTTAGGCTTCTTCACAGCATATGTCCTGTAGTAAAATCTGTGATCCAAGAGAAGACAGATACTGTAGACTCAACAAGAGGCATTTCTTTTTGATATAAGTAGAGGAAGAAATATTGGCCTTCTTGGGAAACGGTCTCACAGATCCACTGATCTCTGGAGTCTGTATCACTGAAGACTTTAACTGATCATATTTGTAAGATATTTATTTCCTACCCAGCTCCTTCAGAAACACAGCTGCTGTTGGACACATGCCCATCAGAGGCCCCAGTGACATCTGTATCAATTAGTAGTGCTTTTACAAGCATTAACTCCAGTGTGAACTTTGAAATTTTGGAAATCTGTTGTGCCTACAGGGTAATAAAAGATCAACTTTCTCCAACATATTGTCTGCTCATCTCAGTCATTAAAATCCCACTGGCTCTTGTCTCAGGCAGAAAAAAGAGTGTCTGGGAATTGAGAGGAATATCATGAAGACAAAAGAAAATCTTTGGACTTTAATTTCTCTGTTCTCCCTCCTCAAATTGGTTAACAGTGAGGAGGGGGGTTTGCAAGGCTTTTTCCAGTTTCTATGGCTCAAAAAAATCCTCCCAGAAATGTCTCTCAGCCATTAATGCCTGAAATTCCCCCTCGTATAAAATGTGTAAAATTAATATAGGCTGTAGCTCTTTCCAAAATGTGTTCATCCAATATTTAAGCTTTCAAAATGATTATAAGGTTGGCTGAGGTTGTTCTTCAGCTTCTGGCTCTGAAAACCAAAAATGCTGCTGTATAATTGAGAAAGAAAATCAGATGTTCCAATATATAAACCCCAGGCACACGTCTGTCTTTGAATAATATATCAAGGATCTCAGAATAAAATCTCTTAATAATTTAACCATCAACCCACAGCCTTTCACTGTTGATATCTACCAAAAGGAGGAGAGGTCAAGATAAATGTTCAGGTACACCTTTGTACCCATTGATGTTAAAGCCACATCTATGGATATAAACAATGTTTAGTGTGATCTCTGTCTCAGATCTTGACTGATAGCAGTTTAACACTGGAATATAGTTATTGGGAATTAAAAAAAGCATAGGTCACTGAGCAAACCACTGATCTGGAAATGGGAAAATCTGGGCTGTATTCCCAGGCCTGTCACCAGCCTATTGCTCAGCCATCAGCAATTAATATTTTCCTTCTTGCCCCTTACACAATTTCTCTATTTAGCTGGTAGAACAGAATCAAAGAGAGGATTTCTGTACTTATGGGCAAAGGCTGCTCCCTCAGACAGTGGTGCTCTAAAATGGACATGACATCCTGGAGAAAGAGGACAGGCAATGGCACTGAGCAGTGGAGTTCATGATCCTTCTTCAGCTCTGTCTCCTGCACTGCACCTATTGCTGGCAACAGGGTTGTTCAGCTTCAAGAAAGGAGTAAGAAAAAGTTTATTTCCTATCCAAACCTGCTACCAGATCCACTTCATGCACAGTTACCTCACTGCAAGGCTATTACATGGCTCTGCGTAGTAGCAACCTACCAGCCACTTAGCAGTTAGAGAACACATGACTTCATCTTCCAAATATCAAATCCATTACTTATTTTGCTAAGCCAAGAAATATTTTCAGACTCTGAAACTCAATTACACTAGTAACATAAAAATAATTTTATATTTTGCTTAAAGAAAGTATCTTAACCTGGAAATCTAATTTTGTGGACTTTTTTGGGGGTATTTCCTGTTGGATCATAGAGTTAAATAATTCAATATGCTCATTTTGGTGTTTCCCTTCCACTGTCCTTCATCACTGTAATCCTTATGAAGAGAGAGGTAGTAAATAAATCAGATGTATGGAACAATCTCACCAACAGTTTTAAAGCACCATTAAGACAGCAGTGAACTGCATTGTGGTGAAGAGCAAGCAGCAACATGAAATCATGTGGGCACAGTTTTGAAAAACATCATCTCCAAAAAGCCACAAAAGGCAAGGGAATCAGATGACCCACATGTGCTCACCAAAGGGGAGAATTTCTTTCTGTGCAGAATTTCATTGTTCTGCTGTATTGACTGTTGCCAAAGTTATATTTTTTTTATGCTCATGGTTTTTTTATATTTATATTTACATTTATATGTATATATATCTTCTTGTCTGTCTCAATTTTCCTTTTTTGAAACTCAGGAGTTTATTCAACACTAAAGCAAAATGTTTAATTTTATATTCAAGGTTTTTTTTGAATGAAAGAGTGTCCGAAGCAGAACACTTCATCTTGTGATTTAGCATTCTCAGAATGGCTTTTGCTGCTTTTTATACCTGAAGCTCCTAAACAGACAACTGAGAAAAAAATTTTAGCATTGACAAAGCCTCATCTTTTTTTCATGAAAAATTCATTCAATTAATAGATACTGTCCAGTTTTGTTATGATTTCACACAGCTACCAAGGTCTGTCCACAGATACCCGAGAAAAATTGATTCTCATGGCTCAACTGTGTATCTGGAATTTGTGTTTATTGTGGATACAGCAAAAAATCATTCAAGAATTTCCTCTCAAAAGGCATAGAGGCCCCTCTGTATCCTCAGATATCTTTAACTTGTTTCTCACAGGGTGCATAATTACAATTCAACCATGTCCAAAATAAGTCTTCTTCATTTAAGGACTGCTCTATCTTGTCACATTTGACAGGTTCTCAGTTTTGTGCTTCAAGAACAAAGCAAAAGAAACAACTGCTCCCTGTTCCAACACAGAGACCACTGACTGTTTAGGTTCCAGTGCTGTTTCCTACTATCCTCCAGGTGGCTTCAACCAAGCTCAGCAAGCCCTGAGAGGAGCATTGCGAAGTCTGGTAGTAAGCCGCAAATAACAAATATTTCCTAGAAATGACTGTTTCCAAAATATGCAGAGTTAGAGGAATCTTTTCAACAGAAGTCAATAGCAGCATCTATTTTTCTCATATCAAACAGCAGGGGTTTTTTGCTTTGCAATGGCCTGATTTTCTTGTTTTCCTGTGTTCATTAAAATCAGTGATTACAGGTAGGTTTTGGGAATGGAATAACTGATCCTTCTGTGAAATAGGGACTGTAATCCAAAAGTCTATCAAGCAATGATTCAGTTTTAAAAAATTTTCTAGTGCTGTAACTGTTGAGAGACGTCTGCATCATTTGTATTTGAATAAATCTATCCACAAGTGACACAAAAAGAGCAAATAATGCTTGACAGGGAGTAAATGTGTTAGACAAATTCTCCCACTACTACACATATTAGTACTTTTGGAGACCAGAGGGACTAAGCCACAGATGGTAAATTGTCTGACATATATGGAAGCTGACAAGGTTTTTCAACCTTCAATTATTGTACTAAACAACTTTTTATTTAATGTGAGATTTCTGCCCCTGAACTTTGCTTTATATCATTATTTGTTAGAGGACTGTTGTCAGCTTCAGGGCTAAGGTACTTTTGAGACTGAAAAATGCCATTTACAGCTACTGGTTGAAGGAGAGAAGGTAAAATTAGAATCTGAGATGACTTCACACGTTCAGGTGAAATCCTAAATCGGCCCTGGAGGCAGTTACCCTGGAAAAAAATCGACCAAGAGAAAATGTTACTGAGCTGCTCTTCAATCACATTTTCACCGCAGTCAGTACTGTAAACACCAAGCACACAGATGGCAGAGCATCAGTGTCAGCTGCGAACACTGCCTGCGAGCTACTGGAAACACTCATTTTCTCATTCCTCCCTCCACCCTGGTGTAACTCCACTGCCTCAAAGCTGGCACAAGCCTGCAGGAGGGGAAACAAGTACACAGCACAAAGCCTAGGGAGCTTTAGTTTCAAAACACGGGGTGAGAGAAGGCTTGCTGCCTTCTAAAGTCCAGGTCAAAACAGGATATTATTTCATTCGTTTACTTGTGAAGAAGATAGTTCTTTGGGCAAAGGTAGATTGGACATTTTGTAAGACACAGCTGCATTGAGCTATAAGACAGTGAATTCCCAGGGGCACTAGAAACAGATCCACTTGGGAACCTCAGAGGACTAAAGAGAGCCTTGGGAGACAGGAGCTGCTAAGAGCTACTGTAAATGTGAACCCCAACCTTGTATCTGTCAGGAGGCTCTTCTGTTGTTTGCATAGTAGGAGTTTTGCTGCTGTAAGTGTTTCTTCCCTTGGGAATGAGCAGAATTGTTACCTATTTTAATTTGAAGTCACTTTGACATCAAAATTGACAAATCGCCCTTCAAAAGCCAGTCTTATCACTTGCTGTCTGCTATGTTCTTTCCTCTCATCCTAAATGGGAAAAACAGCATGGAATGCTTGTTCTGAAGTTTTACAAAAATCAGCACTGCTGTTACCACAACAGCATTTTCTTGGTTAGATAAAGGACTTCAAAGTACAGCACCGAAGCAGTAACAGGACCTAATCTTACTCAGTATAGGATGTGCAAATAATGTCAGGCAAACATTTATTAATCCAATCAAAATTAGCCTAGAAACAGCAGTCTGTTAATCTGCTTGCCAGTAAATTTACTCTTTGAAAAGGAAATAAGTGGCTGTGGTAAAGGTGTCATATTTTTTGCCACTTTTTGGTAAATCTTTCATTTCCACAAAAGGAATAGTTTGACTGTTAAAGATAAAACAAGTTTGCAGCAGGTGCGTCAATATATATAGTGTGAGTTGACAACCAAAGCTGCCTCTTTGGACAGATAAATGCACCTGAGCGCAAGCAGCAATGCTAAAGTTCATTTAAGGACCTAGCAAAATAAATGACCAGAGACAGGAAGAAAAATCTACAAGGAAAAGTAGGCCCCCATGAGATGCTCTTCAGGCTACTCTGAGAGAAATTACCAGATCAGGGTACTTTCCACACAGTTTTCTTTACTTGGCAATGTGTAGAAATGGCACAGGAGGTGACACCTATCACCAAGCTTGTGCTTCATTGTTTGGCTGCCAATAATTGGCCTGGATTAATAAGTCACTGAATTCTGAACATAAACATTAACTTGGCCTCTGCACAAAAATAGGTAATAAGATTGTTGCATGTTCAGATGAGATCTCTCCTATGGCATGATCAAGTAGGAGAGGGTAAGACTAATTTTGGTGCAACCCTACACAGTCTTCTCTGCTGTCACCTCTTGTCATCCTTTTCCAGAACCATCTTATCCAGCATCTTTCTGAAGCGTCTATATTTAGAGTACATTGCTTCCTTTTAAAGTCAGCACTTTGCTTTACTGAGGTCTTTTCACGCCTGAAAGGAAGGAGATGGGGCAAAGTTTCTCACCACTACTAAGCAGAATCTATTATCTTTGCTCATTTGGTCTTTGGGAGATTTTGTTTGTTTGTTCATTTGTTTGTTTGTTTCCATGAGACTATTCTTCTCAACCATACAGCCATAAATGAAACAGCCATACAGAGAGGACAACACACTGCACTTCTGAGACCAAAATAAGCAGTCAAAGGGGAATTATCTCAGCCTGGAGAGGCTTTGTTGATGGGGGGAGGGGGAAAGCACACATTTCAGTATCTAGCTGTTATATGGGGTTTTTGCAAATTGGTCATCCTCATGCTATGGCTCGACTCATCTTTACTGCAGTGTGCTAGTGAAAAAGCTTACTGCTTTCAGCAAGAGTGAAGCTTATGCTGATGCAAACTTTTCAGATCCACTCATTAATCTAGCATCTGGAAGCCTGTTAATCAGAGCCACAAGGTTTCTTTAATACTCCCAGTGGTTTACAGTCCTCAGCGAGACTTTCCATTTTGTGAAACGATTAGTTACTGTGTTACACAGAGGGGAAAAAAAAGCTGAAATTTGTTACCGATTGTGCTCTCAGCAGTCACCCAGTTATAAAGCAATGCACCTGGAAATCCCTTCTCTGAAGTGCAGCACAATGAAGGCACTAAGTTGCCTATTACAGCTCCCTTCGGTCCCAACTTGTGCTTAATTTTTAAGGATATTGAACAGGTCATTTGAGACACTGTTAGCAGTAACTTTAAAAATCTTCGGAGTTTTCATCTTGAATGCCAGCAGGATTATTTGAGCCTGAGAAAGAAGTAAGATCACTTACAGACTCCTGAGAGTAGAAAAGCCCCATGCATTTATGTTCATACTTCCAAAGCTGCCTTTTGTATCAACCTTTGTTATGATTTAACTACAAGGCTAATCAAACCCAAAAAAGAAGACCAAAGGCTCTTAGTGGATATTACTCTATTGTGATATACATATAAGGCAGTTAGTTGAAAGAAACAATGAAGGCTGGTTTTTCTGGAGCCAAGCTGAAATTAGGATTTGCAGGCTAATATAAAGAAGACAGAGAAATTTAGTGCTATGGGAAGGAGCTTTACCCTGAAGACAGTTCCCAGATGCACTTGAGCTTTGTTATATTTTTTTCGTTTGACTTAGCAGGGTTTCATTCCTGTCCTGGTCCAATGGTTTCAGGGATACCCCCCCGCCGACACCTTGTTGCCCTAGGACACAAGTCATCTAGAAAACCACCAGCATTTGTTCACCTTTCCCTCTGATTATAGACATGTATTTTAGGTGATGGAGAAATCATGCTCCAAACTCTAGCAAATTAGTACCACAAAAACAGCTTATTCTGAGAAAAACCCAGCACTGACAAGGAAAACAAACAAACAAAAGGGTAATCATGGAACACATTCTTGTAAATATTTCTTAATCAAAAAAATTTGTCTTAGCCCCAATCCACAGCCATCCCTAATCAATGTTATCTCCTGAGACCTGTGCTTGGTTTCCCTAAAGGTATTATCACCAGTTTTGCATTGAGTCTTTTTATCTTCTGGCAATTTGGGCCCTTTAAGCAAGGAATATTATTCTGAAAACAACTGAATAAATTCTGATCACATTCCTTTGCATCATCACCCTGTACTTTCTGTCCCCTGGCTGCCTGTGCCTGGCCCTCAGAGAAAATCCATTGCCATACAACACTGACACTTGGCAAATATTTTGGATATGAAGTCAAAGCCCTGGGAAAATTATAGTGTTCTAAAGAAGTAGAAATAAGCATTGGTTAAAAATATTTTTATGAAAAACTAAGACATTTTAGATGCAAAAATGTATTTTTTATTAGATGACCCAATGTTGCCTTTACTCTAGCATTCTTCTCTTTGAGAAGAAAATCCCCAAAACCTCTTCCTCATCAGAAAACATGAAAGTTACTTGTCATCTAGTGAATTTTATGTGTAGATATCAGGGTTTTATCTTTGATTTAACAGTTTTTGGAGAGTGCAACAGAATAATTTTTTAAAATGTACTGTACTATGGTTAAGTGAGTAGTTCTCTGTACTACATCAAATTCACTTCTAAATATGAAATTAAGCTAGAAAAGAAGTACAGAGTGGCACTCAATCTAAATGGAAAAGGGAAGGTGCATCAAGAAGGCCTTTTGTGTGGGGAAAAAAAAAGAAGAGAAAAAGAGGGAAAATACACAATAAATAATTTCTAAGCTTTCTATTACATAATTACAGAATTGCTAGGGTTCAAAGGCACTTCTGTAGATCTTCCAGTCCAACCACCCTGTCAAGGCAGGGTCACTTGCAGCAGGTGACACAGGAATGGGTCCAGGTGGGTTTGAATCTTCTCCAGAGAGCCTCCTAGGGCAGCCGGTTCTAGTGCTCTGCCATCCTCAGTGTGAGGAAGTTCTTCCTCATGCTGAGGTAGAACTTCTTATGTCTTAGTTTATGGCCATTGCTCCTTGTCCTGTTGCTGGGCACCACCAAAAAAGAGTCTGGCACCATCATCTTGGCACCTTACTTTGAGATATTGCTATGTATTGATGAGATCCCCTCTCAGTCTACTCTTCTCTAGATTAAACATGATCAGCAGGTATTATTACAGTTATTTATCTTTCTCTTTTAGAAAATGAAATATGGCCATTTATCCTATTAAAGATCGCCTATAAATCACAGGTACTTAGTCTTCAAGGGAACATTTCAATTCCTTTCCAGTAACTGTGCTAAATATGATTTGGAGGATTTTTTAAGAAGTAAAATGTTACTAAAAACCTTATAGTGATTGACAGAAAAAGTGTAGTCTTTTCACCTATCCTGAGACTTTTATAACACTGGCATGAACATGTGAACCGGTCACCTCAGACTATCTCCTGTTAAAGTAATTGGGAACAAGAAGGGCCAGTCAGACACATGTGACTTGTTTCAGGGCAAAATTAATCACACCCTATAATTTTCAGTTACTCTGAGCTGAATATGAAGGAAGCCAAGAAAACTAGTTTCAATGTACATGTCTACATGTCAAATGAACCCCTATATGTTTGTCCAGTGAGATCAGCAAATTACTTCAAAATCTGTACTGAGATTAATGAAGACCGGTAATATTTCTCCTGTTGTGTAGGGAGAGTATGAGGGGAGTATTACATTATATGGTCAAAAATTCCAGGAAGGTTACTGGATTTTATTAAAATCTAGAGGACAATAATCCGTTTTGCACCAGTCTCTTCCTTCATTTGCTTCATATACATTGCAACCCAAAGCCATTCAATGTAATCCCAGCCACAGAGTTTCCTGCATCATTTATCTCCCTGTGGTGTTGTTCTTTCTTTATTATAAAATATTATGGACAACTGGTGGTTAGAGAGGCCTTCACAGCTAACTAGAAACATGCACAGAGACTGGAGTGTGTCTTGAACATAAGTTCAGGACCATCATCCTCCATGTCTGACAATTTAGACTGAGGAATTCAGGTCTTGACCTGAACATGCATCAAAGGCAAGAGATTTGACAAGCCCCATATAGGATATAGGGGAAAATACACAGAAGGGACACTTCCTTGCCATTTCAGATGTCTTCTTTCTAGGCAGTTCAACCAAGAAATGGTACCTCATTTGGAGGAAGCACACATGAGCCTTTGGGTGGCAAAATCTAAACTGCTGAGTCACGGAGAAATAGCATGACTTTCCACAAACTTCCTCTAGTTACTTACCCAGTGGAGCCTATGGAATAGGGTGCTGGATGTAATCCTCCCCTCTCCATGTGAGTGTCTGGATGTTGAAATCCAGGTAGTCCCAGGTCAAGCAGTTTTATATCCTGTAGTTTATAGCTTACAATCCCATTCTGCAATACCTTTTCAGAAGTGTAATCAAAAGGAATTCTCTGCAGTAATAGTGCACAAAACCAAAACATGAGGTCAATTCTATGTCCCACTTCAGCTTTTCCCATGACTTTTAGTGGAAAAACACCCATCCTAGTTCTATTGTAGTAGACAAGTCTCATTTTCTGTAAGTGTGTTTGGTGTAATTTTTTAATAGATTCTAAGCCATATTCTTGAGTGTACTGAGCCATTAATGTATTCAACTTTTGGTTTTAGTACTCTACAATCATAACAGATGTTTAGAAAATTGTGTTCATGCGGTTGGATCTGTTGCATCTGCTTCTTCTGAAACATGCTGCCTTTCTAGCTCATTGCACTCTCTTAAAAATAAGCGTAAAAATCTGAGCTTTTCCTTCATATTAATCAGGAAAAAAAAGAGAGAAAAAAGAAAGAAAAATGCAATTGTGTGTTCTTATAGGAACTTTTTTGTAAACCAGAACAAAAACCAGAGTGAAAAAGTTTCTTGGGTTCTCTGAATGACCATTGTTCATCTCTGTCAGTTGACTAAAACCACCATCTAAATAAAGAAAAAAAAAAAAAATACTGGTTGGAATTAACACCATCAAAAACAATTATGATAGGAGACAGGGTAGCCAGGCCAGCATCAGCAGCCAGCAGCCATAGGCTGCTGTCTTCAGCCTCTGCTATGGCTTTGAACTCTGTAGAAAGTACAGTAGGACAACTGTTCTCACTCCTGTCTCCAAAGTAAGTTCTCCAAAGGTCTTACTTTGATATCACTTGACAGCTAGGATTTACAAAAATTTATATATAGCTGTTATTACTGCTTCCTATCCTGCAATCAAATTCCACATGCAGATGTTTGCAGCTTCCCAGTTTTCCATTTTCAGACAAGATTGCCCCAAAGACAAAGGAGACCAAGGATCTTGCTGTCTTCACTTGGATTTGCTCAGTTCAAATGGGCTGTACTATAAGCTGTTCTTGTGCACCTAAAAGCATACCAGTGGTCAACGACAACAGTCTGATCATGTGGAAACCACACACTGTAGAAAATTTCACTTCTCTCTGTCCCAGATTGTCCCATAATTTTGCTGGGCCGGGAAGCTTAACTTGGAAAGCCATTTCCAAACGGCTCACTCTGAATCTTCAAGTTATGCCCTCTTGGTTTTAATTTATCCCATGTAATGTGGGGCACCTAAGATGCTGACATTTCAGCTTGCCCTTTGAAGGTACATAGCTCTCACAGTTCGCTGTGATCCAAGGCACTTTTTTAGTAGATTTGTGTTTATATCTTGAGGAAAAAAGAGGGTATAATCATTGATGTGTAGTTAAAAGCAAACAAGATGGGAATTAGACTGAAAATATCAAGCATCATAGCCAAAATATATATAACAGGTGTGTATCAAGAAATATTTAATGGTGGATTTTTGGTTTCAGAAATATGAGGTTGTTGCAGATTCATTTCATCCAGATTCTAAAGGTTTCTAGGTTCTAAAGGTTAGGTACCGGTTATAAAACTTTTATGTATACTTGGTTATACATTATTTGAGAATCAGAGGCTGCTTCATGGCATAATTCTTTCTACCATCAAAGAAAACTTCCTTAAAATGAGATGGATAGGTCTCTGGAGCTCACTTTACCTTTTTTTTTTTTTTTTTTTTTTTTTTTTTTTTTTTTTTTTTTTTTCCCCTCTTGTCTGCAAAGGAAGCCGGTGAAAGATGCTTAGTTGCCCATACATGTATTTCCTCTCCTTTCAGCAACCCTAGAGTACGTAAGATGTCCACAAGGAGCTGACAGTTATGGCATGGGACTTGCAAGTTCTTCTAACACAGTAGACAGCAACCAGGTGTAACATCTTAAATCATCTCTAATCACAGAAAACATTCTGCATGTGGGTAGCAGAGACCACAGAGATGAATGATTAGCTTGGACTATATTTTAGATGGCTACATTTTGGTGAAGTTAATCCTGACACCAGTGCTCTGTTTAGGTGTCTTGGACTGGACATGGTTGCTCACACAATGTAGTGTCTTTTGACATGTTTTAGAGTTATTCTGTCTGGATAACAGCACAGAGGTTTTACATAGGTCCTGCATCATATCTGCCAACCAACATATCCAGTTACACCAGATACCTCCATGCTGGCAACTAACCCAAGTCAATGTCTGCATTGTCTGCATTGTCTCAGTCCTGTGGAGTCAACTTTCTATTATCCAGGCCTACAAAATTTGGCTCTGTTTCAAGGAGAAGCAGTCAGGCATAAATCTAGACAATACCTAAGGACAGATCTCTTAAATTCACTTAGGAGCGTCTATATCCAAGCATATCACTGTGCTAACATCGATGGGATGCCACTGGACTTGAAAGGGAAAGTAATTTCAGATCCCTTGCAAAAGACAAGCCCCATTGCAAAAATTAAGGCAAAGAGCTCAGGTGTGAGACCTGGCTACCTATTTCCCAGATGGAAATTTAGTAGATAAGGAAGACACTTGACAAATTAGTACATTAATATTTTGCCTTTGGTAATAAGGGAAAAAAAGTATGTGACTGTCATGAGATAAAGATGAGTGGCTTTTTTTAAAAGTAAGAATAATTTATTAGGGGAAAGAGGCATGAACTGTGGCACAAAGAGACAGTTTCCACAACTATCAACTTCCAGCTTTGTTTTCCTTGTTTACCAAGGTTCAAATGCCTTTTTTTTTTTCCTGATATTTTACAGCATTAGAGACATCTAGTGGCTGAAAAGCATAAAAGGACATATTCTGACAGGTCCTACGCCACCCTGAAATCCATGGGAAAAAAATGGACCAGTCACTCAATTCAATAAAGCTGAGGAAAAGGAAACCACTTTTCCTTTTGCATCTCCCAAAATACTGAGATGGGAAAAGGGGATAGAGGTGAGTGAATGATGGTGCAAGTTGGGCATGGAAAGGAGAAAGCACTGAGAGATACTGGTAGCTCAGCCTGGAGTAAAAAGCAACTCAACTGAGTCATGTGAAATGTAAGTGTAAATCTCACTCAGTTCCTGACCTGAATCTCATGCAAAACAAAAAGTTGTTTGTTTTTTTTTACAGCCCTTACAATCATCAACATAGAACACGACTGGAAGTTTATCCCAGGTCATCAGCGGTTGTATGGAAATCAAAGTGGTTTCTTGAAAAGCCAAGTAGAAAATTTTCTGCCTACTGTTGAGCAAATCACCCTTAGTTAAAAAGTGAAAAAATCATAACAGGCTGGAATTCAACACTTGGCTGTAAAAAATAGGACAGTTTGCTACCTGCTGCAATTCTGTTGAAATCAAGGAGTTATACAGAAGATCAAAATGGTGCAGTGTATTCCAATAATAACACAAAGGTTCTGGCTAAAAAGAAAAAAAAAAAAAAAAAACAACAACAAACAAAACAAAACAAAACAAACAAAAAACCCCAAACCACCAAACATCATAGTGTTTAAATGTTAATTTCTATTATGAGTAGTTAAAAGTTTCTCCCCAAAATTGTCTCCCACTCCAGTGCACTTGCAAAACCTGATATACTAAGGGAAACCAGGGTTCATAGAGATGTGGTGCACACCTACATCTTATCCCTAAAAGGAGAAGGGACATTGAGGTATACACAGTGTAGATGAAATCTACAGACTCCTACAGACTCCTTCAGGCTATTTAGAGCATCAGTGTGTATGGAGATTGTATAGAAATTCAGATAGCTCATAAATATTAGCACACACTTCTGTACATTTTCCTTTAGGCAGTTACACCCAATCCATTTGGAATGAGATAGAATATCTCTTATCTTACACTGTGTATGAGTTGCACAAACATGTACCTATGGATCATGACAGAAAGTGGATGTATTTTTCTGACTTGCAACATTTTGTTGTTTGGTGTAGCTTGATGCATATTTTCCTTGATATTTCACCCTGGGGTATCTGCCATCCTTTGGGAAGAAAAGACAAAGGCACTCTTCCAAAGAGTACCTGAGGATCCTGGGCCAGAAGAAACCTCTGGTTTCTGGGTAAGTCATGAAAGACACAGAAGAGGAGAGAAACAGGCATAAGGAAGCCCACAGTACCCACAGAAAATGGGAAACCACTAAAAAGTTTGGGAAACAATAGCCCTATCAAGATGGGAAAGAGATATAAAGCAAGAGATTTTTCATGGGTCATCCTCATAGCTTGTTCCAAAATAAAACTTAACATTGGGGATTCCTCCATGGGAATGGAGGAATTGGTGTGCTGCTCTGTTTCAGGGTACAGTGAGGGTGGATGCATTTTCTGAGTATTCATAGAGTCATAGAATCCCAGAATGGTCTGGGTTGGAAGGGACCTTAAAGATTATCTAGTTCTAACTTCTCTGCCACGAGCAGGGCTGTCACTGACTAGATCAGGCTGTATGTCAGGTATTGTACAGAAGACAACCTGGTTCTGGCCAGCGTATTACAAAGCAGAATGAGCCCATGATGGAATGTGTTGGCACAGCCCACTTTCTCCAGCAGAAGCAGACAGTTCTGCAAGTGAGGAAGTCTGAAACCTGATCTCTTTCAGACTCTCCGATTAAGCTTTAGGCATGCACATTATCTGTACTTTCCAGAAAACACAGGATAAAATTGTCCTTGGCATGTTTTTCTTCTTCTTCATGCCTGCCGGGTCAAGTCAAGCCTGTAAGCCCACATATAAACTTCAGAGTGATTTAATACAATGAATCTACAGATGAATAACAAGTTCTACGTTTTTGAATTAATGATAAATATAGCAGTTTTTTTCCTAGCCCAGTTTCTTGGTGTATTATTTTTTTGACTGAGCATTTTGTTTCATCTACCCAGATTATCTTCTAATTGTCATAGACTGGTTACATATAAGCATTTGGTCCAGGTTATCAAAAGAAACATATCAGGTATCTATTCACTCTACAGTCTAGCCTTCCAGTGACAAAAATACAGTGACCCTCATTGAGAAAGTAGTAAAAAATCACTGGTTCTGGCATCACCATGGATGTCTCAATCTGCTTCTTCCTTTCTTATTCCGAAATGCATCCATGTTCCTGTCAATACTATTACTGCCTCTCCACAATAACTATTATGTCCTCTCATGTCAGTTATCCAGAGCACCTGCTAAGCTGACCCGTCATACAGTAACTATGAGTCACCTACAGCCTTTTTTTTTTTGGCTGGTAACCAAGATGCTCTGATTGATTTTTTTTTTTTAACTAATTCCCGTCAAGATCAATGCACAACTGAAATTCAGTGCCATATGGCTCTCTTCATCATGAATCAGATAGCTGGCTGCAGCACCAGGAGACACAAGGACAGACAACAAAGAATAGGTGGAACTGAAGATAAGGTACATATTATGCTGCAAAATGTATCCATCAGCCAAATGGGTTTGAGTTTACTGCACACTGCTGTCTCCTCCAAACCAATTCTCTCACTTTCTGTAGGGATGGAATCACTGCTCAGGTACCAAACAGTTTATTTTCTGTGCTGATCTGTACCTGTGTAAGGGCTGATCTCAGTTATTTATCTGGAGACACAATTTGACTATATATAAGTAGAAACTTGAAGATACATGATGTAACATAACAAGGCACCTTACTCCTTATCTTGATCTCTTGGTAATAGCTCCCTGTTTTTCATCTCTTCAGTGGCTTCACTTTATCTATTGTTCTTTGAATCTACCCAAGGTACTGCAGGGAACAGAATCTTTACTGCCTGATTTAAGTAAGTGACAAAACTGCAAAGAGGAGATAATAGCCTTGATTATTCCTATGTTAAAAAAATAAGATGAGCCTACATTTTCAAGCACAGGTGCATGATTATCCTTCCCAGCCAACTGCTGGCAAGAGCTTTGGCAGTGTCATGACCGAAGTCCATGCTCCCAGACCATTCCTTGCATCAATGAGGGTTGGCACAGACCAACCAAATGAAGTTTTCACCGACTTGAAGGTATGGAAAGAGTCATGTCTCTAGGAGAAAGAATTAAGTCACAGTGGGTGTGTCACACCGAGCCAGCTTGACTTATTTCATCATGTCTTGGTTTGGGAAGACAGGTATCTGCCAGGGAAAGTTGGAGCCTCCCTTGGAATGGAGAATGTAAACCATCCCCCACCCCCTTTTCCAATTATAAATTTGCAGTTAGAGGCTTTCAGGCAAAGATTNTCCTTGGTAACTTATGGGGAAGAAATTCTTTAGAGTGAAAAAGGGACAAACCTAACCCCCAACAGATCTGTTAAACCCAGTTCTCCCATCAGTCCTGCTCAATCAAACAGTGTCTCACTAGCCTGCCAGAGCTCTCAAACAGAACTAATCACAACCTCTAAGGGTTGTTTTATTTCAACTTAAGGGCCCAAAGATCCTTTATCATTCATAACTTTGTGTACTTCTTCCATTTATTCATTCAACATCTCAAAGAACAGGAGCAGCCATATAAATAGATTGATCACTTTTGACAATATTGGCATGTCTCCAGTGTCTTATTTTCAAAATCCATCCCTGCAGGCTTATGGATTGAAGAGAGACTGCACAATATCTCATGTTGGTTTTTTGCAACAATGAAGCAGCTTGAATATGCTAACTGTATTATATAGTTTTTCATTTGCTCTGGTTTTCTTTTAAAATAAGAGGGCATAAATCATAAAATCACCCACACCCCCTCACTGAATGGTAGCTCCAGGAAACATATTCCTCTGTAGCTCATTGACTACCAGACAGTTATTAGTTTTGCCCTCAGCAAAATTAGCTGTAATATCAAGGCTTATTTCAAACAATCAGTTAGTCAAGCAGGCTTGCTTAAAAACAATTTCCCATTTTCACTGGTATGGAAACAGTACTTTTGGCAAGATTTCAGTATCCCATATATCTGTCTAAAAAATCTATGCCAAAATCTTTGCCACAACATTTCCCACCCTTAGTGACTGTGTTGCTCCAAATCATTTTGGTTGGAAAACACATCCAAGAACATTGAGTCCAACTGCTAACCAGCAACTGCCAAGTTACCAGTAAAATATATCACTAAATGCCACATCTACACCTCTTTTATATACTTTCAGGGATGGTAAGTCAACCCACTGTTCCAGTGTCTAACAACCTTTTTGTGTGAAGACACTTTTCCTAGTATCTAATCTAAATGTCCCCTGGCACAACCTGAGGCCATTTCCTCTCGTTGTGCCACTTGTTCCCTGGGAGAAGAGGCTGACCCCCACCTGGCCATACTCTCCTTCCAGGCAGTTGTAGAAAGCAACAAAGTCCACTCTGCACCTCCTTTTCTCCAGGCTAAACACCCCCGGCTCCCTCAGCCATTCCTCACTAGACTTGTACTCCAGCCCCTTCCCGAGCTCCGTTGCCCTTCTCTGGACACGCGCCAGCCACTCAATGCCTTTCCTGTAGTGAGGCACCCAGAACTGAACACAGGATTTGAGGTGTGGCCTCACCAGTGCCCAGTACAGGGGGATGGTCACTGTCCTGGTCCTGCTGGCCACACCATGGCTGATCCAGGCCAGGATGGCACGGGCCTTCTTGGTCACCTGGGCCCTGTGCTGGATCATGTTCAGCCACTGCTGACCATAATCTCAGCCCTCCTGGATTTTGCCTCTCAGGGCTACCTACCAAAGAACATTCTCAAACAGTCTCCTAAATAGGCCAAACTTTTGCTCTCTGGAAGTCCAAGGCTACAGTTCTGTTCGTCCCTATCCTTACATGAGGATCGATAACTCCACCATTTCCCGATCACTGCACCCAAGACAATTCCAGTCATCACATCACCCACCAGTTCTTCTCTGTCCACAAGCAAAAGGTTCAGGGGGTCGCCTCCAGCTGTGTCGGAAAATACTATGTATCAGTAAAACACTATTGGGAAATTCTATGTTTGCTTTGCTAAAATTTTCCATGCAGATTATACCGCAGCCTATCTGATGTGTTACTAGGAAAATAAATCAGATCAGATCTAGCTCAGAAATAAATCAAGTACACCAGCTAACACTTACAAACCTCACTGCTTCCATTAAATGACAGCAGGCTGTTCAATGCTTTTGAGTTTTTTTATTTCATTTTTAATTTTCTCATAAGTGCTCTATTCTTAATATCTTCCAAATCCATTACTCTCACAGGTCTTTGATACGCAGTATATCTCCTCTGCAAAACCATGCATGGAGCCCCTAGGTAAGATATTTTTCAACCTATATCATAATATTCTCATTACTGTCTAATGGCACTTCCTAAAAAAAAAAGAAAACATTAAAAAAGTGCAATTAAGCAAAGCAACCTAAGGCCATACCAGTCCTAGGGGTTAAGACTCAGATATTCACATATATAGTGAATTTAAATTCCTCTCTTTAAATTAACATCCAATGAAAATTAAAATGTAGCTTTTCAGAGAATCAAAGGTCGTTAATTCTTGGTTACACATTGGTTCCTGTCATGATGAAAGAATACAAATAATCATCTTTGTTTTACATTAAATTTCATATTGTGTCAATATAACCAAGATTCCTCTTTTCAAATGCAATGATAAATATGCTCACAAAGCTTTCCCTTTAGCACACCTCAGAGTACAATATGTGCACATTTCTCACAGAAATGATTTCCTGACAGATTATCTGGGGTGAAAAATGTTGTCTCCAAGATATGTTAAAGTGTGTTATTAATAGCTGCAGAGGTTTTTTCAGTAATCTAATGATTTTAACATTTTTAAATTCAATTTCCCAAAGCCCTATGTTTGCACATTTGTATTGCCTATGTACATAATTTATTATTTTAAAATTATGTTTACATACATCAAATTGTCCATTCATTAAAAGAGAAATGAAATGTGCAGCACCAGGTGCTGGAGTTAAGGTGGTTTTTTTCTAAAATAAGTATGTTTCCCTTGTATATGGAAAGCAGTATTAAGAGCACTAAATCATTTTGTCTCTAGGAACACATATGAACTGCAAATGAATGAGGTAGGCAATTTTGCTTAATTAGAATCAATAGTATCATCCTTTAATTAAAGAATATTGATTGTGTTATGCAGAGGGAAGGCTTGCAGAGGATATGCTTTCTGTTTGACTTGCAAAATTATGTCAAGGGTCAAACTGGACTTATACATGGAATACCCCATCCAAGAAGAGTAATCACTCTGAATTCATCTAGGACCTTTCCTTAAAGCATAAAAGTGAAAATCCAACACTAAATCTTTAGAAAGAAAACAGAAGTTTTTAAATGAGAAGGATGTGAGCTTTTTTATATACCTCCTCCAGAGGATCTTCAGAGGTACAGCATACTATTTTCTTCCTGCTTCCTGTGTCAGGAAGATCAGTAGGGAAACACACGGATCAGAAACCTCATTGCTTTTGCAACTTCTCCCATACACATACAACACATGCTTTCACGACAGTTCAAGGAATGGTATGATGAGAAAACAAAGTTGCCTCATGTGTCATCATTTTGTTTTAAGACCTGAGTGCTGTAGCTTCCAGCTATTATTGATATAAGTATGATATGCAGTCCCCAATATTCCATTTTCCTCTACACAGCCAAAGTGAACCTCAGAATTGCATGGTACTGAACACTGAAATTGTATTAAGCCACCAGTTAAGTGCTGAGATACACACCAGTTCATGTCAGTAACAGTGATGAAGAGGCATGCTTTTGAAAACAAAAAGCCTGTGCAAGTCTGAGACACCTCCTTCACAGTAACCAGCTGAGCCATATATCATGAGCAAAGTAGAATAAAAATAAAATTTAAAAGGTAACAGTGTGCCTATCTACAATTTCCTTTCAGACTGAAATTTAGCTGAGCTGTCCAAGGAGGGGGGGAAGTATATAACTATGTATTAGTAAGTTGCAGGAAGTATTCCATGTTTGAACATACATGGTCACTAATCAGCAACTGCAGGTCTTTTCAGCAGCCGCTTGTTTGCACACTCTAATTCTTATCATTATTAGTCATTACTAGAATTACAAGGCCGTAAACTTCTACTCAAAATTATACCAATATTATTAAAAACACAAAACAAAAGAAAATAAACATATATAAGGAGGTATTCCTGTTTCCCAAAGGTCCTCTGGAAAAGAACAGGAGGAGAAATGGGAAAACTGATGCAGAGAGTTGAAAAGACTCCCAGCTTTACAGTGGGTTACTGATGACTTTTTACACCATTCCTAATTTAGTGCTCTTAGACCTGCTCCCCTCCATTCTTTATGCGGACTAAAACCTCAGATTTTGCTCTGAATTAAATTATGCCATCAGTTAAATGTGAGTGTGAACTGGATTCTGTCATTACAGAGCCTATGTCCTAAAATGGACACGCACACACACACATGTGCAGACTTCCCCTGCTGGATCACATCAAGGATGGGAATCATGGACCTGCAAACAATGCCTGTAAACAATCCCTTCAGCTATGGATCATGCATGGAGGATTTCCATGTGTCAGTGTGCATGCCATTGCACAGGACAGCCTGCCTGTGCAATGCCCTGCTGCCTTTGCCAGTCCATCAGTAGAAATGATAACACACGTGCATCTGGACAGCTGGGACAGGGTTGTACACCGTGGACTTAGGTAAGAATGAGCACCTGCTGAAGGAAATCATAAAGATAGGTAGCTACCCCTGCCAATAAATGGGATGACAGTGCAACACTTCCTCCATCAGTGAAACCAAAAGTTGGTATGAGCATGGGCACCACTCCATCAGCAAAACTGCAAGGGCAGCAGTAATCAGAGATACCTCCATTTATTTCCATATATTATGTTGCTTGGGAGTAACATTCAGGTCGAATTTTCCTGCAGTCTTTTAAATGAAACTATATATTTATTTGATTGATCACATCCTAAGCATTGTCCATTTCAAAACTTCACTTTATGGGTTATTTCCCCTCAGCTATCATTAATACAATGCCCAAGCTAATGAAGCATACAGTAGAATGTAAATACTAATGAAGTGTGCTGGACTTCTAGTTAGCAGGCCTGTAAGGGGAAGAGAATTGAACAGGTGAATGAAACTGTGTAAATATATGGTTGTTGTGCATAGGACAGCCAGGAGGGTATTTAGATTTTTTTTTTTTTTATCCTCTAGTCCTTCTTGTTCCTTGTTCTTCAGCTTCAGTTTGTGCATATGAGCCTTTGGGTTGATACAAACCAAGAAAATTTCTAGGTGGCAAAGGTGTTGCTGAGTTGGTTGCACAGGAAAGCAAATGTTGCTCTTTTCCCAGTGTGGATAAGTCTCCCCATAGTGAGATGAGCTATTTAAGCAGAGTTCTTTCTTACTGTCAAAAGTTAAGCGTATGGAGAGTTTGTTGACACAATTATGCCTATTAAAGACAGTATCTTCACGCCTCTTCCTTTCAGATGGGCAAAGCATTGCAGAGTACAGCTGATATTTGTGGGAAGGCATTCCTCATGTAATCATGAGGAATCTCGGCTTGTATTTCTTCTGCAAAGAATGACCTTGAGGCTCTGCAAAACCCAAACACAAAGAAGTGCTGTGGCAGCAATTCGAAGTGGCTTTTCATTCCCTGTGTTCCAGTGGTCAGAGAAAAACATGAGTCCCACTGTGCACATCTGACTGGTTACAAAAAAAGAAAAGAGAAAACAACTGCCAAAAGCAGACTGAAAAAGTCCAGTTAGGCAAATGAGATGCATTATGTCTCTGTAAGGAATGTGGTTTGAGTTATACTACTGCTCTTTGGCTCTTACCCTGCTAGTGTGCTACAAAGGACCA
This sequence comes from Illadopsis cleaveri, assembly GCA_013399915.1. Taxonomy (NCBI): domain Eukaryota; kingdom Metazoa; phylum Chordata; class Aves; order Passeriformes; family Timaliidae; genus Illadopsis; species Illadopsis cleaveri. The sequence continues at coordinate 1,032,575 of VXBB01024301.1, forward strand.
GGAGAAGTGTTAACAGCTGAGTACCTTGTGAGGACAAGATCACCTGTAAGGTAATCATGACTGACTGGTGATATTGATTTGCCAATGCATCTATATTATCTAATGAGGAGAAACATATCTTAGTGATTAGATTCAACTATGACATATCTTTTTTTTTTTCTATGACAGAGATTTAGGCCAGGGTCCAAGAAAATTATTTCTCCATCCCATAGTTTATTAACTGTTTCTGTAATAAACCTGCCTTTTTTCTCACTAATTTTCAAGCTGGGTTATAACATACTAGGTGTACCTATAAAAAATCTGGCACAGGGTTTTGGAGGTTTCAACCTAGAAATGAAGGTAGTACTGTAAAATCTGATTTCTAAACGGCTGTGGAGAACACACAAGTAAATCTATGGTTGAATCACAATCCCCTTTCCTATGCTGGTCCAGTTCTACTCACGGGAAGAAGATTAGAAAGATGTGCAGGGTTCTCATGAGTGGTTTTCTAGCATAGGAAACTCTCAAGCAAAGCATGAACAAGGTATTTTCTACACTTTCTGCTAGCACTGATGTAATGACCCTATCATGTAGGACAAATCATTGAATTAATTCCCTGCTTTGCCTGTTAAAAAGATTTGTTCTCTTTTAGGTTCTTTGTCAAGAACCATGAAGTAGTCTCCTCAAAAAATCCTAACTCTTCCCCACCTCAAAAATAATCCCACAACAAAACACCAAAGCACAGAATTTTTCAGTCTTAGTCACCACAGCCTCTCCTTTTATTAATAGAGCCTTGACATGGAAGAGTTTTCTGGCCAGACATTTTTCACACCCCAATAGGCTCAAATAAAAAATTATTGCCAGCACAATGATTTAAATGTAAGATGTTACACTGCAGCACTTGCCTAGTTTGATTTTTTAATGTCAGCTCCAATGTGTCTGACACATGCAAGACATAAATGAATATCCATATTTCCTTGGAATTAAAGGTTCCCTGACAGCACACAGTATGGAGCATACGGCACTCCCAATGGGTCGTTATTGTGGACTGGCATTATTTTCACCTTCTTCATTCTTCCCCAGACGGCTTTAATAGTGGGAGCCAAGACTTTCCCCACTAACCTCAAGGGCAATTTTCTCAAAATATTTGATATAAAGCAGTCTATGCTATATTTGCTAATTGCATTTGTCAACCTCCCCTGCCAAAATTTTTTTAAGTAACAAAACCATTGGCAATAAACATGGAGATCTACGTATTTGGGTAGAGGAAACGTTTTTATAGTGCATGAGCTAAAGGTTATAAATGAGAAATGATTGCTTGTTTCATAGAGTTGGTCCATAGAGCTTACTCTGCCCACACTATGTCAAAATTGGCACCTTTCTCCTTTACAAAATAACTTTTTCTGGTATATTTCTACTCAGCTTCTTTCTCCGCCTCCTAATCTCTTTGTTCAGTATTTCCTCCCGACACCGAGTCATCACACCATTCATCTGCATCAATCTGTCTGCCGCTCACAGACTTTGCTGGGTCTGCCTCATCAAGTGCAGTCACTAAATTCATATCTTTTTTCAAGTCGGTAATTGCCTTCAGCTTCACGCTGTCATTCCTGCTTGTGTTGATGTCTATTAGATTTTTGTCTACTGTTTCAGAAGTCTGTCTCTTGTTCCTTGAGTCACACAAACTCCAGCTCTGCCAGTAATTTACCAGCCCATCCTGTCTGAAACTGTTGAAATTATGTTTCTGCATACACAATTCTCGGTTCATCATGAAAAAGGTGAAATATCTAACACCTGTAACCATGTGCCTAGATTTCAAGTGCAAGATTTCTCTCTTCCAACCCCAAGGTGTGATTCAGTTTGAGGTAAAACTACTGCTGAGGTAATATGCCTACACGTCGGTGTCTCCATGTATAGCAGTGTCCAGAGCTCCTATTATGGCAGCACAGACTAACTCAATTAATTTGTCCTCACACAAGCCTCTAGTGCCATCTGAGATGCCCTTAAGCTTTCTGTTCGGCTTTCAGCCATGGGCTTCGAGTCCCTTGTCAATATAGGAAGTACAATCTAGAGCAATTCAATTTATCCTGAGTCTGGCTAAAGCCAGAGGGTCAGCAGAGTTGCTTTTCAGGCTCCAGTGCAGTGATTAAATTTTCATTGACTAAAGCAGGAGGTTAGGCACTTAACTCACAGGTAAACACCCACATGCAGGCATCTGAGTTTAAATGTCTTAATCTGGAGCTGACTTCCACCCTACAGGTTCTGTTCAGTTGCCCAAACATATGGTGCAATTTACAACACTGTGGAGTGTCCAAATCATCCAAAATGCTGACAGAATGACACAAGCTACAGGAGCACTGCTCAGAGCCACATGGAATACCCTGGGGCATTTCAGATGGCACTAGAAATCAGTGTCTAGGCTACTGAAAGACTACATGTCTGTAGCATAGATGCCTCAACAGACTTGAGTTCATCGCTAAGGAAGGTGAGATGAGGTTTGATTGATGCCTAGGAAAATTCAGTGTGAGGAAGATATTTACAAAAATATTAGAAGAAGCCTTAGCCAGAAACTCTTGGATATATTTGCCATTTAAAAATAACTACCAAGCCTAAGCTAATTACCTAGACCAACTCCACAGTATACAAATACAGGTTCCTTCAGATGAAAATTTATACCATATAAGAGAGATGTCTAAATTAGACAGGACAAATTGCCCCCTAGAGTTGTTTATCACTCTCTACAGATTGTGGAAGGAACTTCGAAAAGTATCTTAAATACCAAATATTTACTAGTCTAATGCTAAATATCACATTCTGCCTTTCCCTGTAAAAAACAATAATAATTACCCAACTCCCTATGTGTTAAATATGTGAAAATGCCTTTCCGTTGGTGCAGATTTTAAATATTTGTGTAAACACTGAGTTTCTTTCAACTGCTTCTAGTACATCCATCATGGTAAGGTAGGTGGCCAACATCATGTCTTCCCCTAATTAATCCACTCTGAGTATTTATTTCCATAATCAATATTGCTGGTTTTGCAAACATTAAGCCTACTAAGTCATAGAACTCTTCATCATGCACTAAACATTTCCTTCTATGGGAATGAGCCACAAGGATTCATGTCTACCTAACTGGCTAAAAAGCCACAGATGTACACAGGATAGCCTCCTTATTAAGAAAACTCTTTTCACCAGAGTGAAGGGTCTTTCTCTTTTCTTGTAAATCACAGTCAATTCTGCCCACCTTTCTTTAAAGAGAAAAGGGAAAAATAAAGAGCTTGAATCACTAGTAAAGCCAGCATGAGTCACCTGCCATCTGATCAGATATCCTGAATGTTTTACCAGGCCGGAACATAAATGTCCAGTCTACATAGACTGTAGACTGATAACAAAGAACAACATCCACTGGAGTGCAAGCTCTGAAGAAAAGAAGTCAAAGTCAGTCTCTTTTTGTGTGATGACAAATGCCTTCATTTTTTCTTCCTTATTATTTTTTTCAATTATATGCATGTGTCAGCATATGCATAAACAATACCTTAAATAATTTTCTTAAGGTAAACAGCACAGAATTAATAGATTTTTCAGGTTAAAATGGTGTTATTCAGAAGCAGTTAATGTGTATGATTTATCCATCACCTCTGTGTGAAGTCTTTGAAAAGGTTCTTTTGTTCTAAAGGTAGGGGGTGGAATAAGAACCACAGTAATGTGTAGTATTGAGATTTAAGGAGGAGACATTCAAATGGCATTCATCTAGTCCCATTCTGCTAAGATGAACAAAGAGACTTCATCACTTATATTTTCTGAATTGTGTTGTCAGAGGGCTAAGCCTAGAACAGATGTTCAGGCCCAGATCAATTTTACCAAACCATAAAAATTAAATGAAAGTTAGATGTTTAAACAGGAATATTCATACCTGAAATAGTGGTCCAGACCAAGGCGATCTGCACATGCTCTTTGCACAAACTGAGAGATTTCCAATGGTCACTTCACCTTGCCCTGAACAGAAGGTTTAAGATTAGAAAAGCAGAATAGATCTCTGTTTTGTGCCTCTCTTTGTCACTCCCTAAAGGACTACATTGCTATTTTAAACTTGCCATTCATCTAATGTTTAGATGACAAAAGTTAAGAGAGAGAGAAGCTGCACTTAGATTAAGTACTTTTCCATCTTGTGGGAACTTTTTTCTTACCCCATAAATATTTTTATCTATAGATCATAGATGAAAGAAATCTAGTTCTTCCTTGATTCTTAAGGGGAAAAAAAAAAAAAAAAACAACCAACTAACCTAAAGTAATTAAAATAGTGTCAAAATCATAATTTGATTTGATTACCTGCACTATTAGTTTGAAAGTTTAATCATTGAACTCATTGATTCATTCTTGATTGTGACCTTAATTTGATTATTGTTTTGTGCTGCTTTTGATTAGCTTAGTGAAATGGCAATACATTTGGCATAGCAACATGTGCACATGTATTTTTCTTGTTCCTACAGTTTTACAAAATCTTTTAAAATATTCACAATAGGTTTATCCATCTAAAATACCACATGGCACACAAATGCTGAGGAAATTGCAAGTTGTTTTGCCATGATTGTAAATTAATAAATTATTTTGTTCAAATGCTTGAGACTTTATGGATTACAGGTGATGCATGTCGAAGAACAGCAGTGGTTTATCGTCACTTTCATATCCAGGCCTTGTGGGAAATAATCAGCTGAGAGAAGAATCAAGAGAAGAATTGGTCAAAAGGAAAACAAAAAAGCCCACCACTCCCAAAATAAAACCCCAAAAATAAAACAAAGTCCTATAAAGAAAAAAAATAAATTACAAAATAAATTACAAAATAAACCTCACATACCATAACTTCAAAATGGGCCCAAGGAGTAAAATTATTTTAAAAACCTTTTCAACAAGAAGTTTCAATAGATGTTATCTAGGTTTTGTTCAATTCTTACATTGTTATTCCTATTTAATTCATGCTAATTGTATATTACAGAATCAGTTGCAACTCTAGTACGCATTGGAGATGGGGTGACCAGCCTTGTTGACAGTTGTATGCGAACATGTGCTATACTGGTCAGAGGCATCTGTAAGAACAGAAATGCATTTAAGTCTTGTCTCCTACCAATGCCAGTAAAGAAAAAGCCTCATTTATGACACATTGCCAAATTTCTTTGGAAACAAGGATGCCCTTCAGCCTGCTAAGGCAGAGGAAGGAAGTCAGGTACAGCAAAGAGCAACTTTGTTGAGGCTCACTGAGCTGTTAAAACAGCAGGAAAGAAATAAGTCACTCTCTGATGTGCAAGTTTCATTTCTCTGGAAAGCTGAAGGCACATTATTGTAGTCATAAGTATCTAAAGAGGTGATAAAGAAAAAGAGTTAATGCTTTTGATTTGACCAGTACTTTGGGATAAAAGAAATCAGTCTGGGGGAGCACAGCAAAAAAATACTCAATATGCTTCTTCCAAAAAAAACAGAAGACAAGACAAAGTAGTCAGAACTTAGGTCAGAGGATTCTTAAGACTTTGCCTCTTTGGGGAAGATCAGCTTTCTAGTTCTCCATCTTTCCAAGTTTTCCTTCTATCTTCCTTATTTTTTTTTTTTTTTCCTTTGGCAGCCTACTGCTGTTCTACCA
>VXBB01024301.1:1047523-1132210 GCA_013399915.1 Illadopsis cleaveri
GGCTACCCTCTGTGTGAAAATATCCTTCACAATGAACAGTCTGATCCTCCCCTGGTGCAGCTTTGAACCATTCCCACGCATTCTATATCTGGATATCAGGAAAAAAGAGATCAGCACCTCCCTCTCCACTTCCCCTCCTCAGGAAGCTGTAGAGAGCAATGAAGTCACCTTCAGCCTCTTTCTCTTCAAGCCAGACAGCTCAGTGTCCTCAGCCCTCCACACAGGACATTCCTTCCAGCCCTTTCACCAAATTTGTTGGCCTCCTCCAGAGGCATTCACGGACCTTCACATAATTCTCAAATTGTGGGGATCAGAACTGCACACAGTACTCAGAGTGAGTCACACCAATGCTGACTACAGCAGGACAATCACCTCCTCTGGCTGGTGATATTGTGTCTGACAGACTCCAGGATGGGATTTGCTCTCTTGGGTGCCAGGGCTCACTGTGGGCTCACAGAACCCCAGAAGCCTGGGAGCAATCTGCAGGACTGCACTTCCCATTTATCTTTGTGCCCAGCACTACTCCATCCTAGGTGCAGAATCCAGCATTATGACTTGTTAAATTTCATCCCATTAGTCACAGCCCAATACACCAATCAAACCAGATCTCTCTACAAGGTCTCCTCTCCCTTGAGAGAGTCCCCACTATCTCCCAGTTTGGCACTGTCAGCAAACTTGTTAATTCAGGTCCTGCATCCAGATCATTGAACAGGACTGAATGTAAAATTGTATCTCAGCTCAATTCCCCATCAGCCAGATTTAGCCCCATTCATTACAATACTTCATGCTCAGCCCTTCAGCCAGTTCTTCTCCAGAGCACCATAAACCAGAGGGAATCTGTGAGAAACAGTCTCGAAAGCCATCCTGAAATCCAGGAAAATGTACGTGTCTGAGTGCAGCTGCTGGAAGGATACACATTGTACAAATTACATACATATATATGTATAAATACAAATATATGCACATATATTTTTGATGCATTTGTTTATAAATTATATGCATTTGCACACATACGTCTCCCATCTATCGGCCACAGAAGAGAACAGAATGAGACAATTTTCCCTATGGCATTTAATGATTTATTGCTTTTGCTGAAATTTCCTGATCTTGGACCCAGTTCACATAGCTGTTCTTCAGAACACAAGAACAAGCTAAGTGTTTGTACAAGTCATTATGAAGTTTGTACAATCAAGAACCAATTCTCTAGGTTTTGTCTGCACAACCACCTCCAAAGCCTTAAATAAGGGATTACATATAAAGAATATAATTACTTTTTGCATCAAAAATTCTGAGAAATCTTCTCATACAATTCTTTTTCTTTAAAGAGTCAAGACAGATTACTTTTGGAAATAAATTATCTTCTTGAATTACAGAAAAAAAGTATGTGAATCTCCCTCCTTAATTAATTTCCCATCATGATGACAAACTGTAAGCTTTTCTATAGCACATCTTAAAATCCTTATTTTCATTTTTAGTGAAAACAACAACTAAACAGAATGGAAAACGTAGATCAGCCTATATGGAATTATTGATCACCCTGTTCTGAACAGAGTCAGCAACTCAGCTAGAATAAAAGCATAAAACTGCCCATGTTAGCTACCATGCTTCCAGACAGTATGTGAGCACAATTCAAGGAGAACACAAACAAAGAACTCTTTTGAAAAATCATTAGTATCAGGGGCAGCATGCTCTATGAACAAGTTTAACCATATGGACAGGTGCTCTCTACCCTGCTGGCAAAAACCAGATTTTGACTATTTTATTCCAAGTCCACGGGTAGCCACTGATACTTTCCAACACAGGGGGAGCAAGTGCTCAATGTATTCTTGCATAGAAAAGCAAACTCAACATCCTAAGAATTCACAGATTAAAACAATCAAAGTAAGGAAAAAAGTGCCAATTTCCAATCAATCTGGCAGGGATACCTCTAATAAAATGTAAATATACTGTATTTATTTATATGTGTGTGTGTGTGTGTGTGTATAAGTAGCCTTCCGCAACCTCTTGTCCACCCCAGTCCTTCAAAATAATGTTTTTCCAGAATTTCACTTTTTCTATTGTGGGTAGTTGACAAAATCTTCTTAGGCCAAAACACTCTGCCCAATCTCTCAAACAACTGCTAACTCAGTCACAAGATTTGAGAACTAGCAAGAGTTCTTCCAGATCTACCTTGGTAGTAAATTTTGAAGGCAAACCTAGGATCTCCAACAATAAGAGAGAGAATAAGATTTCAGTTATTGGTATTCTATAATATAAATAAATTTCCTGTGCATTTAGGATTAACACATGGTACAGAAAACTACTGGTTACATCACTACCTATAAAAACATGCACAGATTAACGAAGTTCCACTGTCCTCAGAATTTACGTTATGAACATTACCTTCCCCATCTGTGAGGTGTTTAGCAGTGTCAATTACCAGTGTATTGTGAGATCCATCAGTTATAAGCATTTATGTATTGTCAAAGATTCACTCAAGTCTAGGTAACTCTGCCTCATGAATATCCTTAAGAACATCTCTACTGCAACTGAAAGTTATAGACACAAATCAAAATGGAGTCAGTGTCTTGAAGGATTTAGACTCAAATTCTCTCCTAATCAAGTAAAATTTCAGTTGAAAGTGCCTAGTACTTCAAAATACCTCATCTCTGCTTCTCTGCAGCTTCCACCATCAGTATTCCACAAGGCAGGAGCTGAGAATTATATATCTGATTTTGTCCGATTAAGTGTGACTTCAGAATGACTGAGAAGGAATCCATTTTCTGCTCAGCACTCCGAAAGATTTTTCAGTGAATGCATCATGTCCCAAAGCACAACGCTATTGGGCTATAAAATATTTCAATGTCTTATTAATAAGTTAATTGAATCCATTGTAATTTTCCTAGTATTCATGCAGCTCACTCTGTCATTGATTGACAGAGATGAATTTGAAGATATTTAAGAGCTTCACAAGAAGATGAGCAGCTATATCTGAATTATCACAAATGAGAAATACTTAAGAAGGGCCTGTAATAATCTTTCATTAGAGAATTTGCTGTAGTAACCACTGCAAACCTTATCCTGTTCCCACTGACAGCTAAAGGAATTCTGCCTACAGATTCAGTGCAATTTTGAGTTCAAAATGACTGCATTTTTCCCCAGAAGTCAAAAAATTTGCAATCAAATGAGATAAATACCAGAGAAAAGTCTGTCAAAGCCAGCTATGACTGAATCATGAGGTTGTTGAGTGACTCATACATTTAATTTCAACATTGATGATTTATAATCCAGAATTTTATTTTTTCAGGGCTTGACCAGTATTGCAGAAACATCAAAGCTTCTAAACCTGCTTAAGAATCCATCCTACTCATCATCTCCCCAGTTAACACCCAGCATCAGGATTCAACCATCTGATGCTGAGTTATGCCTTTGTTTCTGTCCTGGAGAACAGAGGACCCATTACAATCTGCAAGACATGACAGAAGTCCTATTTTAATGCACTAAAAATTTGCTTTTTGATTCAAAACAGTATGACCACTCCATATCAGAATGAGGACTATTTTGTTCTTACAGGAAATTCCTCATCTGGCCACCTGAACCTGGTTTCCAAAACTTAGTTAATTTTTTGAGACAGTTTTGTTTGCATGTGGAATGTGAAACCAGGAAGCTGCCAGATGCGTCCAGGGGAGCTCATTAACAGAAGATACTGCACATATGGTACATAAATGCCCCTGAAAGGAAGATCCAAATGTCCTACAGGCTTTATCAAGATGTAGCCTGAATTCAGAGGTCCCTAGACTACAAAACATGTTGGGTTTTGCTCAAACACAATCACTATGTCAGTGTCATGATCTCCATACAGGAGTTAAAAATGTTTTATATGTGTACATAAAACAGGTCTAGGTAACTAACCATTGCCAGCTGATCTTTTGAGCAGTGCCAGAGACCAGTGAAGACATCAGCTTTATCCCATATTTTGCCTGCTTCCTGCAACATCTGTAGAGATCCATTGCAAGCACAGCCCTTGTCTATATATCTGAGTTGTCACCATTAGCAAAAGGATGGTGTACTTCTAAGAGATGTTCCTGGGGTTGCAGATTGGCCAGCTCAGAGTCCAAGCAGGATCAAAGGGTGGGAAAAGTCTCAAAACCCAAAATGTTCTGAAAGTGTGTAGAGGGTGTTGGGGCAGTAGGTAACGGATAGGCCAAAGTCTAGATCATGGGCTGAGGTTAAGCAGATTCTGAAGCATGTAAAAAACCACTGGATATAACAAGAAATTTTCAGATATGACAAAACCACAGGCAGTGATCATTGGTGTGTGAGGGAGGCTTACATGAGGAGGGACAGCAAAAGACATCAATGCTGGAGGGGAGCTCTAGGGACCTTCAGAGAGTGAAGCTGGCAAGGGATGGGGCACCACCTCAGCAACACCAGGCTACACTGCGATGACCACAATAACAGTGCTAGAAATACCCCATTAAAGTATGGATGTATCGAAACTGGGACCAATGGAGAAAAGTGACCAGGTTTTTGAGCTACTTATTTGGGAAGAGGCCTGGAGGGCAACAAAAGTAATTGTCAGGAAACAGTAAGTGGGATAATAAGAGGGGCAAGTCATAGAGGTACCTTTCTGGAGGGTCTGCACCCAGATCCCGCAGCCTGAATCAGGGAAATAACAGCTACTGTTCTAACCATACATTGTGTTTGCAAAACCCACTTGTACCATCAGGAGGGCTGGTGGGAACAGGGTATTTGCACTGTTTTGCTGGTACACATTGAGCATTTATCTTTGTCTTATACTCACAGAGCAGAGAATCACTTAAACCATTCCTCTGTCTCAGCATTCCTAAAACTCAGCTTTGCTTTTTGCCAGCAAGGTGTAACAGAGGTGAGGCAAACCTCATTAGGTGACAGTTCCAGCTTAACACTGCACCATTCCTCATATGCTACAGAAATATTTTTAAGGGACTAAGTGACATGTGAAGAGTACTGTGGAGAAGCTGGGAAGAAAGAGGTGAGCAGCAGAGCAGCAAGGCATTAAGCTGCTCAGGGCATCCTTAGTGAGATCCTTTTCCAGGGCTGTAGGGTATGGATTCAGAGCTCATGCCTGGCAGAACAGGAGTTCAAAACATACTGTGTGGTATTTCAAGCAAAAAGAAAAGAATATTCCCCAAATACACTCGCAACTCCCTGAGGTGGATTGGTTGTTTCAGCAATACTGATTCAACCAGCTAAAACAAAGCATCTGGTTTCTGTATATCATCCAGCCTGTTTTGCAAACAGCATAAAAGAGCTAATGAAACAATCCTCCTGATTCCCTGCTTTCCCTCAACCTCCACCTTAGTTAGGTTGTCCCTTAACAGGTTGTGAGACAAATTCAGCTTCCTTTCCAAGCAAATACCAGCCTATTCCACAATGATTTTTCTGTAAACTTTTTAAAAATCTGCCGTTGTTTCAGTTTGGGTAAGTATAAGGGAGGGTTGGTGCATTTCTAGTGTAATGATCTTTAATCTGTAGGTTTGGGCTTTAGCAGAAGTCCTCAAACTACACCTGCAGTGAAGAAAATGTTTACAAATTAAAACTGATGCCTAAAGTACCATAAAGACTGATTCAGCTCAGGAGAGTTACTTATTTAGCCTGGAGACAAGGAGGCTCAGGGAGACCTTCTTGCTCTCTACAACTCCCTGAAAGGAGGTTGTAGCAAGGAGAGGGTGACAGCCTCTTCTCCCAAGTAACAAGCACTAGGACAAGAGGAAATGGCCTCAAGTTGTGCCAGTGGAAGTTTAGATTGGGTATTAAGAAAGGTTCCTTTATCAAAAGAATTGCCAAGCATTGGAATGGGCTGTCAGGTCACCATGTAGGTGTGATGCTCATGCACATGGGTTTAGTGCTGGAATTAGCAGTGNAGCTGTCAGGTCACCATCCCTCAAGGTGTTTAAAAGGCATGTAGGTGTGATGCTCATGCATATGGTTTAGTGCTGGAATTAGCAGTGCTCATTAAAGGTTGGACTTGATAATCTTAGAGATCTATTCTAACCTAAATGATTCCATGACTTTTAAAGTGTCTGTAGAGGCTGGCAATCATTACATTAGAGAATCAAACAAACAAACAAGGAAAAAAACCAAAAACAACTCAAACCACTCATCCTATTTGCATCATCAGAATGTCCATTTCCTGCTTACCATATATTGCACTGTAGTTCATTAATTTCAAATTATAGAAAGCAAGCTACCAGTCCCCTGCTGTGTAGTTAATGAACTTGGTAAAAAACCCTACAGTTCTCATCAGAAAACATAAATAACCTAAACAGCTAACTTGTGATTGAGTAGGAGTTGTTTATATTTTGGGAGCAGTTCATCAGAAGTTACATTATAAGCTTAAGCCATTAGAACTATTCCAAGGTTCCAAACTGCTAGTTCTATAAAATTAAGGAACTGCTTCTCTATTTTCACAGGTGATTGTAAGTAGTTTAGACAGACATTAAGGTCTGTAATTCTACAGCAATTGCTTGGAAACTCTGAACACAAACACAAATTCCCTGGTATGGTAAGAAGCACCATCTGGGTGTTTCTCTTCTCAAATGCTTAAAAATATTGTTGTGTATTAATTTAAACCCTCTTCAAGAAATATCAATTTCATAAAAAATGGAACCATTTGAGAATGGTTAAATAGTACCTGATCTACCCAGGCAGATCTTCTATTATTTTTTACTACATTTTCTTTCAATTTGCTTCTCACGTTCACCCTGGGACTTTTTTCCCTAACCTCAAAGGCCAGCGGACAAATATTAATTATATTTGTGGAAACTTAAGTGATTTATGTCCTTGCACAAAAATACCGTAGGCAGGTTCCCTGTATGATGCAAAGCAATGCTGATTTAATTCCTGAGAACTACTCCTCTCATGAGTAAATCTTGTGAGGAAACTTTCATTCCACAATGTCCTCAAAAAAGCAAGAGTTTGGGGTTTTTTTTTAAGAGAAACAGCTTCTTTCTGACATCAAACTTATTGTTCCATAAAGAATTCAAATTTATTTAGAATTATGATAGCATTCTATCTATGGGAATACATCTCAGGACATAATTTAGGGTGCCTAACAGGGCACACCTGTAGAAAAAGCTTTTTTCCATTTAATTTAATGCAGACGTGTATACCTTTCCCTGCTGGTTTAGGTGGAGGGTTGTTGTGGTGCAAAATTCGGGTTTTCTAAAGTTGTTATGTTTCTTTGTTATCTGTCTTGTAATGGTTCAACCCTGTAACCCCCCATCCCCAATTCCTGTGGTCTTTTCCTGAGACAAATCCTGTCAATCACACTGTTAACCACACCCTAGGCCTCAAGAGTTCTGGTAAAGACCCCAAAGTGACTCAGCAAAGTATCATACTCCCCACTCCCCTTTCTTTCCCTAGATGGCACTGCCATTGTCCCCTGTTCTTGGTCACTCCCCCCCTCACCTAAGATTGTTTGTAAGCCTCCCCCTTACGTGGGACACGCCCCTGATGTATAATGGGCTGTCCATGCCTCAGACCCTCGCTCTCTGGCACAGAGAACCCTGGCATGTTCCTCTCTGGCATGAGGAGCTCTGGCAAGTAGAGCTCCAAGAATGAACCTCTCCAAGCCACGCCAAGAGTCCCCTCCTTCCTTTCACGCCTTCCAACTAACACATTCCAGCCTGAGGTCCAGACCCACGAAACATCAGAGGCACCAAGCCTTCATATTATGTTGAACCTGAGCAACAGCTGGCCGGTGAAGCAGCTCAGGAAATCAACAGAGGGTATAGGCTCTTTGTGTTCTCTACAAAGAGGAAGTTTCCCTTCATTAAAATTTGGATTCTTGGTCCTAACTCATAGTCTCCAAACTGTACCCTTCTCCACACGTAAAGCAGTTCACAACATTTCTGTTAAGAAGGTAAACATAACTGGTAGATGTTGTACTGGGAAATGACTCTAAGGACTAACTTTTCAGGAGCTTCATCTACAGCAAGAAATGAAACAACCCCAGAGGAAACCTAAAGCCCTATCCCATGACAACATATATTCCCACATTAGCATGCTTCTGAATCAGTTTTATCCAGCTTGCAGTCCTGCAGGCAATGCCCAGCCATGACTCAGGATGTCACCAAGGCATGGAATTCTTTCCAGGAGGCTCCATGGCAGAGGTCAACACCCTTTGGGGTGAGAAGGGAGTTCAGTTGTGTGGGTGCAAGCTGTGTCTTGCCCCTTGCTCTCCATAATAGACAAGGGGACCAATTCAGTTTATCTGGTCCAGCTAGGACCAGCCGCTGACACACAGCTCACACAATTTAAGTCTATTAGAGTCTGTGAGGGCTCTAACTCAGTGCTCTGATAAAACACTGGAGAGGAAAGTGTCTTCAAAGGACAATTCGGAGAACTTCCATTAAAAGATTGAGGGTAGACAACAGGAGTATTGTGTCACCTCATGTACATGAAGGGATATGAGCTTTGATTGCACTGGAAGTCTTGACAAAGTAAGAACTATGACAACAGCCATTTGTAATTAATTAGGAGGCATTTCTCTGTCTGTGGTCACAAAGTTACTGACAAGGACAAGCGTTCTGCTCACTGCCTACATACTCCAAAAGATTTATCAGAGTATGGATCATATCCCAAAGCACAACACTAACAGGCTCTAAAACATCCTGATGTTAACTTATTAATAAGTTAATTGAATTACACTGTAGCTCTCTCACTATTAATGCATTTATGCTTGTCATGGACTGATAGACAGAGATGAATATGGAGATATTTTAATAGCTTCTTACACAAACAGATTAACATCTATATATACATTATCATAAAAAAAGAAAAATTATTTTGGGAGTGCAACTCAAATTAAGAGAAAGTGATATGGTAACCACTGCAATCAAAGTTTGTTTTTCCTGGTGTCAGGGGAAAAATGTGGGTTGGCTTCAAGAGGAATGGAATCATAAGCTACAATTTATGGCAGCAATTAGCCTAAAAGTAGTCTTACTAGGAGACTGCACCACTGTCTTTGGCAGCTGAACATCTCCAAAAAGAGAAAGGAGTTCTGACTGGTAGAGAAATGTAGAGACTGGTAGAGAACCTGATGACAGTAGGCTTTCTCCATTCTGCTATTTTTGTGGTGAGTTTGTTGCTGCTCATGGTAATTTTTAGCATCTAGTTGGATGTCCTCCACTGTACAAGCTGTCAGATATTTCTGTGGGATTTCTGCTTGGATGCCATAAAATTGTGACTGAGCCAAACCAAAATTTTGATTGCTCCAGGAATGCAATGTGAAACACCAGAGCAAAACCAAGATGGCAGGACAGACCACTAGAAAACTATCTCTTGTGTTGGTGACCTATGGACTACAGCCAAATTGTGGACACTCATGTGTCCCCCAGCCAAATAATAACCAATTCTATCTCTTCCCTGCAAGAATTGCACCAAGATACCAAAATAGCTTTCCCTAGGCAATTTCCCGGGCAAGTACAGAGAACACTGGTACCAAGTTACTAATTACTTTATTGTCCAAGTGATTCAAGACACTTGAGAAATCCTTTACCTACACAAAGCATGAGTACACAGTGTAATGCAGGAAATAACTCAAGCTCCTGAGCCAGAAGCAATATTGGCATGAGAGAACAGGTCACAGAAGGATCCACTTAGCAGCAGGTAATTTCCTACAGAGGATTTTTAAAACTGCACATTACCTCAAGATGACCCCTGTCTCCCTCCTGACATCCTCATGTAATGGATGCAGGAGTATAACACGAGAAGTAAAGCCTGAGTTTGTAAAACATTTTCAGAGAGATTTTGCCCTCCATGCGCAGAGGTAACAGGTCCCTGGAACCGGACACTTCACTCACTTTTCCTCCTCATTCTTCCTCTTTCTCTGCAAAGCTGATGAACAAACTGTGAGCCCTCCAGTGGCCAAAATCATGTATTTTCCACTCTGTGTATGATTCCAGTCCACCCTTCAGATGCTCTAACAGGTTTCTCCCTGTGCACTATAGGTAAGGATATGATCGGTGCTATCAGCTTGATATCCAGAGAATGGTGGAGAAATGTAGGAAGGATCCGATTACTTGGAAAACACATGGAGAGATCAATACTACTGGAGTATGTAGCAAAATTCTCTATTGTATTTTCAAAGTGGTTAAGGGGCAGCCTCTGGGACTGTGTTCCAGGATGAAAAAAAAGGGACATTCATCATAACACCAGCAGGACAACAGAAAAGATTCTGGATGAAAGGCCTTTCAGTAAAGCCCTTCCATGTTTTCCCATCAAAGGCATTGATTATCCAGTATCTGAAATGTGCTCAGTAGCTCACAGGATGTGTAATAGGCTTTGACATTATCCAGAAGCATTACCATTGAAATAGGACATTCACAGAAAAAGGCCAGAGAAAAGTGATGATAAATTAACGAGAAACCAAACTTAGTCACTCTGTGGGCTTTACAATCCTGTTCCTCTGTGTGTTTCACCCTTTAACAAACCCATTCCCTAAACTCATTCCTGACACCTGTTCTGTAAGAGCAATGAGGAGCAAGGAAGGGGGGGGGTTGTACCCTTTTTCCTCTTGCCTCTCAAAGTTCTGGGTTTCCGTTCACTGTGAAAAAGCACCATTATTCCAGTGTTGGGCTATAGCAGGGCCTGAGCAATATAGGTGAGGTTTCACAAGGCAGATGTGACCCCTCACTGCTGCAGGGGAGGCATTTCAGTCAGCTTGTGGCTCTGTCATCTGGACAGGAGGTGGCTTTGCAACTAATGACCTACTGACCACTGCACTAGGAGGCAGTCACAGCTTCTGGTGAGGGAGCTGTAGGATTCATTTACAGCTGCACCTCTGCCATGCACTCATAAGAACTTAGACATAGGTACATTAGAATAAAAACATAGTGTACTTTTGGACAGCACTTCTCAGGGTTAATGGCTGTAAGGTAGAGACTGTGGAGGCTGCAAGTTGAAAGACTTTCTTTTGATTCAGAGGTATTAACTTCCAATCCTTTTAAGGTTGTACTTTAATTACAGTTTCCATAGTCTTCACTACTTTTTTCCATCAGTGCAATTATGGAGTAATTCAGACTATTCTTCTAAAGCAAAAACCAATTATTCCTGATTTGAAAAATCTGTGAGTTTTTTAAAGTGAAAAATTAAAAATACAATGAATAGGTACTATATCTGAAGGCATAATACCTATTTTTTAAGCTTCATGACAAATTGAGCTAGCCATTTAATATAGCAGCTCACACTTAGAAATAATTAAAGCTGACAGCATTTCTAGCACTACATTAGAGTATCTGCAGACTCACAAACACAACTCTGGGTTACACCAGGTGAGAACTGTTCCAAAATTACCATTTTTCTGTACATTAAAATGTCTCCATAGTCAAGGAAAGAATCTAGAAGTCAGTGTTTGGGGTTCCTTGTCTCCATCAGTGATTTTCCATGTCAGGTAAGACCAGGGCAGACCTTGAGCCAGTCAATTTGTTATCCTGCCTTTCCTTGAAAGGGGCCAAGGATGGCACCTTCAGCTGTGTTCCAGTGGGCTCCAAAGATGAGGTGCACCAAGCTCAGCCAAGCAATTGCGTTCCTCTCATTGAGCAAAAGAAAGATGCAAACATTCAGTAAGGTGATTCCATTGCCCCTTCTTTCGATAACCACACTAGAGGTGGGACCATGTGTCTTTTGTGAAAACAAACATTTGCTTCCTCTTAAGCCAGAGGGCCCTTTCAGCACTTGCAGAGTGCAGTTCACTGTGAGCTGCGCACACCAAGTACACCTGCGCTGCGGGCTAAGCCCAGGGCTATCAAGCCCCCACACCTGGGAGACCTGGACCACTACACCAGATCTGTCAACCCAGGGCACTTCTTGCCAAGCCTGTGCTGGTGTGAGTGTGCCCTGAGTCACAAACCAGGGCCAGTCATGCCCAGCTCTGTGTGCAAAAGCAGATTGTAGCACACACCCTGGGTTGCTTACAGACAAAACAGAAGGCAGGGGAACTAATGTACCCAGATGTTCTCAACTGCTGTGAAGTGTGCAAAGAAATGAACCTTAGCAAAAGGTTCAGTAAGAGAGTGTCATACAATGTTCTATTTTTCAGATACATCCTTAACTTAAAAATCTTGATGGTATTTAACAGTTCTTCCGTATATCCTGTTGGCAGGTATAATAGAGACGTAGTATAATCCTAACAGTATTTTAAATAGTCTTCCTATTCAGCTACAAGCTACTCTGACCAAATTTGACTGAGCTGTCAAGTTGTGTCGGAAAAAGGAGAATATCAGAGCATGGAAATTTCATTTTTGTGAACAATTTATCAGTATTGTCCCCGCAGATTTTCTTATCTCTGACATTATATTTTGCTTCACTGGAAATGCTTTGCCCAGATCAAAGCATTTCAAGATTTTTCATCCTTTTAGACTACATCATGTGTACAAAGTGTTTACAAATACATAATATAGCATTTTATTAATCTAGGATAAAAAAGAATACATAGTTAAACACGGAAGAAAAATATTAAAACTAAGTGTGACTTCTAAAAAAGATGAAGCAGAATTTTCTCAAATAGTGAAAGGGGATACTTCAACACTGTGGGAATTTTTTAAACTTTTTCCCGAAATAATATACCTCTGAAATCAACACTTTGTTACAAAGCATTTTCACTCTCATGAAATAAAGGAAGATTGTTTTAATCAGTTTCTCTTTCCAATTAGTTCTACCTTCTAGCACTATCCTCAGAGCTGCTCCTCATAAGCTTGAATTTCAAGAGAGACAATGGCAATAAAAAAGTGGCAATTTCTGGTTTCCATGGGGCCTTAAGCCATACACATCTCCAATCCAGTGGGCAGTCACACCACAGGCACAGGAGGAACAAAAGGTATTTGCCATGACCGGGGCTTTTGCAAGAAGAGCGAAGAATGAGGGACATCTACATGGAAGGGAAGGCAGTTTTACACCTTTCCCATAACCTTTGCCATGAAGCTCAAAAGGTTTGGTGTTACACTTACTTGCTCTATTAGTCTTTATGTTTTGGGCTGTTTTTTTCTGACCTCTTCTCTCTGAATAAGTTAAATAAAATTCTTCAAGTTACACTAAAACAAAACATGGTCCCAATGAGTGCTAATGAATCATCAGTATCTAGGGACAGACAGAAAGACAGGGCTGTCTTGATGTTCTTATAAAAGCACAAAAAATATTTAAATTAAAAAACTGTATAATACTAAGGTGCGATATCAAGTTTACTAATTTAAATTTACACACTTAAAATCAAATGTACTAATTTAAATACCAATTTTATCAAATTTACTAATCTACTAATTTAATACTAAGGTGCAATATCAAATTTACTAATGTTGTTAATTTAAACAATATACAAACAAATATATGTTGTGTAACACAATAAAAATATGTCACACTTTTCAAAATGTATATTAATTGCTTTATACAGTTCAACCACATAGTAATGTGATTCCATTACCGGTCCCTGTAGTATGCTCACCATCAGACACTTCCTAATTGCCAGAAAGGAATACATGAGTTGAAGCCAGCTCAAGGCCATTGCTCTCTTCAAAATTGTTTTGCTATTAGCTCTGTTTTTATATTCACTCTGTCTGTGCTGATCTGTCTAACTCAGAGAGATGTAACCACTCTAATGACCACAGAGAGGAATATTTACACCCCCAGTTGATTTACTCAGCTGTTGATAGTTGTTTATCTACACCAAAGGCCACCTTCCCCTCCTCTTTTTTTCTGGTGAGATAAAACTCACATTCTTTGCAGCAGTTGTGGTCAGTCACACCCTGTGTTGTTCCCTGGGCTTCATGGGCACTTTGCCCTTACCTAGCTCCTCTCAGTTATCTTCCATTTTAGAGGTTTATTGGTTAGTCACAAGTATAGGCATAGATATTTTTAAAAATACAACCCATTTTTGGGAAGCCTGTGTGCAGTAGTGTTCTTCACACTGTGAAGACAATTATAAGATTTTACGTTCATGAGCTGCATTGGTGAACAGCACCAAAAAGGGAAAAGAAAAATATCAAAGGAGAGAAGAGGTTATGGAAGAAGCCTTAATGTATTTAATATGGAATTATATTAAATTGAAATAGAATTATTTCATTATTACCAATTTTTATTGTAGTATTCTCTTGGTAACAGAATAATTTTAATGCAACTGCATATTAGATTTCAGACTAGAAAGAAAATGCAGATTAATTTGAATATATATATTCACCAATAATTGCTACCTAGTGAAGAAAAGGAAAAAAAATGGATATAATTAAAATAGAATGTAATGAGTTTTATAACTTCAGTGACTTTTGACAGAATATGAAACATTTATTGTCCCTATAGGGACTGAATGAGAAATGACTTTGTGTTACACTATCTCTTAACCCTTGAAGATTTAAGCCAAATGAAAACTGTCAATCATTTTCCATACAGTGCTCCGAAGGGTCAGGTGTGAGTACTGTGTCTGCCTCTTGACCTGTCTGGATTCTCAAAGTTGGGAGCAGTGCTATGTTTATAGAACCTACAGCACCTACAGCTCGAACTGCTGCTTAAAGTAGCATTTTAGCTGATGGAAGGAAGTGTGGTTGGGACAACTGTCCTGAGTAGAGTCCATAAGTGTGTGCTCCTCTGTCTTCCATCTGCCCCACTTCTGTCTTTCCCGCTGGCCCTTAGGGTGTAAGCACCTTAAGGTCCTGATATACTTTCATTTCACTCTACTAACTCCAAGTTTCGTTTTTACTGGGTGTTTAAATGATTTTTTGTTTTGTTTTCCCCAGATTAAAGGAGCATGGCATGATAAAAACTATCCAGAAAGACAAAAGGGGGTGAATTTCCAGCAAAGTTTGTCCTGATGTTGCTATGTAGTGTCCTTTTCCCATCTACTCAGCAAGGACACAGGATTCTCACCTTGGAATGGTTACCAGCCAGGGTACCCTGTATTTCATAGCAGATTACAACAAGGGTTACTGGGTATCCTCTAGAGGCTACTAGAAGCATCACAGAGCCAGAAGACACACATGGCATTGCAACTGTGAAGAATGACAGAGAGCCTCATGCCCTGGAAGTGTGCAGGGTCTGATGGATCTGGGAGCACCTTTGCTATGTCCCAGCTGCCTCATGCAATGGCAATAGCTGCCCTCAATGCTTCAGCCAGAAAACCATGGCCTCTCTGTGAGGTGAGTTTGACTGATCCTTGGGATTTTAGATAGAACTGGCAAAGATGACACTAACATTTGAAAAAAGCCCTAAACAAAACAGCATGAACTAGAAATATTTCTGAGTATGCTGACATGGTTTTCAGGGAAAGAATACAAAATTCCAATTACTGTCACCTTCCCTCTCCTCTCCTAAATAAATAGAACTTGAGGAAAAAAAAGAAACCAATTTTTTTTAAGGATACGTTTAGATGCTTATTCTCAGAACCTTCTTTGTGTTTTACACTGAGAAAGCAAAGAAGAGATTGAAGTTATTAAAAGGAATAGAGAAAAGTAAAACACACAGGGTTCTTTACACCCAACCTCATCAAACACAGGGAAAAGGGAGACAGGTGTCTATCTACTCTATTAGTGCATATTGCAACATGACTAAATACAGGGGTGCTGCTTGCAAAATGGTATCCAGGCAAATTGGCCAACAGATGGTACAACTTATTAGTGAGGAAACTTCCCAAAGGATGATAAGCTACTGCAGGAAATACAGACATTCTCATATTGCAAGTAAGGTAGTCTGTAGGGAGGTAGGACTCTCTGAAATATGAGTCCAATTTCAATTCTCAAATGCACCTCAAATTATAATAAATGCCAGACTCTGGGCTCCAGAAGTGCAAAGGGCTCTCCAAGATGTAGTGCCTAGGGTTTTAGGCATATTTGAGGTGAAATAGATGTAAGACAACACACCTCTGATCTAAGTGATTAGAGAAAAAAACTGGTAAGGATTTTTTGATCTTCTAGTTTTGTTGTTTTTGTCAGAAGGAACAAAAAGGGACAAATAAGCTTTTCTTTCTTATGGAAAGAAGACAATAGACATTTAAGTTCTGGATAGGTTTCTCAGTTGTAAACCCTGTTAGCCAGAGAAATTCCATGGAGATTAATGTATCTGTGTTGGTTTCTGCCAGCTGAAACCTCTTTCCACTCAGAAATGAATTAAAAAAAAGAAAAAAAAGAACGAAAAAATTTGCTTATTCAGTATTGTTTTTCTTTCCATAAAAATGTCTGGCTTATACTTATAACAGACATCAGAATGTCGGCCTCTAATTAGCTTCATTCATTTCATACAGTAACTGTAGGTTCAAAAAAAAATCTTAGCAGAAGTCTCCTCCCTTCTTTCTCTCCCCTAACCATTGTGTATAAGGCATAGCTGAGATTTTGAATTCATTAGGCCCAAAAAAAGCATCACTTCTTTTTGAAAATGAATATTTTCACTTTAAAATGAGTGAAAGGATCTGCCAGCCCTGAGTACACTAGCACTGTAGTCAGCCAAACCTAACAATGCACAAACAAAAGTACCAAATACAAGAAATACAGCTCCAGTCACAATGTACTATTATAATATAGGCAATAGCAATCTGGCACAAAGTCTTTTATTGCTGTTGGCAAAGAGTTCTTTAAGTATGTGCGCTTGTTCATCCAAACGAAAAACAAAAATGCAGTGCATGAGAAATCATAGTTGCTTCATCTTTTTTCCCTGGCTATACACTCAGAGATCTAAAGATTGCTCACTTATTGATTCAAGCATTCTGTTCTCAAACCTTTTCTTAGGAATGCAGCCATTAGTCACCTGAGTATTGTCACTGAAGCAAATTCTGTTCTGAGAAACATCCAAGTAGGTTGAAGCAGAAATAAGTTTTAAAAGTCTCTGAATCCCAGTTTTCTTCCACTGACTTCAGTGTTGCCTCTTACGAGCTTGACCTATGATTTGTACGTGTTTAATTTAAAGTGTGATCTATGTATATAAAAATCTAGTTTTATATGTGTTTATGTAATATGTATGTAATGAATGTCTGCCAGAAACTTGTATTAACCATCATGAAAGGTTCTGGTTCTCCTGTCACTCAGTGAAGTTTGCAGCAGTTGTTCCATCAGGCCTGATGCTCCTCTAAGGTACCTCATCTGAGAGCTATTACATATCTCCAGATGAAACTCTAGCCCTTTGCTCTCAGTGAGCATGGGCATCAGCAGCGGTGAAGACAGGGAGGACAAAATCCCCAAATTGTTACACATGGACTGAATGAAATGTTCCTCCAGTTCCTTTGCTATCTTTGGCAATATTGATATTTAGTTTCTTGTCTGAGATGCACCTGGAT
Source organism: Illadopsis cleaveri (assembly GCA_013399915.1). Taxonomy (NCBI): domain Eukaryota; kingdom Metazoa; phylum Chordata; class Aves; order Passeriformes; family Timaliidae; genus Illadopsis; species Illadopsis cleaveri. The sequence goes on from VXBB01024301.1 coordinate 1,064,796, forward strand.
CTCTCTCAGGAGTAAATATATTTTGCCCTGCAGGTAAATTCCAGCAGCAATTTATATACACAAATATATCCTGCTTTAACTATCAAGGCATCGGAAAGAGGCTGAGAAACATACCAATTTACATTGGATTTTTGCTACTATTTAACTGACAATAATTCCTTCTAAAATATCAGAATGCTATGTCATTTAGGCCAGTAAATATCACATTCTTAATCCAAAAGTCATGGAAATCTATGAAGAAACTTCTAGTAAACTCACAAGTTGTGGATGTGTCATTCTATCCAACTAAAAAGAAACAACTTTGCAATCATATTCAGATATAATTTGCCGTAAAAAATGGAGTCCCTGGCCTTTTGTGTATAGATTTAAGGATACAGTTATCACCTCATTAGACTGCGCTGATAGCTTGCAGTTATCATGAGAAAAACTAAACCAAGCCTTTTTTAACCCCACAATCAAGTTGGTAATTCTGGCAGCATTTAACTTGTGGGAAAGCATGTTGTGCCATTCTGTTTCCATCTCAGTGACTGCACCACCTTTCCCAACCTGCTCTCATATTTAGATTTCCAGTTTCCAAGGCCCAGCTACAGATGGAACACAAGGGGGATGTGTATTGGGTCTCACCTCAGCAAGAGGTGGAGACGAATTGGCCACATGTTGTTGAACCACATTTAGGCATTACTTGTTTTAAGAGCAAGATTAGCAAATAAAATAACATTTGCTGTCTTTGGTCACATTCAGTGATTCTTTTGGCGCAGTTGAACTTTTCAAGGAACGATGTCCCATGCAGGATGCACCACCCGATGCAGGTGTTCATTACAGCTCATCCCTGGGATGTCAGGGTTAAGAATCATCCCTGCCCTTGTCTGAGTGCAGACAAAGTAATGTATGAGACCACCAGTGAACAGTTCACTATAAATTCAGACAGTAAAGAAGGCTAGCATTAATGCTTGCTCGAGCAAACCACAAATTCTGCTTCCATTCCCTCCTCCTTTACAGCCTCTCAGCACTGGCCTCTTCAATTTACAAGAGCCACAGCTCCTCTCTTCCCATTCTGCAAGGCTCAAAAAGAAATTTACACATGCCATGCAGACTAGATGCTAGAGAGAATGGCAAATACAATGTCATAGATAGAGAAATAATTCAACTTAAAAAAACCCACCCAAAAAAAAAACCCTGCAAAAAATAAAAAAATCTCAAGAACTAAGTCTGTGGAATTAAGAAAGAGACTGGATTGCTGCTTGTGAAAGCAGCTAGAGAGACATCCAAAGGGAAGTTAATTCAGGATTGTGGCTGATGTTTCATGTCAATTTTGACAGTAACAATTGTTCCTGTACATGTTGACAGCTGAAGATGAGTGGCTAAAAAGGAGACATTTTCTAGTCTCAGTTCAGAAAGCACTGTTACTTAAGTGAGTTGAACAAGTGACTAGGAATTAATTAAATAATTTCAAATGTCAGCTATATCAAGCTTTCAACAAATTTATTTCCTGTTTTTTAAATTCTTATACCTTCTATTCAAAGATGACCTTTGCAAACCATTTGACCTGGTCATAATCCACTTTTGCTTGATTTGACATATTGATGAGTGAACATTACAGAACAAGAATTACACGAACTAATGAACATGTTTGAAGGGGTATTTTTTAGTTGACTTGGACAAACACAGAAATTTATAAGTCATTCTGCAGCAATTTACTCTCCTAGACTTCTACATAAGCAAGTTGCTAAACATCTTTACTATGATACATGATTTGTTTTATACTAGTCTTCAAATACAGAAAGAGAAATCCAGACAAAGGAATGAACAGCATCAAAGGAAGATGCAATATCTGTTCCTAAATCTTAGTCAGATCCATTCATTCTTCTGTGCTCTTCAGATTTTTTTTTTTTTTTGACAAATATACTCCCATTTCTGTGGCCAAAGTACTGTTTGTAAAATACATTAATCATGTATAGAAAAGGGACATCAGCCTTGAGACACAAAACCACGGTTCTGCCTTTTATGGTTCTTGAAGACACATGGCAGCTTCTTTAAGATATGACATAAGCCCAAGGCCTCTCTGCTTGCTATCAGTAAAGAAGAACAGCTTGGTGATGAAGGAACAACTGTGGCTCATAACTCATCAATTTTGAGCTGAATAATTGCATTCTGTTTCTATAAAATATATTGTCCTTCTAGTTATATTCCCCTTCATACATCATTCTCTTCTGTGCCAAATACTGTGGGAACAGGTTGCCCAATTGCACCATCATTAGCTGTGTTAGACTTTCTGGGCTCGGTTTTGACGAGGCTATTTGGAGTAGAGGTGGGGAAAAAAGATATTTTTCAGCACACTGGATCACATGGATAAGCAAGCAGAGCAAGAAGTTTAAACAGTGCTGACACTATGCATAGTTCTCTAAGTTTAGCCCAAAAAATAAATGCATTGCCTCTGAGGACACACCACTTCTTAAGCATTTTCTCTTACATAAGAGAATGGTGATTAAAATTAAAATCTGTGACCATGCTTTACTTTATGAAATTTTGGTTCATTGTGTACGGCCTACCTCAATGCAAAACATAGGATGATTCAAATACCTGTATGCCATGAATGTGTCTAAATTTACGTGTTTGTAACACAGTAGCTCAGCTCTGGCTACAATTCTACAATTTTTATGCAGAAATGTGGAATTAAGATCATGGTTGCAACAGATCTGAGTCAAACTCAGCTGAGATGGTTAAGGAAGGTCTGAGTTTTAGCCTCACAAGAGTCAGAAAGTGGATGGTGCACGTGCTCTGCCCCAGGGAGGGGCAAGCTCTCTGTGCTGTGAAGGCAAAGATACTTCCCAGGCACTCAGAGGTGATGGTTTCTTTAATCTCTCACTCCCAGGGACTGTGGCAGGGAATTTAGACCCACTTAATCGCCTCTGTTTGCCAAAATAGCTCTGACACTAGTGGGAGTGGAGGAAAACATTTTGGGATGCTTCATCCTCTGTTTGCAGCATGTGACTTGTATCTCATTCTCTACACTGTTTAGCAGCCAGGCAATGTGGGTTTTCTAGGGTTTGGGGGCGGTGTGGTTCCAAGCAACAATGAATCATTGAACGTCTAGCAGAGGAGAAGACACTGTGATATGGGTTAAAAGAAGAAACCCAAAAGATCAGTGAGTACCACTGCAGAGAGGAGCCTGGCAACTCCATAGAAGATGTGTGGGTCATCTGCTCCAATTTTTCCTGGAGTTTAAAAAAAAATCTCTGCAAATATAGTGAAATAATCCAAATATGGAGCAAATATAGCTCATATTTATCTGGAGACTTTTCCAAGAAATTTATTTGCAGTTGAACTTGTTATGACAGGTATCTGTTTTCTGCTTCTACTTAGAGGAATAAGAGATGAATGAATTTTTTACAACTTTAAAAATTAATAAACATGTCAAATACAGGAATTATTTGTTCTGTCAAAAATATTTGTTCTCATAGCTGCATTGTTGTAGAGCCATTGTCTCACACCCATGAGGTGGAGAGTTCAAGTGGCTCTAGAAGTTATAAATAAAGTTTGTAACACATGTAGGATGGGAGAGATATATGCATGTACAAACACAAGACTAGTTTTGTATTGAAGGACTGTTGGACAAAGGTGTCAGGATAAATAATGTATCCACACAGACATGTGCTGGCACAGATACATATAAAAACTCAAATACTCTCAAGCTGGGTCCACCGGGCCAATCCAGCCCTTCCTGTGCAAAATTGCTGAGAGGTTTGGGGTGTTTCAGCCTGGAGGGATTTCAGGGGAAAGGGGCTTGTGAAGGAAATGACAGTAAAAATGTAAGGATTATCCAACAGTGCAGAGTTTGAAACAAGTTCTTCAGTTTAACTTTGGACCTGCTACCAAGCTAAATTTTAATGCAAAGGTGAGACATTAAATATGATTACTGCAAAACATATGTATTTTAAATAAATTGGAAAATTAATAGCTAATTTAATGTATAGCAGCACTAAAAGAAATGGTTGCTCATCTCTGGGAATGTATCAGTGAACAAACATTGCCTTGTACAGACAATGCAACTTAGCATTAAGGGTCTGTCTTCTTGCCTGGTGTTTTATGGGTGGAGAACTGCCCTGCAGGGAATTACAACAAAGAATCATTTAGCCTGGGCACACAGAAAAATGCTTCCTTAAAAACTCTGAAAAGTAGGGCAGATAAACTTCTGTTATCATTGCAGCCCCTATTAAGTGTGAATTACTGGTTCCCCTATAACCTGGGTATCTAAAGGTCTACAGGAGGATTAACTAAGTACTCTAACATAGAGAATGAGCTGAGCCTTGTAGGAAAAAAAAGGCAAATTTATAAAATTACATTTAATCACTATCAGCTATTCTTCAGTGCATGAATTAATAAATGCTCCTCGGTTAGATCCAGTCAGGATATCACATCATCATGTTATTCATAACACTTTGAAAACCTGAATAACTCTCATCAGTGATCCTAATTTTTCCTACAGGAGCTAAAGTTCAGTTACTAAATAGAAAGTGTTGATAAGAGAAGAATTATTGTCTGGCAGAACACACTTTAGCATCGAGCAGATAATGGACAACTGCTCACATTCCGCTGTAATAATTTGGTCTTAATTAAATTTGTGTCTTAAGACTAATAATGGGAATCTTTAATTTCTATTATGGGTTTAATTCTGAAACTTATCAAAGTGTTTTACATATTGTACTATTTACATTATATTATTTAGAAATTAGATTTGGTTCAATGACGTCAGATTTTTTTTTCCCCTTGTGGTCACCAGATAAGTTCTTATCTTAAGGACATAATAAATAAACCCATGGCATATCTGTGTCTCTGCAAACTCCTTGGAAAGTCTCTTACAGCAGCATTAGACATTAGCAGAGGACTAGAAATTTTTTAAATTGTCTTACACTGAAGTTATAAGTAGCATATATTTAAAGTTGGAATGTACCTGTGTCTTTATATGGAATAAACCAAATGACTTTTCCAGTCACAAAGAGTTTTGGGTGTTAAACCACCATTATCCTTGTGATGAAACACCACATCTTCTTAGTACCGTATCTTGGCTTCAGCTTTTTATTAACTTGGGTTCTGGGATCAGTTCTTATCTCAGTTAAGTAAGCAAATATTATTTATTCCTTGGCTATTTCTCATAAGAAGATTAGGTGGTTGAGGCACTGAAATCCATACTTGTTCTGCAATGCTAGTTTTTGAAATCAAGCCTGAGGTGACTTCATTATTGAGGGTCTTGTCCCATGAAAAATGGTTAAGATGGCTGTTGAACATTGAAAACAAAAATTAATATTGTAATACTGTACACCAATTTTTTTAAGGTTTTTCTTATATATATAGATGCTCCTTCTAAAATATTTTGCACTGCTGAAGATCATGACACAGATCCTAAAAAGCATGTAGAAACCTCAGGAAAAATTCCAACACATTCAGGAAGAAATGAAGGAAAGCCCCAACTATACTGCTGGAGCACCTCAGAAGTGAAAACTTTCTGAAGGCTCATATAATCAAATCCTTAGGTCCTCTAGAAGTTTTCTGTGTTTCATGAACTCACCACCAAGGCATTTCAGGCCAGCTGGAACACAAAAATCTAGAAATCTTTGGTTCAAAGTCCATTTGTCAGGTAAATTTATCAGCCATGACCAGAGCATATTCAATCTCTTGGACTGTTTTCAAGTTTAAAATGATGGCGAAATCTCTGGTTTCAGAAATGAGACTAGTAGATTCTAAGACCTGTCAGCATGAAACTGTTTGGAAATACCAACCTGTCCATCCAGGAGAAAACTCTAGGCATAGTAGTGTGGGCTTGCTTAGTAAATATCTTTGTCTTGTGTGGGTCCTTCCTGCAGACAGCAATGAAAGATTTGGGGATCCATCAAGCTACACACAAGAGATTCCTGTTCTCTAATCTAATTGTTGAGTTTCTCAGCTGAGAAAGAGGTCCTCCTGTTCCTTTGTCTTTTTTTGCTTTACATCAATAGCATAACCAACACGTGACAATTGGAAAAATGTGGAAATTAAGGTCTTCTTAGGCAAAGCAGCTGGATTATGCAAACTATGAGAAGGATACACAAGGGCATTAGGCTTTTCATAAGTATGACTCCTATCTTCTCACATGGACATTTTCCTGCTCTTGTTTTTAAAGAAATTAACATTCCTTCTAAAATCTAGGCTCTCTTCTCAGTCAGCTGGGTGTTTCTCCCACAGGGTCTTCCAGTTAAAACAGTCAGCTGGAGTACTGCTGACTTCAGGTTTTGTCACAGCTGCCAAGACAAGTACTCTGAAGCATGAATGCTGTTCAGTTCAGCTCAACAGAATATTTTCATATCATTCCTAGATACCCATCATATTAAACCAGAATATTTTCATTAAAATGGATATATGAGCCATTTAAAAAACTGCATCTTTTTAATTCTCTTTCTTCCATGGCTAGTATCAAGGAAACAGTCATCCTGTGCTACATTTAAATATCACAAAATTCACTTGTACTTAAAAAAAAATACGGTATTCATGGTCACATATGCATGCATACAAATCTCACAGAAAATATTTCATCTGAAGAGCATAAATGCAAGACGATGCATGACCTGGATCCCTTCAGGCCAACTTTTTATTCCCTCACTGTGAGAACAGATAACCTGCAGTCTGAAGAAATTTTTACATGAATAAAGAAAGAAAGAAGCAGAACCTAACAAGAATTTGTGGTAAATTCACTGAGGTTATCTAAGACCAGTCCCTGAGTAACCTTACTCTCATCTAGTTTTAATTTTCATCTCTTTGCTGATAGCCCTGTAAGCACTCTCCATTTCAGAATAAGTCTGTCCTTCTCATGCCTCTTTCATGTGTTACAACATCATCCCATGTTTAACACAGAGAAAAAATTTATAGTCTTTTGCTACAATTCCTTATTTTAGCTTCTAGCTTTTATCTACACTAGTAAAACAGCAAATTCAGCTCTCTTCACAAATCCAAACAATTAACCAGATTTCTTACCTTTCTCTAATATGGTTTGTGTCTCCTTTCCTTGCTGATAATGCAATTGTTTTTCCAAGCTGTGTGCAGTACCATGTCCCTCAGCAACCATTACGATGTGTACTTGGTCCTCTAAAGAATAAAACTGATTCTCCGTCTATGCCCATAATTCCTTGTTGCAGCCAATTCCCTGGCTACACTGTGTAGCACACAGTCTTTAATGTGGCACAGGCCAGAGCTTTACATAAATAAAATGAAATAAATCTTTCCTAATAAATGTCCAGTCAGGGAAAATTATTTGGGAACATTGGCCATTAAAATAAGGATAAGCTTTAGTACACTTTAGAGATCTTTTTCAAACAGATGTGCTGTTATCCCTCATTTGGAAAACTTTAGATGTTATATGAGGATCTATTGTTCATTCTTTTGGAGAAAAGAGGAAGCGCATAAGATATTGGAGAAAGTTTAAAATGAAATGAAAACTCTGGTTTCAGAAAGATCTTATAATCCAATTTACTGTAACCTTGTACAGCAACTGCAGAAGAGCTATTGACAGACTCGGTTCAGTGTTCTGCTCATCTCCCAAGGTTAGCACATAAAAGCCAAGGCATTCTAGAGGAGAGAGTGTTGGTGGTTATTAATCAATGTCATGCCTTAGGCTACTGGGAAACCTGGCCATGTTTCCTCAGCATTATCCCTGAAGATGTGGTCTTTGGGTCTGTGACTGTCCTGAACTGGCAGACAAAGCAAATGCTGTGAGGACTGAGTTGTGTGATGACTTCAGGATTCTCTGTAGAGAATGGGAATGTTTTCTGCTTTTTGCAAGCTAAGAAACATTACTGCAAATTTTCTAATTTTTTTCCATCTGTCACCATAATGAAAGCAGTTTGCCAGGGAATGGTTCTGATTCTATACAGCCCTGTGAATTCAAAATCATTTAATATATATTTGAGCTGGAGATGGAGTGTCTATACAAGTGTGTGCCAAAATGCCACTTTCTACACTGAATAGCACCAATATTCCTGCATAAAAATGTCATACATCTGATGGCTGTGGCAGCTCAGACGGGCCCCTGATGAGATAGTTTCTACTTGCTCTGGAAAGCAGGTTAGTCCAGGAGACTTGCGAGAGCCAAGCTGCAAGCAACTGCTTGGACCACTGCTGGCATGAACAGTACTAAATTGCCATGACAGATGACAGTCTGCATCTGCTTTCCCTGAAAAATATCAGCTCTGATGGAGGTAGGAACTCATCAAGAGATAAAATTTCTATCCACTACAGGCCTTTTGATGTTCCCATGGAGGCGGAAGTTCAGAGCTGCTAATGAATCTCGATTCACACAAACTCACATCTGAGGAGCTGAAGGAATCAGTAGTGGAGGACACCATCCTCCCCAAGCGTGATCTATCTCCCATCACAGCTCTTATTTAGTACTGGATGACTAGCACACTCGAAGCCATATTTAGGAGAGGAAAGCCATAATTGTCCTGAAAAAAGAATTTCCTATAAGTCAGTATGGACCCTTGATCCCCAAGAAGCTGCGTCTGCTGAATCCCAGTGTCTTTACAGGAAAATCTGGACAACAAATCTGAGGAAGAGGCAGAAAGATCAAGAGCAGTGTTCCAAAGGAAAAGAAATGCAAATAAAGACAATCTGGGACATTACAGCTAGAGAAAAGAAAATAACTTGCTTGTCATGAGAACTGCACCTGAAAGCTAAAGAGAAAAGAAGGGATGAAGTTTTGTACTTGTCTTTATAATAGTATTCAGAATAATGGTTAACACAATCTGCAATATAAACTCTTTCATTTCTCCAGTAAGAGGTTGGTATCTGTGCGTACATGCTGAACATACATGGAAACAGGCAGGAAAAATAAACATAAATTAATAACTACATGATGCAATATATATGACAATGTACTAGGAGGCTCATTAATAATGGAACATGTGCAAAAATAAACTATAGCAGACTCCAAATAAAATGAACCTGGAGTGGTCTTGCAATGTAATATTAACTGATGTGATTAAACAAACATATGACAAAGTAATAATAAACACATGCATTCAACTACTGTGGAATTCAGGACTGGCCTCTCAGGCTAAGAAATCACAATTTTACATAACTACCTTTTTAGGACAAGCTAATGTCAAGTTACTGGCAAAATATTTTCTTAAGCAAGTATCTAAATACCGCCCTGGAATAGCTGGTGTTTGCAAATCACTATGAAAAAGAAAGCTTCTTTTCCTTTGTCAGTGATGCAGGCCAACAATTTTTTCTTGTTAAACTGGAAAAACATTTTTCACTGTTAGAAGGATGGGACCTCTAGATGTAAATGCCTCTAAAATGTACATGGTGCTTAGGTATAAACTGTAAGATTGAAAAGAACAAGAGAAAACAGATAACATAGACCTTAAAAGATGACTTTTACTATTTTTACAACAAATGAGCAAACTTACTGGAATCTGGCCAAATATACTATCTTTTGAAAATTCATACTGGAATGCCTGCATAGTAAATCTATGGCTTAGTCTGTGTCACATGGGACTCACCTCCCCCTAACTGCCTCCAGAAGTTGCAGTTTCATACTGGACACACATGCACCTCCTGCAATTCTCACCTCTCCTATCTTCTAACCATCAAAGGCTACCAAACAGAAATATTTACATTTTGCAGGGCTTTATGCATTGAGGATGATATTTAGAAAGCCCTCACAATCCCAGCGCATCAGTGTTCCTGTCACAGATCTGCTCCTCTGCTGTGTCAACCCACATCTCCCACTCAATTTGTGCTATGGGAGGTGACACATTTATCAGCAAAGGCTGCTGTCATCACACATCCTCCATTGCCACTCACTGCAACAAGGCCTGTTGTGAGGTCAGATGTGGGGCACACACTTTCCTCTTTGTGCTGCCGCTGTCTTTTATCAGAACCTGGAGAAATCATGTTAATCTCAAAAAAATAAAATACTGTATTTCTCCACACCCCTCTACTCATGGCAGCCAGTGTCTACATGCACCCTGTTGAGCTCCCAGGTGTGGATACACACCTCAACCACATCTGTCTTCCGTGTTATGATTTCAAAATCAGGTGCATGCTCATACCCTCACGTTCTCAACCACATGCTTACTGGTGTGTCAACAAAGCCTGCTGTTATTTCAGGAATTTACAGCCTGTCAACAAAGTTTTTGGGGTTAAAAGTTCAAAGGCCTGGGATAGAAGATGTCAGCTGAGTGCACCATGGATTTCTATGCACAAATGATGGATACAGTTCAATAAAAACAATAGTGCAGGATACTGCTCTCACAGAATTCACTGTAAAACAATCCACCATTTCATTGTGATAACATTCATCTCCAGGTATAAATCAACAACTACATAAGTGTTTGAAAGTCTTTTTTTTTTTCAATTTCATTGCAAATATCTACACAGGAAATACAAGCTGTATCTGGCTTACAATTCAAGGGACATGCTATTGTTAAGACTGACTATTGTTATTCAGTCAAGCTGAATTTAGGATTATTATGTTTTATTAAATCAAGAACATTTAGGTAGGTTATATAGTTTACAAATAGGCTTTTAACCCACACAACAAGATTTTTTTTTTAAATTGTTTTCCTACTTTTAGTTGCATCTTTTAGGAAGTCTCATTAGTGTGAACACATCCCACGCATAAACATGAGTATTATATACCAGCACAAGGAAAGACTAACAGACAGAGAAAGTTTATTCTGTAGCTGAATTACTTTATTGGCTGCCACAGAGACAAGGAGACAGGTATGGTCTGTTACCTTCAAACTAAGCACATGCTGACTATGAAGTAGTACAAGAAATTGTCATTGGTGTGGCCTGTGAATTTCAGAATAGATGGATTTTAAGGACAGGGCAGTTTTGACCAAATATGATCAAATTTCAGCCATCTAATGGCCATTTAATGTGTACATTAATTTGTGCTCTTAGTTCTGCTTTTAGAAATTGTTGCCAGTCCTTAAAAAAAAAAAGAAAAGCAAGAAAACAAGAATGCAAAAAAAGTTGTATCATATAAATTATTGAAATAACCCCTAAGAGCCAGTTAATGTAAAAATCCATTATCTAAACAAGATCACTAAATAGCAATGGAGCATTTTGGGAGGAAACATCTGTAAATTTATTCATTTTTCTTGTCTCTCAAATAAACTAGTATATATCTAATAAAATTGCTGATACCTTTTCAGTATAAGATTAAACAAAAATGGTATACCCAAATTCTGTGGAAAAGAAACTGGCATAAAATCACAGATGTAAAACCCAGCAAGGAGGGGTTGAATTTCCACTAAAACAGCAATAAAATACAATACACATTACTCCGAATCTTATCAATCATTTGCATAAGAAAATAAATAAAATGAGCACTGATTTATTTTGCAGACAAGAGCTGCTGAGTGACACGGTCTTCCTAGAGTGAAATGTCAGGCCAGCACACTCAAGGAAGCTCAATATTGGATGAGCAGGTACATGTATTCACACAAACTCTGTCCTGTGGGCTAGATAAAGCTGTTTGATCACCTGTGCATCAGCTCACAGACTTTTCTGATGAGCAGAACTTGCTAAATGAGCATCATACAAGTGTTGACAATTTCATGATCTGGCCCTGTGTGAGTCAGTATCACAGAATCATAGAACAGTTTGAGTTGAAAGGGACCTGCTTCCAACCTCCTGCCACAATCAGGGACACCTTCCACTAGACCAGGTTGCTCAAAGGCCTATCCAACAGGACCTGGAACATTCCCGGGGATGGGGCATCCACAGCTTCTGGACAACCTGTTCCAGTGTCTCACCACCCTCTCAGTAAAGAATTTTTTCCTAATATCTAAACTGAGCCTGTCGTCTTTCAGTTTAAAACCATTACCCCTTGTCCTACCACTACATGCCCTTGTAAAAAGTCCCTCTCTGGGTTTCTTGTAGCCCCCTTTAGGCACTGGAAGGCTGTTAGAAGTTCTCCCTAGAGCCTTCTGTTTTCCATGCTGACCAACCCGAGCTCCGTCAGCCTCTCTTCAATAGGAGACATCCTCCAGTCTCCTGGTCATCTTCACGGCCTCCTCTGGACCTGCTCCAGCAAGTCCTCATCTTATTAGTGCTGAGGCCTCCAGAGCTGGACACTGCACTGCAGGTGGCGGGGGGGTCTCTCCAGAGCAGAGCAGAGGGGCAGAATCCCCTCCCTGGCCCTGCTGCCCACACTGCTTGGATGCAGCCCAGGACACGTTTGGCCTTCTGGGCTGTGAGTGCACATTGCTGGGACATGTCGAGCTTCTCACCAAATTTCTCTGGAAACCCATAAAGAGTCTGTCCTATGCTAAGTGTGAGTATTCACAGGTCACTCTGGAAGGCATCCCTTCCCTCCAGTATGTCCAGCACACTACATAGCCTGGCGTCATGGCCAAACTTGATGAGGATATATTCAATTCCGCTGTCCATGTCACCAACAAAGATGTCAAACAGTATGTCTTTGGAGAGGAGATATTACCAATGCAGATAAACGCAAACCTCTCAGTGTCTGATTATATGAAGTGATAAATACACCCACAATGCAATGCCTATAGGACTGTGAATATTGTAGGATTTACTCAGGCAAAACACAGAATTTAATGAACAGAACTTATCAGTATGAAAGTCTTACATATATAAACATTACTTGCATTATGTTGCCAGAAGAGTGTTTGACATGAATGCTTATAAACAAAATACTAAAGAAAAAAGCTTTTTTTTTTTTTTTAATCTGAATTTCCTGTCTTCCTTCATCCTCTCTTTGTAATAGGTCTTGTGAAATTGCCCTTTTGCACATGAATCCACACAAATTCCTGGCAATTTTTTATACAGGAGAGCTACCATAATTTCATGCCTCTTCAAACACACAGTAAAAGCAATCAAGTGAAAAAGAAATTAAAAACTAATTCTGCTATTTATTCTCCTCATTTATTTTATCAGTCATCCCACTGTCACACTGAATAATAATCAACAAGACTTGATAAACACACTTAGCAGAGGGCAGACATCTTTGCGGCTTTCCAGAGAAAACTGCAAGCCCCAGGCAAATACTGATTCTCAAGGAAAGATTGGATTAATCACAGCAAACGTGATGCCAGTGTTAACATTTCTGTTCACTCAGCCATTCGGGCAACCTAACCATGATGCAGGTTTACCTGACTAATCATGTCAGTATAGGAGAAAAATAAGGTTTCAGAGCGGTTTACTACCTCAGAAAACTGCTGGTATGTGGAAGGTAAAGTAGACAGAGTGTCTACAAAGAGGTATAAAATTACAACAGAAGTATTGTGACAGACTACAGATAATTATTACTTATAATGCCTGGCTGCAATTATTCAATTTTGTACCATTTCACATTTAGTAGCTTAGTGGTGGAATTAGGAGGTTAAGATGACTGGAGGAATTCCATTTCAGTCTCAGTCACATTGTGGTGTTAGTTCAGAATGCCTCCAACAAAACACAAGATCAAAGCAAAACCATTATTTAGTTTTCATTTGAGATGCATTCTTGCTGGGGAAAACTGCCCAAGCAATTTTAGCTTTAGAGAATCTTAAAAGCCTGAGGGCTTTTTTTGTGCTGTTTGCTTATTTTGATTTGTTTGTTTGTAGGATTATTTGTTTTGTCTTTTTATTAATCAGTTGTGAAAATTAGGAATTCAGCAAGGGTAGATATGACTGTACAGAAATTTGTGTGTTGAGCAGTGCCTGGATGCACATTTAAGCCTCAGCTGTAATTTGTGTGAAGCATATCTCTAAGACTGGCATTCCTGCATCTCCTGATGGACCAGCACACAGTCAGCTCCAGAAGGATAATTTTGTTCAGTGTAACAGTGGAATAACTTCAAGTGGACAAAGCAGAATGGAATGAAATATCCCTAGCCTTTATAGGACTAGAATTACAAATGTCTCTTAAGGCATTTGTTGCAATTTCTGTAAGTGCCCATAATGTTCTCTAACTCCTTAGAAAATGAAAATCACACAACTAGAAGCTCTTTAAAATATCTCTATATATTCATTTGTCTTTGCATCACTGTCTAACCATTTTCACAAACCTGGCCCTTAGAAATTTTGTTCCTACAAAGGGAAATTTTCTGTATCCATTTTATATCATTTTCTGTACAGAGTTCTGAGACACCGTTTGGGATATTGACTTAGGCCAGGGACTGTCTGAAGCCAGTTTGTTCTCCTTTACAGTGAAAGGGAACAGGTTATCATTTACTGTGCCTCTGAGTGCAGTATTTCCTTGAACCATTCTACTAAAGCACACCTGTCTGTGACATTTAGAAGCTTGGTTTTCATTAGATGCCAAGGCTCACTGGAAATGAAACACCGAGAAGAAACACACTGATCTAGTGAAGCTCCAGACATCAGAGAGCTACTTCCTGACAGCTTGACCACCACCTCCTTGCATCCCTCTTGAAAAGCTGACAAGGAGCAAAGACCACCAAGACCAGCAGCTCTTCATTTTTCAGCATTTCTAAGTGCAGAGTTGAGACCAGAGGATTCCTGCATTTCACAGGATGTATCCCAGCACAACAATCCCATTCTTACAGCAAATTTCAGCATAGTATATAACATTTCCAGTGTAGTCAATTTTAACATTACCTCTGTTTGTCCTACTCTACTTCAGAAGGATCCAAGGAAGAGCTAAGGTAGATCTACCGACCTCTGCATAAGTGCTACACATTTCAGTGTATACAAAGCACTTATAGGAACCTATAGAAGCTAGTGCACTCAAATACAGAAAATCCCAAAACAGCTAAATTTCACCACTGTTCATCCTTTCCCTTTCCTCTTGGGAATTGGGATCTGTACTCTCAACTTTTTATTCTTTTTCCCTTGGTTCCAGAAATGTCTTTACCATGTGCCTCCCCATGCTTTTTCTCCTCCAAAACAGCCCAGTCATGCAGCCTGTCTATGTCCCTCATGAAATGCAATATACAACGCCTGACTTTGGAGTACTAAAGAAAAGGCCACAGGTAATGCTCTAGAGGACATGTAGCTGCCTAACATCCCTGAGAAGCTGGTAGCACTCATTCAAAAGCACCAGAAAAGCCTGGTTTTACTGCTGCTTCTTTCAAAGCATTCATTGCTTTTGTAACTGCACGAGATGCCTATCTTATGTGAACTACGTAAATACTTTTTCCAAATATAGACCCAAATATCCTTACACAAAATACCCACTGCAGACAAAGTTTCTATGCAGGTTTAGTAAAAATATTATTATCACAATTAATGGCGTCCTTAAATAGACATGAAACATTTCACAGAACAACTGATTGGTCTTTAAAGGAAATTTGCCTTTTCCCCTGGATACAGTTTTCTCCTAGCAGAGGAAAAGAATTACGTCGTCCAAAAGGAGTGTTATAAATTTTACTACTAGGCTAAATACAATGTGTGTATAAATCTGGCAACTGTGAAGTCTTGTTAAAGAGATAAATGTTTAGGGTTTTTGCCCTGCCATATATCAAAAGGACCTTCCCTACACTCTTCATCCTGACTGCTGCGAGCACTTTTAGTGTTGGAATAAAACTCATTTTATTGTTTGAAAAATACCTGTAGAAAACTAGGCTCTCACAGTTACAAAAGTACTTGCCTTCATAATTTAATGTAAGTCAGCAGCAGCCTGCTAGGTTTCCCAGACTTAGAGTGGTTCATGGCTATGTCTGAGTCTCTTCCAAAGCACCCATTTGGTTCTCCAACACAAAAATAGTAATTAAAAAAAGTAAATCAAAATCTTCAACTCTGTCTGTACTACTATTGGGGAAATCTGCTGCCCACTCTCCTCCAGTTGCTGGCCTACAAACTTCCCCAATTATTGCAGATTTTTCGTGCTGACACAGTCATCCCTTGTATCCCTTGCATACAAGGACATACCCTGTTAGCTAATGGTCACTACCTGTGGATTTCCCAGTATTTGGCACTCCAGGTCTAGAGGTGAAATGGAGCCCTACCCCATGAGTTCATGGTCAATCTATAATGCATCATCATAATGCACATTCGTGCCAACTGCCATGAGCTACAGCCTAGAGCCCAGCTCAGAGACTTTCCTCTTATCACTTTTCAACAATGAACACTTTCCTGGGCATCAGTTCACACTGACACTTCCCTGTATTTTATTTGATAAATTATATGTAAGAGTGAATGGGGAGTCAGCGTGATCCATATGTTAGTGAATACACAGCACCACCTTTTCACCACTGTTGCCATACAAATTTCTTTAGTTTATAGTCTTTGCCAAGTTAAATCAAATTTAATATTACAGGAACATGCCATGTCATTTATCCAGAAACCACCATTCACAATTTAGAACCCCATAAAAATGATAATAAGGAGAGGAATTATATTTCTCATTGACTGCCACAGTTGAAATGAAGCTTATTCCTTTTTATCAAGCACTTATAAGGTCCTCATACCCTCTTATCTATTGCCTGAGGCATTCAATCTCTCCAAGAAAAATCACTATTAATCCTTGTTTGTGCCAAGTCCTCACAGTACAACAGTGTGTCCAGAAAAAGGTGTTGTTTAGTAAAAAGCTTAGGGTTATTACAGTTAGAATCAGTGTGGGCAAGCATAGATCACTTGTAGCTTTTTCTTTAGAATGCCTGGAAAATTGTTAATAATAAATATCCCCAAATATTATGATTATTATATCAGAGGTGGTACAAAAGCAGAGAAATCTAATCAAATATTTGATTATATGTTTTG
Organism: Illadopsis cleaveri; assembly: GCA_013399915.1. Classification (NCBI taxonomy): domain Eukaryota; kingdom Metazoa; phylum Chordata; class Aves; order Passeriformes; family Timaliidae; genus Illadopsis; species Illadopsis cleaveri. The sequence continues at coordinate 1,081,508 of VXBB01024301.1, forward strand.
GAGATTCCGATTATAGACCTATGAACCTTTACAGTTTGTTCATAAGTACACATTAAAGAGATCTTAAATTTATCTGGCTTTTTGCTATTTTGTAAATTCCATCTTGAGAAAAGATATTTCTCTAATATGGGAGATGCTTCTGTGGTTTATGGGGACTGCAACTCTCATGAGCAGGGAATCACTCCTCTGTGTCAGAAATTTGCAACATCCTGGAGCACTGAATTCCATAATCACAGCAAACAGGGAAGAAGATTACACAATCACATTTTAAATCTCTGCTCCTCTGTAAGGAAAGGGTTCGCATAGAACAGATATTCATTTATAGGAAATAAAAGGAGAAAAAGTGGTCATGGCAAAGGCCTGCCCCAGACAGATCACTGAGGCAAACTGGGCAACAAAAAATTACAGTGCTGAAGCAACAGGAACACTTCTGCAAGAATGTGGTATTAATAGAGCTTGCTTTCTTTTTTTTTCTCTTTCTTTCTTTCTTTCTTTCTTTCTTTCTTTCTTTCTTTCTTTCTTTCTTTCATCCCTTCCCTATGTGTCTGTGTTTGCATACTTACATCCTAAGTAAAAAAAAAGTCCAGAATAATCTGAAATTTCAGACTGAATTCCCTCAATGCTTCTGGCTTTAAAGTAAAATAAAATGAAGTAAGTGGTGAGACTCTTAGAGAACATCATCCCTGGAGTGTTTCTTAACAGCATTTCTTCAAAAATGGGGGAAATAGTTCGGATTCCTCCTCTTCTCAGGCAATATGAACATACTAACAGCTTAAAAAATGATTTAATCTACATAAACAGGAAATTCTGTGCGGGATGCTCACCTCTCTCAAAGCTGAATAATTCTATATAAAATTCTTAGCTGTAGAGGGGAGACCAACAAAAAGACTGATTATAGAAAAGCTTGTTATTTATGGAATGTATACAGAATATCAAGTTTTCAATTCATATGTCACAGAAGAATTAAAGGTTTTCTAAAGGGGCAACAACACATGACATTCCTGTTCTTGAAGGTCACTAAAACTAGCAATTTATGAAAGGCACACTATTACATTTCAGGCTGGTGCTCTGAATCACAAAGTCAGTTTGCACTTGGATCTTTCATATGCCACATAGTGAGTCATCCTCCACATTTCCTTTTATTCTTACATATTTTATGCAAAACAGAAAATAACAGAAAAACTAACAGCAACTCTATCTGCATATACCCTATGTTATAATCAGCTCATAAAGAGAAACAGACTCTCAAAACAGCCAACATGAAAGTTGTTAACGAGTGAAGGGTATAAAAGGAGCCCAGATAAATAGACATGGATAAAATTCTATCCTTTTCTGGAGCCTGGAAATCTCAGCATAGGTCCATACCAGCACTTGGAGTGAACCTTAGCACTAGCAACTTGTGACCAAGTGCACAAATCATTTCACCAAACCTCTTGCACAAGAAGAATCTCTCCTCTGGACCAAGAAACCCTGACGAATGATGATGTATATTATGAAAACTGTCCTGCTGAAGAGCGCCATGAACAACACAAAATATGGGCTGTCACATCCTCCTCCTCCTCAGTGGTGCACAAGAGGCATAGAGGACCAGGTTTTTGCATGCTTTTTCTTGTCCCATATTAGTGAGAACTCATATATTCCCATGTGGCTGTGGCGACCCCAGACAAAGTGAGCCACTGATTAAGACATCTGTCATCCAGTGTAACACAGGAGGGACATCTCTGAGCTCATGAAACAAAGGGGAGAGCAAAGGTACTCTCTGTATCATCAGAATGTCTGTCCCACCCCCAGCTCTCCTGAAGCACACATTCAATGCCCTCTAACAGACCAAGCTGTCAGAACACCACCGTTAAACAATCCCAAAGTCCCTGTTGCTTAAGGTTCAGGGCATCTTCCCTGTTCTTATGCATCCTGTAGTTAGAGATCTTTGAAAGAGTTAGATTCCTGGCAGTCCCCTGAAGGAGTCACACATCATGGGGAGAGCTGTTGTGAAATGAAGAGCTATGTGAAGGCTCACACGGTAGTGGAGATGGCTTTCATGACGCTCCCCAATATTAACATAGATCAATCCTAAATATCAGACTGCATAGATCATAGTTTTAATAGGAGCTTTAGCCTCCTTTATTATCAGTCTTTTCATGTTATTCTTGAAACACAGCAAGTGTGGATGTCTGTCACTCCTGCACCACGAAGTGGAGCTTAAGCTCAAGCTGTAATTGTGTGAGTTAAAAGAATTTTACTAACGACCCCAGACACTACCTGAAGAATGGACACAAGGGAGGATTTTCCAGTGAAGTGCAAGAACCGTGTTTGTGACAGGAAAGTACATCAAGATACTCAGGACTGTCTCGACTATAACCTCAAAGCAAAATCCCTGTGCCTCGGGACAGGATGAAGAAACCCTAAATAGGCAGAATTTATACAGAGAGAGATGTTAAAATCTTTTCATTTTCTTTTATAGTCCCTCAGTCTCTTTTTGTGACTGAGAGAAGTTCACCTCTGAGTTACCTAAGTACAGCAATTTTCAAGGCAAAGGAGAGAGACCAGCTCTGGTAAATTAGTTAATTCCTCTGGCTCATTATATCAGCAGCATGTTCAGACAAGCTGAGACTGGCTGTTATTGCAAATGTACAGCCCCGAAGGAAAAAAATACCAGTGTGAAGGTTTGGACCTTTTGTTCTTAAAGTTGCTTTAATTAGAAAACCAGACTCTGGGAGGCTTTGTACTGTGAAAGTTCAATTGTTAAAGAGAATTGGGGGTGGAATACTAACATTTGCCCATCAAGTTACTGAGTTGTCCATCCCATATATCTCAGTTTGTGTCCTTTGTCCAAAGTGGCTTTTATCGCCCAGGGCCACAAAGGGTAGAGAGAAGAGATATTTATTCCACAAGCACAAAAAACCACTTTGAAGACACAACTCTTTGTTCACCTTCAAACACTCCTTCTGGTGTCAGTTAAGGAGTATTGAAATTTGTCTGCATTGGTTGTTTAAAAAGAAAGTTGCACAGGTGGCTGGGAGACAGAACAGGCCCTTGTCTGATATTTCTGCATTGCTTTATGTTGCAAGAAGGCAGTGGTAAACAGTGGGAACCCACCCCAAAAGGCAGAGAATGGGTGCCAAAATGGTCACGGTGCCAGCCCGGGATGGAGGAGAGTTGTGGCTCCTTGTGTTGCTAGTGGTGGATTTGTTGTTGCACAGGCCATAGATGCCTGAGTTTTGTGATTCATATCCCTCACCTGGTTGGTGATGAAATGGCCTTACTAGCATTTTTCAGATTTATTCAGTATAAATAAGTAAACATCTCAAAAAACCTATGGGTGCTTGAAGCGGTACAGTAGGTATTTTGCTCAACACAGAAATGCAAATCTCTGCACGTTATCAACTACCTAAATGTCAGTGGTATCCAAACTTCCTCCATGACACCTGTGCTGAAGCTGGTGCTTCCAGAAAAAATCAAATCTCAGGCAGGTGGACAGTGCTTGTGCAATCACTGTTAATGCGTTTGAAGCCTCTTGGACTCTGCATGTGCACAGACCAGAGCATGACAGACAGCTCGGTGCTTCACAGAGACAGCAAACTCCCACAATAAACAGAACACACATAAGCACAAGGAGCCTGACCAACTCAAGCTATGGGCAGAGGGACCACAGATGAGCATTTACTCGTGGAATATGTGATTAATCTCCTTATGTACAATTTTTTGGTTCCACTACCACAGATCATGCATGAAAAAAAGCAATAATTGTATTTCCTTGGCTTGCTGTTAGAACTGCAATGACTTATGCCTTTGGAAGCACTGGTGAGAGATTTCCCTCTATTTTAAAACTCTAAGGATGTTAAAAATTGATTATCATTTTGAACAATCTCAGATAAGCAACCTATGCTTAGGTGCTGGGGAGAGGGAGATAATAATCCAGAGAAAATTAAAATCTGAGAGAAAATTTAAATTATACCAGGGAAAATAAACAGTAACATTGTCAGCATAAACACCACATTTCTCTTGAAAATCCAACAGAAGGTAGAACTCTTAGCAGAAAACACAAGTTTAGATATTAAGTAGGAGAAAATGTACATATATATTTATGTTTACATGGGTTTTGTTTTGTTCAAATCATCAACAGACTTAGGAGGCAGATGTGAAGGATGAGGAGGGCACGATGGAGGAAAAACATCAAAATAGTTTGGCATTCCTCCAAGACTAGTTAGAGATATTCACAAATCCTCAGGGACCATAAGATTTCCCCAGTTTTAATGATAACACAGTCACACTACCTCATTAGCCTTATTATAGCAAATTATTTCTCTGCTCTGGGATTTTAGTCATGAGCCAATGGCTTTGACTGTGCTAGGAAACAGCAGTGTTCCTCCAAACTGTGTTTAAAATGGTTGTGTCACCCATAGGTGATGTATCAGCAACCTACATTGCTATGAATACTTTTGCAAGGACTGTCCAAAAATAAAACTTCTCTCAGACACTAACACAATTCATATAGTGGGTGTGATTGAACTGAAAGGGAAGAAAAATTAAAAAAAAAAAAAAATGAAGGAAGGAATAAGATAGAATGTCTATGGAAGATAAAGCAGGGTGAAAACAGGAATTAAAAGCAGTGGGCAAATCAAGCTGAGCTCTGATCCTCCAGGAACATATTTAATCAAATTTATTACTTGAGTGTAGCGTTACCACTGTGTTTTGGGAGTCGTGCAAAAGCTCTTCTCAAGACCATAGGTGATGGGACCTTTCATGTCCAAACAGGTTTGAAAACCTGTATCTTTGACAAGCGGTTTTACGTGTGATCACATAAGAGTACATTGGCTATCTGCATGATATCTGATGTTGTGGTGGTCCCTGATTTTGCACCACAACATGATGTAGCAGTGGGTAAAAATTGGGAGTAGATCAGGTAGATGAGCCTGATAAACACATGCGCAGTGTCCATAAACAGTTACGTGGGAAATCTTTGAATCAAGATTTTTCTTATCAGTGCCAGGAGAGTGGGCTTCAGGTCTGTCTTGTAGCAGTACTTGGAAATCTTTATTGCTTTACTGCTTAAAATAAAAATTCAATAAGAATCTAAACTCCTCTGGACAGTGCAAGAGATGGACTTGAAGTGAACTGATGCCCCTAGGAATATTCTATTCAATACCAGTTTATTTTAGCTCATCCTTAAAAGCACTTAGTAATATTTTCAAAAGTCTTTAGTAGCTCACCTCCAGTTCAGATGCTTTACTAATATACATTTATGCCTAAAGTTCTGTATTTGGTGAAAAACTGTGTAAAGAAAAGGTCTCAGTACCAACTGAAATGTGCCAAGGCTTTTCCCTCCTGACACTTCTGGATCATGGATTGATAGGCAGCCAGAAATTTTGCCAAATCAAATTAGCAAACCCTGAGCTGGCTAAGCTGGTCGAGCCTTTAGTCTTCTTGCTCCCAGCCCAGCAGGTATGTGCTCACTGTGCTGGTTTACATATAGTGAAGCTAATCCTTATGCAAATGGTGAATCAAAGTTTGGTCTAACCTCCTCAGAGACATCCTCTAAGGCTGAGCGCCAAGCCCAAGGCCATAAACACAGGACAGACCTTTATTGGTTTTGAGAAAGGCTCAATTCTCATATTGAATAACTGCCAATGCACAATGAAGACCAAGGATTTATGGCATCCAGCTTGGGAGGACTTGAACATGTTGGTAACACCAAGAGATCTAGCTGGAGCTGCCCAAACTTTGCTGGGGGTCAGCAGTTTTAGAACAAGGTAAAACAATGCATTTTGCTGAACTTCCAGGTGATATGATATGGCCATTATATCCAAACAGACTCTACATGGGGTCTGTTTCATTTTAGATGTTCACCTTCATTCAAAACTGCTCACACACATACAGAGTAGCCTGAGACTTCTCCACAGATAGTTATTTGCTCTTCGTCTCAATTTATCCATAGGAATGAAAGCTTGTGTTGCTGCTAGCCTTCAGTAGCTACAAAGGACAGCTTTTCAAAAGGGGAAGGAATAATCTTGCTTTCCTTACATACCAGGATTTGAATTACATTTCAGAACATTTACAGCTCAAACAGAGGGATATCAGCTCAGTCTCTTGGTTCCAAGTCAGTTTGCAGTAGTGACATTGACAATGACAATTAATAGGTAACAAGAAAAATGTACACAGAAATATCTGACACTGAGTAAACAGGGAGATCCTAATAATTAAGTTTAATGTATTCAATTTGCAACTGCAACCACATTTGATGGAAAATATTCCCAGTCCTTTTCTGCCAATATCTATAATAAGAATCAGAAATGTAGGTTAAGCAGTTTGAGAACTTACTGATTCCTGAGTGTTCATAAGAACTTCCATTTCACAGATAGAGCAATTGCCTTTAAGGTGGACAAATACATATGTGTTTATATACACATTTAAAGTTTTAAAGAAAAGTTCTGGGATCAGATTTCTCCATTTTATGGGTTGCTGTGGAAACAGATTAGCCCTTTGGAAATAAAACCCCATGTTTGACTATAATGCAAAGAACAATCCATAGCATGAAAGGAAAGAACAGCTGGGAGTTGGAATAGTGTAAGCTGACATGTCAGACAGTAGCCAGACAAAGTGAGCCAGGGACTGTCTGAAAAACAGTGTAGGGGGGAAGAAAAAGTAAGAACTAAGCACTGTCAACAAAGTCTGCAAAATGGTCCAGCTGTTCACTCTCATCATAACTAAAAAAAAACAAGGAGAGAATTCCAGGGCTGAGGATTAAATTTATGAAGAGAAGAAAACCTGAATGGAAAAAGTGAATAGTATTTCAGACAAAGCAAACCCTGCACAGAGGTCTTTGTTCGGAAACAACTTGGAAAGCACAACACTGGGTTCCAGGCAAAACACACATCCCTCCAAACCTTTCTTATAAAAGGCTAAGAGGAATCTTAATACACTGCATTTAGCAGACATTTACAGAAAACATTGTTTGTATAATTTCATTGTTTTGGGCTGAGCATTAATGTCCTGGACAGATAAATAGATTTAGAGAATTTGAGAGAAGGCATATCCAGCACTGCAGAAAGGGCTAAAAGGTGAACAAATTTCACCACAAATCTCTGCTAAAACCTGAAATGAAAGCCCAAAGGACTTCTGATATACTGTAAATAGTCAGCCAGCTCCTAGAGTCTTAAGTGATGTCTGGTCTTTTGTTCAGGCAATGGACAATTGAATCCATGATGAACGGTTCCCAGGATTACGTGCACGCTGAGCAGCACAGAGGGAAAGAGAAGTGTTAGAGAGGTTAATTCAGAGACATGCTTACCTCCCAAACAAAGGCATTCAGCAATACAGAACCTGATTAGGGACTCTTCAAGAAATACAAATAATGTCATTCTCATTGCATAAGCAGCTGGGGCTATGTATGTGCGCACAGTTAGGAAATAATAATGAATGCACTTTCTTCTCTTTGATTTTTTTCCTTTTTCCTTTGAATAACGTCTTCTGTCCAATGATCTCTTAGGAGCAAAGCCAGCTAAATAGCTAGCAAAATGATTGATTTAGGTGTTGCTTTGTTTCCATTGTCTATGAGATCACTCCAGGCATTCAGCAACCTAATCTGTTAACTCCTGTATCAGTAAGCACATTACAAATCTGGAATAAAACCCATAAATGATTAGTGAGGGAACTTCATATTCTTTAGATGAAACTAATTATGAGTGTGGATTTCATTAGTGATAGGACAGCTCTGAAATATCATTCATAGTTATTCATCCATGCTCTGGTACCCAAAGATAACACTTGCAAATGTCATGGTAATAATAGGATAAACAGGTTGAACTAATATCCAGAACAGCATGTCATCTGAGTTTTCAATATTTACACTTGATGCCACTTAAATGAGCAGAATGTGATGAAGAGGAGTGTAAGATATCCGAAGCTTTCATAAATCTCTGACTTTTACCATAGTCATAGTGCATTTGTGTATGTCATCCAGCAGTTCTTGCTTTTGTTTATGACCAGCAGCTTCATCATCTTTGCCAAACATGCCTTGAAGTATGCTAATCCACATAGAGTTTTTTTTCTTTTTAAATTCAGTTTTCTAGATAAAAATCCACCACATCCATCTCTTCTGACTGGCAGTCTTTCTGTATGTTTCCTTTGCCACTCTCCTTACCTGCAACATTACAGCTCTAATCATAGAAAGGACCAGGTTCCCAGGGAAACTGTGTGGACTGTGGTTCAGCAGGCAAGGAGACACCTCCAAACAGGATCCTAGGCCCCATGTAAACAAGCAATGCCACAGAAATCATGTCCACATACACAAAAGCCAGGTCTGCACCAGGCAAATCTTGCTTGGTTTAAATTATGAGTAGGAGCATAACAGTGTGAAGTCAACACACAATAGTGGAAGAGTTCTGAGCCTGTGAGGACATTAAATTTCCCTGGAGAACCATGATTACAGTAGCAGTCCTATGAAATTTCAAGATAAAAATGCTCAGTAGCCTTCAAAGAGTCCCAGTGATATTTCAAGATGCTCATGCAGCTTGGCAATGACATGGCTCACTTAAAATGAACCCAAGCTGAGATGGATATTTTAGGGTTGTGATCAAGGATGTTAGAGAAATAACTAACTTTTGCTAAGCTTAACTGTGTGATATCTATTTCCAAAACATTTCTGCTGCTCTTCGAGAGACTTTGACTTGCATCTTCTTATGATCAAGATCGCACATTTTACAGACTGTTATTCTGATTGGCTGCTTAAGACTTTTCGTGTTGTCATTTATACCTGTGTTGTAACCCATTTTGTGGGTTTGAAGGCTACTCAGTTGGCCCTGCATGATGACTTTGAAGATTTTCAAATGCAGCAGGCAGTGTCACCACAACACTTGTAGGTTCAGCGTCTCAGTTGAAAACTGTGCTATAGATCCAGGTGAGACCATAATGACATTTAAGATTCATCTGTATTGTCACTGACATAAGAAACACCTTCACCATGGGAATCCAAGGGGTGTAGTTCCTCTTTGATGCACATGACAGTGTGGCCATACAACCACCTGTGTGTAACCCAGGTATGGACCTCCAGACCAAGCCTAGATGAGCAAGAAGGAGCAGGAAAGGTTATGTAGCATGGAGGAGATGGTGCCCAGGATCCAGCATTCACACTGTGCACATCTAAGGGGTTTCTTGCAGAGGACCTCCAGTATGGTCTTTTGGAGCCTAGCAGATGGACTACGATAGTTGTGCACTTTTGCTGGGTTAGCATTATCCAAGAAAAATCCAGATCAGGTTTGCAAACCTTCTGTGGGATGCGAACCAAAGCATGAACAGGGAGACTCAGTTCAAAACCAGGCTCCTGATCTATGTATTATACCCTGAAATTAGCTCAGTAACCTGAGATTAGCTCAGCTGGTTAGAACATGGAGGTAATCATGCCATGGTCATAGGTTTGATTCCTGTATGGACCATCCACTTAAGAGCTGAACTTGATAATCCCTCTGGAACCCTTCCAATTTAGAATATTCTGAAATTCTATATGAAAATGTTAATGCCAACACAACAATAACTGAATCTTAGACAAGGTCTTTGTGTGGGAGGCCAACGTACAGAGCACTGTGTATTTCCACAACATTTTATCCTTTTGCCCTTCAGAATATGTTGGCAGCATGCACACTGTCTCCTGGGAACAGTGCTTTGCCTGTGTTTGCACCTGAATAATAGCTGGGAGTTACTTAGGAGAACGGTATTTAAACATGAGCCAGAAGCATGCCAAGATCTATTCTGAAAATTGAACATTTAAACAATGTAGATGACAGAGCCCAAGTACCTCAAATATGCTCCTTGGCAGGATTTAGTGCTGGTACAGATGTAGTCCTGGTTTCACAGTGTCCCACTCAGGGTGCTCCCAAAACCAGGTTGCAGTACTGATGTCCTGATCCAAGTCTCATAGCAAAGCCATGAAAAAACCCAAAGCTTTGGAGGGATGAGTAAATATTTGGCCTTTAGTAACAAAGACATAACTAAGGTAACATTTTAACTGTGATCTGTACTGAACTGCTGTGAATTAAAAATGCCTGAAGTCTGTATTGTTATTTTACAGAGACTGTCAGATGCAATAGCCTGATCACCTTTAACCAAGAACAATTAGTTCTCAGAGTGAATTGACAAAGTCTTTAGAAAAGTGGGTGGAATTGATTAGTTGCTGATGCCTCTTTTTTATTTTCTTTATCTTCCTAAGCAGTAGTGATTTCATCAGAATAACTGATGTTAAAAAATACTAGAAAGAACATCAACAGGGAGAACATCACTTTTTCATAGCAGAAAGGACTGAAACACTCCTCTAGCTGCCCCTATGGTAACAACAGACATTTGTCCAGTGTACAGGAGCACATCTCATCTCCTCCCAAATTTTTGTCGACTTCTGTCTGCCTGCACACAGGACAGCATGGTTTGTTCAGTTAATTCCTGCTGCCCTTCCATCCTCAGGCCTCAGATCTATAAAAGCAGAAGGAACAAAAACATATAGTCTCTACCTGCAGTACCAGAAAATGACCTTGAGGTCCTGCCCCCAGTATGCTTAAAAGTGGGGGCTTTGAGGGCAAAAGATAAAAGGTCTGGAATCAGCTGAATGTGAATGTATTGTGATATCTTTGTAATCCAGCATGCGGGCACCACAACGGCACCTCCTGATCTTTGCCATTATCTCAGCTGTCCATGTGAAATAAATGAAAGAGTCATCTTTACAGAGCAGACTGCCTGAGTGGCATATTCTTGCTAGACACTACCGTGCTTGGAGAGGAAAAAATAATTTCCACACAAAACTCACATATCCATAAAATGTGAAATGAAAGAGTGTGGCACAAAAGTTGCTTCAGTGTTTTAATTTTCAGGTTCTGTAAAAAACATACAGGATTAAATTCGACATACTGCATTGGACTGATAGATAAAGTTGGAGCTGTTTCAGAACATGACGGATGGACTCTATTCCTAGGTACACTAGGCTAGGACAGAAGAGATATGAGTTCTGACAGCACTGCCAAAGATTTCTGTCATGATGTCAGACATTCTTGTAAATCTCTTGCTACCTCAGCTCCCCATCTCCAATCCTGCTGATGGATTATTTTCTTGCTTTATGCTGTGAGCAGTGTCTTGTGTATTCGTGTATTGGTACAGCAGCAGGTGCAGTGGACCAAGCCTGGACTGGGAGACCTAAGGCTGAGGGCGCATCATAGAAAACCAGCACAGAACACAGTGAAAATGCAAATATCTACCTAAATTTCATATAAGCAGTCTAAAATACTGTTTTAACCTGGTTTAAGTTAGACAGTTTTTTAACCAGGATCCTGCAATATTTAGCCATCTTAGCTGTCCACCTAGCCGTCCACTTTAGCTGTCCTCTTAATCCATGACACACATTCCTTTCCAATTATTAAATCTTTGTGGAAAGAACAACATCTTGCGATTCATTTGTACTGACACTGTGCTGGAACCTCACCTTTTCCTCGTGTCAGAAGGGATTTCAAGGCAGATGCTACCAGAACACATTGATTTCCTCTAAATAAAACATTTAGTACCCCTGCAGAGCAAGTGGCTTTTTAAGCCACTGGGATATGGTGAAGTCTTTAGCAGTTCCATGCTCAATGAGCCTCCAGGGATATATTGTCAGAAGGGGCAGACGGAACAGGTGTGTGATGGGGTCATATATTTTCCCCTTTCTTTTGGATTCCTTTATTTTCACAAAAGACGAGGTCACGCCCTGTGTTGTTCTTCTGTCTTTGTTATTAATTTCCACAATTTCTATCACCAGGGAAGCCTTAGTTCTCAGTGCCCAAAATTGGAAGAGAGCACATAAATTCCTTGTACCACCCACCCTGGTGTTTTTCAGATTAAAATGACTGTTGCTGCAACTGTTGCCATCAAGCATAGCCAGACCAGCTGCTAGAGCCGATAAAACACGGGCATAGACAAAAAAAAATAAAGCCAAAGCCAGATCAGAAAAAAAAGACCAGGGCAAATGACAGACAAAGTTGAGCACCCTACGGCCTACCCCCATGCTCAGGTTGAAGCTCTGCCCCAATAGAAGCAGAAATTGGTGGTCTCTGCCCTAAGCAGGGAGTCCTCTCTCTGCAGCAACCACTGCAGCTTCTGCGTGCCAGGGACTCCCCACTCTTCTCTGTAGTATCATATTTACACTCTTTTAGAGGAAAAGCATGAGTTTTTGTGGTCTGCAGAAGGTAGTAAGAGATGAAAAAATCTGGCAATGGTATGCTGGAAAGGCAACAAATATCATCATTTCTTACAGCACTTGTGAAACCTTCTGGAGAAGAAATCTGTGGTCATTTGCTGATGAACAGCAGACTGGTCACCATGTTAGGGTTATGGTAGCATCACTGTTGTGTACATTAACATTCCAGTAAAGGTACAGCACTGAGGCATTGCCAATTGCTAGCTACTTATTTCTTCATCTGCTCTTTCATTTCTATCCTCAGAACAACCCTGGCATTTCCCTCCCACTCCCCATTTCCTTGTTAGACTCCTGTTACCAACCTATTTCTCAACTTTGTTTTCTAGTTCTCTTGAATCAATTTTTGCCTATTTGGGTTGAAAAATCTCCAGTCCCTCTCTAATCTCTGATCTTACAGTGCAGTGAACACCTTGGTCCCAACTCATTCTTCCAGTTATTGCTGGAATAGACATAGTAATTAACGAAAAGTTTGTAACAGAAAAAAAAAAAAAAAAGGTTTTTGTTGCTGCATAAAAACGTTTAATTCCATAGAAGGCAAAGGCTGAAAATGCCAGTATGTGGGGCCACTGTTACAGCTTTTTATCTTATGTGTGAGTACTAGTCTGGGCTTTTCTTATTTTTCTAATCTACAGAGCATGGGCATTTTTATACTGTCTGTAAATTATGGATTTTCTTTCCAGATATCAGCACATCCTGCCAGGGTCTGAGGCAGTTAGCAATTACAGTAATTTACCCTCAGATTTAGCAAGGCTTTATGTTTGTGGGAATAAATGAATTTTTGATAGAGTAGCTAAACAACAACAAAAAAAAAAGGTAAAGAAAAAATCAATCAGGTTGACTTAAGAGATATCTATCTTTTGTCTTCCTCCTTCCATTACTTAAAGAATGATATAATGTATTTTGGATCAAATAAAAGTGTCAGTTAAATCTAAAGAAAAATTTTTGTTCATTCTCAAGTATTTATTTATAAAGTGGGATTAGTTTGCTTTGGGTTTTTGCAACTTAAACTTATAAAGACATAATTCAAAGCAGAAACAGCTTAATTTCAAAAATATTTTTTTTTAAATCTGCTTTTTTCCTCCATTTTCATAAGTTAAACTATTTATTTAGTTTAACCTGAATTAGCACATCTTGATGCTTTCTTTGGGGAACAAATAGCTATTAATCACAAAAAATGTTGCCATACTCCACCACCCACAACTGGAAGGGGTGTTGAGTGAGACAGTTTTGAGCTGCCTCTCAAGGGCCTCGGTCACAGCCCATGCACTGGCTGTGCTTGAGCTCTGCCATGGCCAGGGACAGTCCAGCAGCTGCGGTGACAAAGCTGCACCTCTGAGCACATGGGCTCTTTTATATCCCCAGATGTGACATCTTGCCATAGAGCACAAAAGGAAATGGGAACAAGTAAGGGATTTTAAAAGGATTTTGACATTTCTAATCACAACCCATCTTGTAGCCTGCTCCTTTCACATCCAGCGAGGCTCAAGCAGGTAAGAAAAACGGAAGTGCACTGGAAGGTTTGCCCCAGACATGGGATAAGGCCAAGCTATTTAATCTTTAAAGCTTTGGAGCTGACTGCCCTCAAAGTGAGCTCCTGGCCTTCTCTGCTGGCCTTTTCCATGTAGAGTTATTCCCTCTAAATCCCTTCACCACATACTAGGATCTTTACAACTGTCATAGTCCTCTCAAATCCCTTCTCTTCTGGTATTACTGTGTGCTATCTTTTCCCCAAAAAACAAGAATAAACAATAGGAACAGGCACAACAAGAAGAAATCAAGAAAAAGGCAGAAGAGGGTTATGAATTTTCTATCTGGTGAAGGAATACATCCCAGTGGAAAAACAATAACAACTGCACAATTAACAGAGAAGAGATTCCTGGTTTGAAAGCTCACCATGCATGTGTTACAGAGTCTTAATGATGACATTTATCACACCACAGTCACTGAAGAAGGTAAGTCCAGAAAATAAAACAATATATTTTGAAGGCAGCGAATCCCATTAATTAATTATTTAACAATGCTCATGGAGTATCTAAAACCAGCATGGTTTCTGGCGTTGTCACATTCGTTAGAAGGCTCTCTCCATTGCTGAACAGTAGGAGTGGGGCACTGCGACATTAACCAGTGGCTGTGGTGAGCAATAACCCCTTTTATGGAGCTGAGGTTGTGCATGATTAAAAAATAAATAGGGGATCTATTTTCCAATTCCTTCTAAGACAAAGAGAAGAAAGGAAAATATTGGCTAGTGTAGAAAAAAAAATTCTTTTTCTTCTAGCCCAGCTAATTTTAATTTAGTTTTTTGTAAACTAGAAGCATAGAAAGATATATCCTTTAGATAATGTACTGAAAGGGAGAAACAAAGACTGAAAAATATTTTAAAATTACAAAGAATGTACTGTGCTCTCAATACAGGTATGAGAGAACTATTAGGAGAGGGAAAGTAAGTGTTCATGGGACCAGACTGAATGTCTTCACTGGGACTGATCAGGTTATTTCAGCAGAACAGATTTTCCATTAGTAAATGTGATTACTTCTGTATTGATATACTCTGTGGAAATATACAGAATTTGATTATGGTTTTGTGGAGAAAATCAAGAAAATATTTCTATTGTCCTTAAAAATTTGTTTTATTATAGTGAAAACACATCAGATCTTGCTTCAAATTTCCTACAGTATTGTTCTCAGTCTTCCATATATTGATATTGTAATTAATACTGTACAGCATGTTTACCTTTTTACATGAGAATGTTGTAAAAAATTAAACTTGTAACTAATTGAATTTAACTATGCTGGTAATTTTATTCTATGGTAGAGTCCAGTATTTCACATGATTTTGCTGGACAGCAAAAAACCAAGTATGGTCTAAAGATCCCTGTTGAAAGCAAGTCTGTAATTTAGGCACATGTAGGTGCAGGGAAACATATACTAGACTAATCCATATGCCTGGCAAAAAAAATACCTAAATCAATAATAATTTAGTAAAATCCTTAGGTATACTTAGTCATTAGAATCCTGCATAAGGGAGACTGCTGCCTGAAGTCATACAGTACCTTCCTTGTTCTCCCCAGGGAAAAGTTATATCTGCTGGCAGTAATGGCTGTACCTGGTGGAGAGAAGAGGCTTCACACTTGGTATTCCCCTCAGCAACCAGCAGAGACAATTCTGCCCAATCCTGCCTGCCCTGGAGGCACAACCACCACCGCCCCTCCCCCTCCCCCACCCCGTGCCCTTGCTGCCCATTCCCTCCTGCACATGCAGAGAATATCCGTACACACTACCAGGAGGTAAAATATCTGATCCACTTTCTCTGCTGGTGTCCTTCAGAGATGAGTGGTGGGGTAGGAATACTGCTTCACATCCACATTGGCACAGAATTGGAGGAATGGAAATGGGAACATGCAGGAGCTGTGTTTGAAACCCTGGGACTCAGAGATATGCTTTGAAAGGATTAAATGACTAATTCTCACTGAAAATAGTAGGAATTTGGAATACAAACACTTTTTAAAATATCAGCCTTCCTTTAGGAGACATTAAAATAAAATCCTCAGACTGAAAAAAATTACTGGCTTAGTGAAGTAAGCTTCCACTGGAATTTTCTCAGACTTCTGCTTGCATTTTTGTTT
This sequence comes from Illadopsis cleaveri, assembly GCA_013399915.1. NCBI lineage: Eukaryota > Metazoa > Chordata > Aves > Passeriformes > Timaliidae > Illadopsis > Illadopsis cleaveri. Next base: position 1,097,339 of record VXBB01024301.1, read on the forward strand.
TGTTGAAGACAGCTGAAATGTAAAAAACCTCCTGGAAATTCACCCAGAGTGTTAGCTGCAAGTTTTTCTCCTAGTGATACAGAGTTGCTGTATCACAGGCAGTTGTATGACTTTAATGGCAGCTTGCCCCTTACCGGAGTGGAGGTGCACTGACTGATCTCTTTACCCCCCCCCAGCCCAAAGGTGAAGACAGCAGCATTTACAGGTGTACCAAAGCTTGGCATCTCACGATTCAGTCCAAGCACCCTTGTGGCCTTTAGAGACTGTCTGGGCTGCTGGAGGGGAGCACAGTGCCTCAGGTACTACACACCCATGTTCAGGCAACAGAATCTCATCTTACATCTATTTAAACAGCAGTATCTTCTCTGCACCTAGCTCATCTGGGTCCTGCCAGCAAAATGAGTCATCCTTTTTCTGAATTGACCCAGCTGAGATTCTTGGTGCTTAGTAGGTGAGGAAGGTCCTAAAAATAATTGATGAGACTGTGACAATTAAAAGGTGTAACTTTGACTGCTGATCAGTGGAAAAATGCTTCTGTTCTTGGTCTCCTCTCAACTGCAGGCTAAAGTATGGTTTTTCCTAAGAAAACTTATTTTGAAGTGCAAACACAAACCAGTTCTGGCAGCAGGGACAGCAGCTGCAGCTAACCTTGAGTACTCGACTACTGGTAGTACTCACAGCTACCACTGTTAGCTGCCAACACACCTGTACACACACCTCTGTGTAGACATCTAAATGTAGGTGTCTGAGTCTGGAATGGAAGCTGCTCCTACATCATAGACACCTCTCAAGGAATCTGGTTGCCTAAAGTAAGCTTCTAGCAACATTTGGAATGTGGCAGAGCATCTCACTTGGCCTCCAGCTGCCATTGCAGAAAGGAAGGGACCACTGACCTGAAGTAAGGTGCCACAGCTGCCCATCCCATGCAGAAATCTTGGTAATCCTTCTCATCCAAAATGTGTGTTTAAACAGAGGAAGCCTTTCCCAAAGTTGCATGAGCTGAATCCCAAATTGAGTAACTGTATCAAGACAGAGAATATTGGTTCCGTCCCTCTTCTATTGGAGTCAACAACACAACAGGCTTTTATATTTTTTAAATATCCATTTGTTTTCACATGTTCCATTTATTTGCTTAAAATAAATGCAGATAAATACAGAATAACATGTTCTATATAAAATATAAGATAGAATACCTTCATTAGAGGCTAGAATCTTAATTTCAAAATACTTTCACTTAGTGTATTTGTCACTTCTTTTAAAGGCCAGTTTGATTTTAGTTTAGGTGACATTTAATCATTGTATTATTGAATCAAAATTCACCTGTACTAACTCAAAAGTACTACCTATCTTTTCCAATAGAGCTCTACCTACTTTATTTTTTCTTACACTATTTAATTTAACCCACTGTAGGTATCTGCCTGTTATTTCCTAAAAAACGTACTGCAGTTTGTTTACACCAAGAAAAGCAAGCAAAAAAACCCTAAATTCTTAATACGGGAGACAGTCAGATGCTTTCTTTTTGTTTCTTTTTTCTTCTTTTCTAAAAAAAAAAAAAGAATCATAAACAAATTCCCAAAAAACGTGCTGAAGAGAATGAATTAGATAAATGAACAGATTTCAGTAAAAGCAGCTATGAAATGTAGTAGGACTCTCTTATTACACAGTGCTCCTGCTTACAGCATATTTTTTCTTCATTGCAAGGCAGAGTTCAGGCTGCACATATATCCTATTGAGCCAGACACTGCTCCTCTTCCATTTAACTCTTCTTTCCATGATAGCATTTTACCTGCCAGTAGGATTATTATTGAGACATCTTCCCCGTGATTTGAAGGATTTGTTTATTCGAGCTTTTTAAAGATTGCTCCAATTTTTACCTCCTCTCCTTGCCGTGACAGAGATCAAATCTAATTGAAATTACCTGTGTTCTACGGAGTTGCATCTCCTCCTGTGATTCGGTAGATGCAGATGTAAATGTGCCTGCCATACCTATCAGCAGAGTGTCTGTAACAGGATGGATTTGCAAGGCACTCATGTCTCAGAGATCCAGTCCTCATCCACAGGGAGGGAGTCCTAATCCGGCAAAGGCTAAAAAACCATACCATTTCAGGGTTTTTGCACTATGTGGTCCATGAAGAATCCAGGAGGGGATAGTGAGAGCCTTAAATGAAACAGCACAGGGGTGCAGCTGTGAGTCCAGGCTCACAGTAATCATCAGCATAGCCCTGGTGCAGCTCTGGGAAATGCCAGCATTCCTGCTCTCACCCTGGGGCTGCCCCGTGTAGATTTTGGGGAGAAACAAGCTGAGTCACAGGCATGTGAGCTGCAAGTTGTGCCATGCTACTCTTCAGCAAGACAAGAAAACAGTCCTTCACCCATTTTTCTTCTGATATGAACATCACCTTAGCAACGAATCAGTTTTCTGCAAAGACTCAGCAATGCCTCTAAGCAATTTCTTCATCCCAATGAGCTCCTGGTCATAGCTTCTGGAGGGATTTTTTCACATCACTTCACAACTGGCCTAAAGGCTTTGTTAAATTGAGACCTAAACAAATATTTACACCAAAACTGCTGTTAACTTTTCCATGCTGAAGTAACCACCATGGTTTCTTCAAAAAATCAGGTTTTTATTCCTTAACCCAACACAAAAAATATTTCTTGTATCCTTTTCCCCCATTCCTGATATTGTCTTAGATGTTTTGACAAAGCAGACTTCTCTGCACAGAGTGGCTTTTTAGAAACTTCCATTCTTCACTTTTTCTTTTCAGATGAAAGTTGTAGCTTTATCAAAACTCGAAGAATCTACTCAAGATGTACTAACCTCAGGTGTGAAGCAGCCTGTACAGTTCCATGTTCCTGAGAATGTTTTTTATTGTACAGCTCGTAAAAAGCTTAAATATAATCATTCACAGTCCTAGCAATTAAAATAGCAAACAGATATCTGTGTTGTGAGACAAACACAAGTAAGAAATAAGGAACCACCTGGTTCATTAATATTAGTTCATCAGTTTGGGACTCCTCCACCTTGACAATTCCCAAGTTTTACCTCATCCCTGAGCCTGCCTTCTAAATTGGGCATTTATTCCCTGTTCCTCAAGCTTAACTAAATAGTCTCAGAAAGGACAAGCCAAAATTGCTATTAGTATTTTAGCAAGTCTATTTTAGTAAGGGATAAATGTTAATTTAAAAGGGCATATGAGTGGATGTAAGAAAATACTTGCTTTGCTTAACTTTGCTTAGAAAGTCTTACTCTGACCAATGGCTTAATCCAGTGATATTTCACATGAATCACTACCCCTGGCATCAGACCCATCATTCTTGCCTCTGCTGTTCTATTTCACCTCCTCCACCTGTACTGGGAGGCTCCATGCACTGGAGTTTGTTTCCCAGTGCTGGTGCTGTACCCTCTGGGAAACCTTTCATCTCTCTAACCCCCTCCACAGCACTGATTCCTTTTTAAACTGTTCCCTTAAAGCTTTCCTGTACACATTGGGTTCTGATTAATATTAAGCACCATTTCTGTTCTTTTTATTTCCCCATCATTTGCAGCTAGTCTGTGATAATACATTCCTGGCACTTTTGCTTCTTTTAAAATCCAACCTTTTGTTCGTCTCCATCTCTGTTTTTGAATATTGTTTTCCTTGTCTAGCAGCAAAAGTGCCTTTGTTGCCCACATTTCTCATCTTTTCCTACTAAATTCTGTATTTTCACATCATTCATAAAGTGAGCTGAAGTAAAAGAGAAATTATTTTGCTAGATGGAAGGTTTTTTCTAAGTGCTACACTGGTTGCTTCCTGTGCTTGTTGTTTTCTAGCCTTGGGAAACTCTATATAAGGAGAAAAAAATCACTCAAACTGGGAAAAAATATGCTTTTTTGACCAGAATTGATGGTGCACAGTAAAGAGGAGAGCAGTAACCTCATTATTTGCCATTCTGGACAGCTTTTGTGTGGGGTGAAAAGCTTCTGGGAAGCTTCAACGCAAGTTCTGTTCCTGTTGCTATGTGTCCCTATAGCAGCATCAGACACAACTGGATGTCACAGTGCCACTGAAGTGGCACAAAAGACTAAGAAAGAAGAGGTATTCCCTTGTAAATTTTCTATATTCAAAATTACAGTTGTTTTAAAAACCCTAATAAAAGATAAGCACTTCCAATAAGCCATCAACGATCCCCAGACTGGGTTCCTGAAGAGGCAGTGGCAAACCGTGAATCTAGTGGCCACACCCAGTCCAGTTCATCTGCTTGCAGAAGTGACCAGATGTACTGTCAATTACACAGTTACATCAGGAGTGTTACCAGCACATATTTTTCCACATAGTTTTCAACTAGATGCCCTCCGGACCAAAAAGAAAAATCACAAATATTGTGATGATGGCATATCTTTTTAATGGCATATATTAGTGTGACATCTCACTGACTTTTGACCAACCGATAATTTATTGGCATAGATTGATTCGTATTTGGAATTAGTAGAAAAATGTATCAGTGAAGCAATGGCTTGTATCTGGGGTCTGTGTGAGATTGATGAATTTGAGAAACAGAGGGCTTGACAGCATGAGGTCAGTTTTTATATTGGTAAAAAGACATATCCTGTAGCTTGGGCTCTGGGTTAATCCTCAAAAAGTCATGTCCCAGAACTCTGTAAAGGTTTTTGTATTAAATTATTTCATTGGACAAATGAGCAACTTCAGGAACTCTAATCATTGTTAGTCCACATCGTGGTATAAAACAGGAAATTGGAGCACCCTATGCCTTCAAAAGTTAAAGTGAAAAGTAACACAGGGAGTATACATTATTCATAGAACATAAAATACGCATTACTAGAACAAGAGAAAGCTATTTTCTTTGGCACAGTAAAATAAGGCTGCCTGAAAAATATGCAGTGGTATGTCACTTGGGGAGAGCCCCGAGTTAAACAGCATTCCCCACCTGTCAGGACCCGTGTTTCATTCGCCTGCTGCTGGAATGAGCAGGGATTTGTTTTCAGTAAAGGCTTCTGGTTCATCCACCATAGCACAATTTGTTAATTTTGTATTCTGTCCTGTAATTACTGAAGTGAAAGAGATGGCAAAATTAAAATGAAACCTCAGAAAAATAAAATATTAGGTGAGGACAAAGCTTTCAAAGAGCAGAATCGAGGCACATTTTAAATCAGATCTATTACTTTGGCTTTCACATTATGGTAGAAAAGTTTAAATTAAGACGTCCTTGAGTATATCTTGGATTTTTGACTAATACGTCTCTGAAGATCCCAATGCTGTGCATCTAAAGTATTGAAATTCGTACTATGAGACATTAAAATAAGGTGGGATTCATCTGAAATAACTTCATTCAATTAGGCACCTAGCTGAAATCAAACCTTTAGTTTCCTTCTGTAGTCAAGGGGAAAAGAGAGGCATTGCCAAAGAATATTCATTCCCTTTTTTATGGGGTTCATTTCCCCATATCATATTTGCTGTCCCAGGAAGGCATGAGCAGCTCCTCAAATATGCCTCTGGCATATAGACTATGTCTGGATTTAGATGTCTAGCTCACATTTAATGTTAAATTTGCACAGACTGAACAAAATGAGCTGAATCCCTCCCAAAGGCGTGACAGTATGAAATAAAATGTTAGGTAAAGTCCAGTCCAGTTTCCCTGCTGGTTTGCTTAGTGAAGCTCAAAGCATTTCATATATTCATGTTTCTTTTCCTGCTTCCTTCTTTCATTTAACTAAACCAATAGCTAATACAACAGGGTTCCTGGCTTCTGTCTGTGTTGTCTAGACACAGTTATAATAACAGTGCTATAACAATGGTGTTTAAAAAAGTCTGGATAAGGCAGGATATCGGGAATACTGTGTTGCTTAGCCATTTACATAAGTAATATTTTACTTGGTGTGATACACAACATGCAGTTGCCACACCAGCTTCTGTTTCTTCATTATTGTGCAGGTTTTTATGACCAAATGCAATATTTAAATATATCTGTACAATGCATGAGGAAGGTCAGAAAGAGTTGCACGTCTCAGTGAGACGGAAACTAAATGTTAAAACCTTGATATTTTGTCATAGGTCTCAAATAATAAACCAAACACAGAAACAAAACAACAAAAAACACAGAAAAATCATGATGGTGGGTTTGCACAGCCTCATACTAGTATTTTCAGCAATACATTTATCCTGTGTCCTGCTCTTGAGCAACAACAGTTAATGGAAGTCCTGTGTCTATGTTAGTGGAATTATATGAATAATGCAACATGATATTCATTTGCCTTTTTTCATCCCACCATTCTTCCACTAAGCCAGCTGCCAGCTTTAACTGTCATTTCCAAGGACCTAAGGATCAGGTGGGATTATACACTCAGGCTTTCCTGAGTAATAACTGTGTGAATCAATAAGGGGTAAGCCATTTAGCATAATATACCTATTAAATACTAAGTTCCAAGCTCAATTTTTAGTTCCTGTTTCTTATGCATCTAGGTATAGATGCGTCTGTTAAAGCAGAATAAACTGTCATGGCTGGGGAGTAGATAGGTTTCTTGTGTTATGCTGAGTACTTCCTTCTTGCTTTGACAAAATACATATACCCTTCAGGAATTAGACATTTTTAGAAGTGTTATTTACAAGACTTTGTTTTTCAAGAATACCATCAGAGTTTCGACCGTTGTTATGAAGAGGGTGATTTATTAACTAAGAATTAGGTGCTACACTTTTCATTTTTTCAGTCAGTGAAATTTCTTTGGATCTTTTCAGCACCAAGCTGCATATTTTAAGATTAAAAATAAATCAGGAAGCAGCAACTTTGAAACAGAAAGCAGTTCTCTGCTCCACAGGTATCTGGAGGATGGAAATCTGTCTTCTCCTACTTGTCTGATGCCGGTCCTAGCTCTGTTCTCACATCTAAACACATAAGAAGTGGGAAACTGTATCAGGGTAAAACAGATCCACAGAAGGACTTGAAACAGTTATCCTGAATCAATCACAGAATCATAGAATGGCTTTGTTTGGAAGGGACTTTAAAGACTATCTAGTTCCAAGCCTCCCACCATGAGAAGGGGTGGCACTTTGATGATTGATGTACCAGATTCCCCCTTCCTGCACCTGAGCTTCTTGGTGTTGGGGTGGCAGTGACATCTCTCCTGCCTGCACAGCAAACGTGCTTGAAATTATTGCTGCACAGGCAGACAGAGTAAGCAAAGATCCCTGCTGCCACAGTCCTCATCAAAGCCTGAGACTGATATAACTTCTTCCCAGTTTATGTGGTGCCTAAAGGCAAGAGAGCTGCAAGAAAAGCAAGGGCATTTTACAAGACCAAGGACTGGTCAGGTCTGCTGTGATTTTTCTCTCTTTCCATCTTTTTCTTCCTTTTCTTGTGACTTTACCATTTAGCATCTTTGTACTCTGGAGCTCAGTGATTTAACGTTCCATCACTAATGGCAATTCAGACCTCATATTTCAGAAGTTACAATACAGTTCTACAACTGTACTTATGAAATGGGCAGGAGGGGAAAAAAAAAAAAAAAAAGCAAAGGTTACTAACCAGACATGTCCTTAGAAATATTGTTCCTAATTGGAAACCAGCACTAATGAACTAAATGGGACAATAAAAAAAGAAAAAGCAGTATTTGGAAGAGCCAGTTCAGTAATGAACTGTCAAGGCCTACTCTCTTCTCACCTAATTGAAATGCTGCTTCTGCTGCCTTTTTTATTGAGTTGCCTTTGGCTTTCAAAATACTTCCCACACACAGATTGACATGTGGATTTTATATTAACTTCTGCATTTGCTGCACATCACTTTTATAGCATTGTTAGGTATTGAGGTGGGGGTTTTTTGCCTATTTTTTTCCTAAACAAAGGAAAGAAAATTTTGATCTTATTAAAAGCAGTGAAAACACAATTTTTCAGGCAATTTTCAGACCCACATAGCTTGGCCTACACAAATCGATTTGCACACAAGCACAGACTAGACATAATCAGGGAACTGGTTGTTTTTTTCCATTATGGTGGTTAAACTAGATGATGACATTAAGAGATGGATTATTTTGTTTTGCATCCCATTTTCAAGTACTTTATATGTCTATATCTTCATATGTTTTTAAGTTTCTAAGTGGCAATTCAAGGATTGCTGTTCTATGCCAATAAAAATAAAGTTTTGGTACAAAGGAAGAACTCATTCAAACTCCTTATACTGAATGATGCCACTCACCAGAACTTCTGTTTCATCAACAAAAATAATAATTGTTTCTCTCAGGAGAGATAAAAAAGAAACTTGTTTGCTCTCCCACTGTTGTGACCTTAGGATTATTTGTGATGAGAGAAAGCATTCTTTTTTTTGTTTTCTTCAGTCACCAGAATTACCCTGAAAAGCATTTATGCAAAAATAACGTACACCATGTTCTCATCTCCTAAGGTAGCTACATTACCTTAGATCTACAGGACAGTTTGATGGGAAGAGAAGCTCCCTTTGTGTAGGGCTGCAGCCTCTTCTGCAGGTCTCCCCTCACCCCTTGCTGCAGCTCTCCTTTGGGGCCCAAGGAGGAGTTTTCTCCCAAGAGGGTAGATTTAGAGCTTCCTTGGTGTTTGTAACAAGTGCTCTGCATAACTGTGAAAGGTATCACTTCCAGCAAAGCCAACTGAGGTTTTGCTGCAGATTTCAGCAAGGTTTCCTTACTTGCTTGCTCTGTAGATATTTTCTGCATGTAGCCTGCTGAGGCTTAGCTCCCATAGCCTGGAATTGAGATTTCTTCATCAGCAGCTTAGAAAACTTCTGGTGTGTAACTGAGTAGACTTTCTTCCCTGCACAACAGCTGGGCTGACGAAGAGGAGACGTGTCACTGCCCTGAATCTTAACCCAGGGTGGAAGCCAGACCAAGGGCATGAACTGTCCTGAGTTTAAGATTTCTGCTCTATTCTAAGATCAATATTTCTGAAACTAAAGACCTTTCTACACATATGGGTGTTACACTTCCATTAGAAAGAAACAATCAAATGGATTCATTGGTGAAATAATTTACCCAAAATAATAAAATACAATTATAATTAAAAAAAAAAAAAAAAAGAAAAAAAGTCTGCCACACACAAAGTAAATGGTACCAGTATAAGAGCAGCTCAAGAGTCCTTCCTGGAACTGCTTAAATGAAGCTGGCTGAATTAATCTTAGAATCCACCCTGAATTAATTACTATTATAACTGATCATCTTTCTTGAGCCTTGATGTTCATTACCTTGCATGATATGATTTACTGTGTATTTTGTATTTACTTATTGCCACTTAACTACAAGTCTGAGAGTTACTAACACCCCAGGTTTAGCATAGTTTAGCGCTGTTTCTGCCTGTATCATAATTGGTTTTTTGTATTTCATTAAGTTTTTATGTGATTTTAGATGTTCTCACGAATAATTTACTTCATATATGTTAATTTTTTATTTGCATTTCTTTGTGATCCCTTTACAGCTAACTGCCAAATATTATAGAATCAGATATTAATTCTGTCATAAACTATGGTATTTATTGCATATAGTTTAGAATAAATAACAGATAATGCACAAATAAATGAATAATTTCTCCTTCTGTAATATTGTCCATGGACACAGAAAAATGCTATAAACAACCCAATGTAAGTAATTATTAGCTGTGCCCATGTGACCACATAAAAAAGCTCAGAGATACAAAGTGACTTGCTTATAGATTCTAATTTTAATGACCTAATTTAAAACCCTATTGAGTCTACTCACTGCCTGCCTCCAATAGGATTTGATTCAGTCCCCAGAAGTCAGCAGGAAGCGGAAAGCAGAATCCGGGATCTCTGTTAGGGCCAGACCTTCTAATTAACAATCCGGAAAATGATTCATCATAACGAGAAGTATTTAATTTTATTCATTGTAGCTAGAAGTAGGCTATTAACTTCCAATGTCACTTTGGATCCCAAAGGATCCTTAACTGCCAAGGCTGTGAAAAGAGATCAAACTTGTAAATTCTGACTGATCAGTTTTGCTGCTGAGATTTTATGTCATTTGCTGTACAGTAGCTCATAATCCCTTTCTCCCAGCAGTTGCTGTCCATTAGTATTTTCTTCTAGCCAGAAACTGTCTCTCGGAGACTGGAAAACAGTTTTGCATCCTGTCATCCCCCCAGTTTGATAGTTTCACATCTGCAGTAGAAGATGTACTGGCTGAATATAGCAAATGAATACAGATGTAGCATATAACACCCCTCATTTATCTTTACTTGCTAATGATCATTACTAGCTGAAAACTGATGAATTTGAAACCAAAGCTTCAACTCTCAGGTCATCAGTAATGATATAACCAATGATGTTTGGTGGCTTTTTAATATTTTTAAATGAACTACATCAGACTGTGCCCATGTCAAAGTGATCTTTTGGTAGCAAAGGGGCACAGAGGGGCAATGTTTTCTTGCTGAGGGGAAAAAAGTCTGGGGACTTAAGCAATGCTTTAGCCTCTCCTTTCTGCTCCCCAAGCAGAAAGGAGAATAGCCCTTATTAAAAATGTTTATCATACAGCAGCAGAAAAGATCCTTCACCATAGCACTACTAAGAGTGCTCTGTCAGACCTAGGGCAGCCAAGCAGCTTCCTTCAGGAGCCACAGGAAAGCTTTGGGAACCTTTCTGGCAGCCTGCAGCTCCCTGCACATAGAGCCAAGTTTTTGGTGAATATACTGTCAAGACTCTTGACAATATAAGCATTTACTCTGTTTGGGACGTGCAGATCATTCTCTGCTCCATTTTTAGCATTGAAGCAGTGTCAAAGATAGATATATCTCTTTCCTATATGCCAACTCAAGGATTATGATACAAATTTTTTTTGTGAGATTTAGCTCAAACTGTCATCTCCAGTTCATTTTTTCAGAAGCAAGCGTGCAGCTGCATTTCAATCCAATCACAGTAAATACTGTTCCACGAACAAGATGATCTCTACTCTCTTTACAGTGTCTAACTAGTGAATAGCAATCCTAAATCCATCGATAAGTGTGTCTTGCCTTCTCTAAATAGGCTTTCTGCAAAATCCTAGGAATGTAATAAGCCCTCAGCAACCAAATTACTTTATTGCCTACTACTTCACATGGTGTTGAAAATTATTTAAGACAGAGGAAAACACTGAAACAGAGCAGAGTACAGAAATAGAACAGAGCTTCTGAGGCAACATGGATGGCTGCAGACCTGCTCCAGATCTGTTATATCACCATGGAGAAGTTACTTCTCATTTACTATTTATCACCCATCACTGATTTATCTGCCAGACCTTGTCCATCTTCCTGGCAAAGAATGACTCCTGTCACATAAACAGGCAGTCAGAGTCCAGCACAAAGGACCTCTGCTTGACACTAAAGAACATACTTTAATAACTGTGCCTGTGTTCAAATTTGATATATAGGTTGCAGATAACTTCACAACATGTCAACATATTGAGAAGCGAAGTCCAAGATGATCAACAATGGATTTAATTTGACAGTGTAAGAACTTAATAACTGCTTTTTGTCAGCCCTCAGCCTATCCCTCATAGCAGAGGTACTGAAGCAAGAGTGTAGATAGGTATTTCAGCATAAAGCATGTCAAAACTGAGACTAAGCCCACTTCATCCTGCAGTTATTGTAAGCTGCAGGAGTTTGCACCAAAGCAGCAGAGATTCAAGCATCCATCCTGTCCACCTGTATATGTCTCTTGCTCTGACATGTGCTGGCTACACTGCAGCACACTTGAAGTCTTATAGAGATGAGCCAAGGGGTCCTGAGGTAGTGGGAGCCAACAGGAAAACTCCAGTGAAATATCTCAAAGGAATTAAGCAGTGTTCCTCTAAGTAGGTGACAGAACTGACAGTCCATCTGAGGAGCCTCTACACCTCTACAAACCTGGTGGTTAGAAGCCACCAGGCTGCTAGAAAGATATGACCTACTTGCCATTACTGAAAACTGGTGGGATGAATCCATGACTGGAGTGTGACTATCAGTGGCCACAGACTTTTCAGAAGGACAGAGAGGTGGAGAGTTTGCCCTCTACATCAAGAAGCGGAGAGACTGTGAAGTGCTGAGAAAAAAATATCCATGAGCTGGTGAAAGTTTGTTAAGAGATAGAAACTGAGGAAACAAAGGAAGCCTTGTTGTTGATGTCTACTACAGGCCACCTGATCAAAGTAGGCCTACTGATGAAGCCTTCTTGTTCCAGATAGAAGAGGTATCACATTTGCAGGCTCTAGTCCTACTGGGGCTACCACCCCAATGTCTGTTGGAAAAGTAACACAGAGAGCTGTAGACAATTGGGAAACTCCTGGAGTGCACTGAGCATAACTTCTTAAGATAAACAATGGACAGATGTTACCTTAAGTCACATAATAGAAATATCTCTGTAGACACCAAGGTCATTGGAGAAGAAGGGGCAGGAGGTGCTCCAGACTCCAGAGCGGAAATTCTCCTGGAGCGCCTGGTGCAGCCCATGGTGAGACACCTGTGCCCCTGCAGCCCATGGAAGTCCATAACGGAACAGAGATCCACTTGCAGCCCTTGTAGGACCCCATGCTGAAGCAGGTGAATTCCTAAAGAGGCTGGAAATAGCCCCATGGAAAACATGCACTGGAGCAGGCTTCTGCAGGAGCAGGACCTGTGGCCCTGTGGAGAGAGGAGCCCATGCTGGTACGGGTGTGCCAGCAGGACTTGTGACCCCTCTTGAGATACACACTGGAGCAGCCTGTTCCTGAAGGACTGCATTTTCTGGAGACACCCACACTGGAGCACTGTGTGAAGAACCACAGCCTATGGGAAGGAATCACATTGGAGAAGTTCGTGGCAGACTGTCTCCTATGCAAGGGAACCCTTGGGAGCAGGGGAAGAGTATGAAAATTATGAGTTCTTCCCCTGAGGAGGAAGGAGAGACAGAGACAGTGTGTGATAAAGTGACTGCAGCCCCCATTCTCTGGCCCTCTGTGACACTGAAGATGAGGAGGTGAAGAAAATGGCAAGTGAAATTGAGCCCAGGAAGAAGGGAGGGATGGGGGAGTGTTTTAAGATTTTGGTTTCATTTCATATAACCCCAAATTTATCTAATGTCCCCAAGCTGAGTCTGTTTTGACCATCACAGTAATTGGTGAGATGGTCGATCCCTGTCCTCATCTTGTCCCACAGGCCTTTAATTATGTTTTCTCTCCTTTGTCCAGATGAGGAGGGCAGTGACAGAGCAGCTTTGGTGGGCACCTGTTGTCCAGCCAGGGTCAAGTCACCACACAAACATTTTTTACAGGAAATGTTTGGTGATTTACAGTAGCTAATAACTACTTGGAAAGTATTTCAAAGCTAGAAAGGATTACAGCAATGCGAAATATGGTAGCAGTCATCCTCCTCTGGTCAGCAACAGTTGTTATATATCAGCATTTTTAAGTGACATATCTTCCCCACGCTTCTTCCACGGACAGGTAAACACATACATATAGATAGTAGCATAAGTAACTCACATATAATAACTCATTCTTTAGTCTTTCCTTGAACAGCACATGAAAAAGGGGGAAATATGCAAAAATTAACTTTTACAGAGCTACATAAAAAAACCTACATCACAGCACAGGTATAATTAAAGTGATAGTTGAAAAGTTTCAGTCATGTACACTTTTTCTGTCTCTCCCTCTCTTGGTTCTCTTCAAAACTTATTTGTATTATTGATTGGATGATCCTGATGTCTTGGGAAGCATTGTGATTGTGATATCAAAAATAGAGTGAATATCTAAGTTTCAACACATATTTCTATATGTCCTTTATGTGTTCTTTGGCTGCTTGGTGGGCCTACAGAGTTTTGCTTTCAGTATTTTGATTGATTGAGAATAATGTCAAGAGTGACCTTCGCAGCAATTTCCTTTCTGCCAAATCTCTTTTATTCTTAATTAAATGTTGCACTGTAATGTGTTTGGACATATCCACTGACTTGTATAAAGGAAAAAAAAAAAAGTGTATTCAAGGAATGACCTGCCCAGAATAGATGCCATAAGTGATAAAATATTCTTATTTCCTGTAATTTATTGCTACATACGACTGTAGCCATAGCATCAAGTGGTGAGACCTCATTAGGTCCCTTAAGGTCAGTTTAAATTTATGCTCACACAGAGATATCCACTGAAGACTGAGATACCCAGGAAGAGCTTTTGTTCATTTTCAAAATCTAAGTCACAGCACACATCACATGATCCGCCATGACACTGGCGCTGGTAAAGGTGCCAAACTTATCTTCCCTATACCTTCAGTATGCAATTTCTGTGGCCTTAGTCACTTTGATTGTGGTCCATGGCAGTCAAGCTAATTTAATTAACCCATTCCATGGAAAGTGGAGGGATTTCCCCTTCACAACCACACTCCACAAGTCAGCCTTCTCCCCTTCCTTGCTTGCTGTTGCCCTATCTTCCTCCTCTCCATTTCTTGTATAAGAAACATCTTTAACTCAACTCATGAAAGCAATTTTGGCTCTATACTAATGAACTAAATGAATGCACCTATTGTGCACCAGAACTGGCAAAGTGTCAGTGGTGGGGGCACACCATCAGAAGTCAAGAGGAAAGGTGGAGATAGCAGGATGGAGTGGGAACTCCCCCACTAAGCAGTATCCAGGCCCACCACAATACATACCAATGCACCAGGATTCATGTCACTTAACTGCAGCCAGATGGGAACAGGACCAGTTTTAGGCTGTCTCCTTCCTTCTGTAGTCAGAAGAAAAAGGATGGCACCTCTGCGAATGCTCCATCTCATCTCAACCCTCTCTGCTGACTGCAGAGGAGACTTTGAAGATTGGTTTAAAATGGACTTCTATGGCGTAATTTAAGTGCCTAAACAGGTATGTCTAAGTGCCAGAGGAGACACTCTAGGGTGTCATATCCATCAGCCTCAGATAGACATTTTGGATATCCCAGAGCATCCATAATGGTACTGATTCCTAAATGTAGGCACCTACATCACTCTGCCAATGTGTCCCTTTTGGAAATGCAGTTACTTTAAAAATAAAAAGGAAACGGCAAAACCTCCAGTGCTTTTCACACTGGTGTCAATCTGTGAACCCAGGGAGTTGAAAAAATAAAGAGAAGCTTTATATTTGTTTCAGGATCCTAGTCTACCAGGATTAGTCAAAGTGATTATCTGATAAGAACCCTGCATGTTACTCTCTTGTGTCTGCAGAGAAAAACACTTGAGGGGGTTTTGTTCCTGACCTGAATCCCCATTGAAAGCCTGAATTCTGCTTATGCCAGAAAATCTGCCAATGGAAGTTGTCATCATCATGCTGCTAATTCTGCTTGGAGATACAAAAAATGTTTTTTTTGTGCTTTTCCCAATGGCTCTCTTTGCTATGGTATCTAAATATCTCAACACACATTCAACCTCCCACATCTCAGTGCTCAAAATGTCCCAGGGTGGACATTATGTGTGGTCACACACTCATACTTTAATATGTAGCCAGTCACCTGAATGCACTTTAGAGTGTCTCCCTACTTTTGCCAGGCTTTCTGACCAGGATATTTTTATATAACCTTGCAGTTATACTTCTCAGGAAACGGCAAAACCTCCAGTGCTAGCAACCCACATCAATACAACCCAAAAGATAAAAAACGCAGGGATATTTTTAGCAAATATGTTCCTGGCAAAACAGCACAGTCCCCTCATACCATAACCATAGATAACTTAGGACAAGACCATCAAATAGGCTGGAGTGGGAAAAAATAGAAAAATAGCAAGGGAGAAAAACAATTGGGATTGAGATGCTTTTACTCTAATGGACATGATACTTGTTGCAAACACTGAATTCCAAGTTTTCTTCTTTGATAGAAAATTTTCGAACAATTTTCTCAGGTTACCTAAAAGATTCAGAAACACTGGATTCAAGAATACTGCTGGGAGATTTCTTTCAGTATCTCCAGATAATGCTACTTGAGTTTAAACAACGTGCTCAACTGAGGTAGGAATTGTTTTTCAATGCAAAGTATCTCCTGAAAAATAAACATACCTTTTGGGTATCATTCAAGGTCTTCAACCAACTTCCACCACTTAGAGTATTGTCTTAAAACCCAGGCTAGTGAGTCATTCCATCTCTGGTCCTGTTTTGTTTTGGTTTTTTTTAGCATAGTGTGTAATTGTAGCACACAGAATAACTCCTGCCAAGTGGGGTAACTTCTGAATATTTTTATCTCTGCAGTATCTCTTGCCTGTAGACACAGCCTGCATAAATATTTCCCTTTTGTCCTCTGGAGTGTCCCAAGAGCTTAAGCTAGATTAAATTGGATAGTCACCAACACAAACCAAGATTACACCTGGCAGTTGGGAAATCCAGAGGGAATTCCATCACTTTACAAATATGTGCAAGTAGGAACTGGTATTCCAGTGGCAACATTCTTTCATATATGCACATATATTTTCTGGGGCACGGAGATGTTGGGTGTCTGTTCAGCATGACTGTTTGTATAACTTTTCAACTATCTCTGCAGGATCAGCAAACTTAAATTTTAATTCCCAGGCAGATGTCTGTCAGGGAGCTCAGCACTTTAAAAAGCAGCATGTTCATGAGGTCATGGCATGTATAAGCAGAATTAGCACAGAACAACGGAGAAGTTTAGATTAGAAAAATTTAGGTTGTGTAGCCCAGTCCCTTGCTTGGAGCTGGATCCAGTTTGCTCAGGTTTCTCAGAAACTCATCCAGTTACACTCTGAGTATCTCCAGTAATGGAGATTTGACAATCCCTCTGGGCAACAGCTTTAAACCTATTTCCTTACATGTAAACACAATATTCTAATTCATTTTAGATTGTTTTTCATATTTCTCCTCTGAGAGGAGAATTGATTGATGGTGGTGTTCACCATCCAGGTTGAAGAGGTCGTGACCTAAATGAACAATCTCTTGCCTTGGTACAAACTGTATATATGGAGTTAGATTGTTGATAGAAGAGAGAATGTAGAAGAAAAATGTAGAATAAGGTATCATTAGCTTGCCCTTCAACTGCTGCTGCCTGCCTCGTTCCTTCTGCGGGTCTGATCCTCCTACACATGGACCTGAGTGTGGCGTCCTGCTACATCTGGTGACCCCGACATGATGAACGTGTACAGTTGGTGACCCCGACGTGATGAACGCGCTACATCTATGCATCTCTAAGAAGAGTTCAGCTCCATCTTGTAGGCAACCTCCCATTAGGTAGCTGCAGACAGCAGCAAGATCTCCCCTTGTCTTAAGGCTCAAACCTCCCAGTTTTTTCAGCATCTCCTTTTACATCCCATACACCAGCCACATGACTTTCTTAGTGATTTTCTGGTGTACTTGCTCCAGTACACTGACATTTTTCTTATGCTGAGGAGCCAAAATATGGGCATAGCACTCCAAATGTAGTCTCACTCATGCTGAGAGGAATGGGAGGTTTACTGCCCTTGAGTTCTTTCTAATTTCTCTCAGCTTATTTCACAAAAGTACAGCTTTGACTATGTGTTCCAGAGAGCATCCAGAGAGATCTTGATGTAACACTGAATGTGAAAGCAGAGCAGAAATGTTCTTGGGTTATCAAGATAGAAGATTCCTTTTAATCAGAAATAACTTTCCTCTCCTCAAAGAGATTCCATTTGTGCAGTGAGATTTAGATGGATTTTTTTTCTACATATCTCCTGATTTTTTAACCATGAATTATGAACTTTGTAGGGGATGCTTCCAAACAAAAGTTGCAGCCTATTTCACTTATGAAATAGTTAGTTTTAAGGAACCCCTTTGACCCAAAATACGCTTTCATTTTTTGGCTTCCAGCTGTTACTGGTTGCTGCAGGCATAAACTGTTCTTGATTCCTGTGCATAAAAGGACTCATTAGCAACATTCAGACAAACAACTATATGAGCAAATACGGCTAGTTTAAGCAATATTTGCAACAGAAAACAATTTAGGTGCCATGAAATTACAGCTTGATATGTCCATGAGCAGGGCAGTGTGTGGGATTCTTCAAAGTAGCTGACAAACACAAAGCTGCTTCCAGCAGAGGCTCACAAGGACAACAAATTTTATCTTCTGGACAAGCTGCTCATTGATCATCAGTGTAATTTCAGACAAGAAGGAAATAGAATTTCTCTCTCTCCTTTACCACAAAGACAGTAAGTGAGAGAAGGTGGGAAAGGCTCTGCTCCCCTAACAGACCTGCATAACCAAGGCAGCACAATAAAGAGATTAGTACCAAGTGAGCTCTTGTGCTAAAGCATGGCTTAACAAGACATATGATCTTACTCCAGGCACATTCTTTTTGAAGGTTTTCTTAGTAAAATACCCATGCAGTGCCATGTTCACCCACCCAGAACAAAATGGTTGTGTTTCTATTGGGTTAAGTAGCCTGAAAATACCCACAGTGAGCCAAAGATATGCTTCTAAGGATTTGCATTCACTGAGAAATGTACTGCTTTGTGTTATTGTTCTTTCTGCTAACCTCTTTTGCAGATACTTAATTGCTTCCTGGTGGTTTTGTAAGTATTTGTTTTGTTTTATCATGTTGTTAGACTATCCATAAAAGATAAAGCAATTCTCTAGACATCTGTAGCAGTCATCTCAGAAAAAGTTGTCCTCTCTCTTACTGCTGATTTAAGACAGGACTTCTTCCAAGACAGACCAGGACTGCACAATGAACATGATGCACAAGCGATTCAAATGGAGAGAATAAACCAAGGATAAGATTGGAACAGTTTCCAGACTTTTTATTTAAGAAAGGACCTCCAGTAAGTTTTCCGTGGCATTTCCAGGATGTGATTTAGTGAATTGAGCAAATAACTTACTCAGGGCAGCAGGTTGCACTTTTACCTTTGATCTCTGCTCTGTAGGAGTTTGACCTCCATCATTGTCAGGCATTTATCTTTTCCAGTTCATGTCCTCATTTCTTCAAATTAATAAGAGCAGATGTTTTTGAACATGTGCTCACATGGCTCCATTTGTTGAAATTTTCAAAACTAAACTTACTTTAAAAACCTTCCTCTGTCTTCTGTTAAAAAATCAGGAGTCAGTTGGTATTTTTTACAGTGTTCTTAATGGTATAAATATGTCTGTATTAAGGAGGAAATTGACAGTATATTCATCAGGCAGAAAAGTAAGTTGTGAATGAAAGGCTGTCTGCCTTCCCATAGCCCCTCCAGGACAATAAACATAAATCTCCATCAATATAAGGAATTAAACACAGCGATATCAATTGGAAATGCAATCATATTTTATTATTATATAGGAAGTCACAACAATGACAGCACAGCAGCAGAGGTCAAAAAGGGCACAAGGCATGCCATCTACTACAAAACTCAAAAGGTTTTGCTGTGGTCAACACCTTCCCCATCTCTCACCCCTCACTCTTGCTCTTGGGCAGAGTGCAGACAGGAGGTCATTCATGATGCTCCACACATCTCTGTGTAGCCCTGGGTATGAACACTCAAACCCATTGAAATCATACGGTCTGGCAAAAACAGCAGATGCAGTGGGTCACACTGAGGTCCCAAGTAGCCCCACATCCTGTCTCCAGCAGTGACATAGCAGATGCCTGTGGAATAGCTAAAAGTCAGAGTAATCATCATCACAGCTTTCCAGAATGTTCTTCTATTGCTTCCACAATGGGTAGTACAGGAAGCCTCAGAGAAAAAGCTAGTGTCTTTATAATAACTTTGAATATGTTTTACTTCCCTGAACTTATCCATGCAACCAGTTGAAACATTTAGCATTTATGTAAATGTTGAGCATCTGCAACAGCCTTTGGCAATGCATTATACACTTTAACTTCATGTTGTGCTGCTCTAACCACGTCCTTACATTTGTTTTCAAGGTGCTAAATTCAAGTGTCATTTGATAATCTCAAATCATGTGAGGGGAAAAGACAGCAGCACCACCTCTGAGGCTGCTGACACTCACTAACCAGCTATCTGAGGAAAGGAATACTCTCAGCCCACTCATTGGTGTGTTCTTAAAGCAGAGGGGCCAGGAAATCTCTGCAGTGAAAGTAGATAGTCATTCTGGCTTATCCTAGCACTTCAAAGGGCAAATAGAATTACATTAAGTTCCACTTAAGGTGGGACTTTATTGTAAAAAATTGCAAGATTTATCAAATCAACTCTGTTACTACAAGAATACCAGAACTACTGAAAAGCAAGATTTCATCAGCTTTTATACTTCTTTGTGTTGAAGTCCGGAGTTTTGAGGTGTTTTTTTCTCAAGTTCTGATGGTATTCAGCTGGGAATTTCTTTCTGGACTGTTTTTTGGGGTTTTATTTTTGGTTTGTTTGGGGTTTGTTTTGGGGTTTTTTGGTTTTTTTTGTTTTGGTTTGGTTTGGTTGTTATTGCTGTTGTTGTTATTTTTATTTTGATTTTTTTCCCCGTCATTCCTTACAAAATCCTAGATCTTATGCTGGACTAATATCTATCCAGTCTGAACCTTTATCATGTCCATCGTGGACAAACAACCCTCATTTAGCCACCTCCATTTTATGGTCTTCAGAACAGACTCAGTCCACTTTACCTCAGGTCAAGGCATGTAGCAGGATCTTTATCACAAGGTCAATTTTCAACCATTCCTTGCTTTCCAGCTTATTTGCTGAGTGGTTTCTGAGGCTACAATCATTTCTCTGTAATACCGCCTTTCGATGATTCTCTTGAGTGCACTTGTAACACGTTGTGCTCCAAAACGGTCTATCTACACTTCTGCTTCTCCATATTCACTGATTATTGTATGGATCTGCACCATCTCTTTTGTGGTTCAAAGTGATTCTGTCTCTTCAACAACTGTTTGTTCAAAAGAATTCTGTATATATGACAATTCTTTTTCCTCTGCTTAGTATATTTTTCAAGATTTACTGTATCTTTTAGTTGAATTCAGTGGGCTAGATCTCATACCATGCTGGAGATGAGGGCAAATCCTGGATTTTTGAAATCACATGACACCATTTTCTGTTTTGGTTTGGCTTGGTTTAAGAGTTCCTATTTCCCATTTTCTGTGTATATTTTTACTGCTACTCAGCCCTGAGCTGGTATTTCCATATACTTAACCATCCTAGTCATAAAAATTTTATCCTTGAGTCTTAGCTCAGTGCATCATCTCTGCAAAGCTGAGACCCACCTATACCCCACATATGTATCTAGACTGAATGTCATTTGCCATTTTTTTTCACCTGGTCATTCGAGGTAAGGACATTCTTCAGTATCTCAGTCAACTCTCAGCATTGAATAACAGTAGTGTCAGCAAAGTTTGTCACCTCATTGGTCCAGCCTCTTGCCAAATCATTTGCAAATGTGGGATACCATAACCTGTGGGTTTATTTTGGTAATTTTCCTTCCCTGTGAGAAATGAACATTTATTCCTACTTTGTTTCCCATCTTTTATGGAGTTATTTATCCAATTACTTTATCCTTTCCTAGCTTCTTGTCTTTAGCAGTCTTCAATGAGAAGTTTTCTTGACTTCCTTTCGCAAATGTTAGTGACACTTGGACTTGTCCATGGTAAGTTTCTGTTTTCCCTTATCATACATGTATCACAGAAGATAAGTGATCTGTAATATGTTTTCTTGGTCAGCTACAGTCATTAGTAGCCAAATGGTTCACATACAAATTCAAATGCTGTTTATTCAGGAAAATATACTCCCCACCAAAACCTTGAATAATATCTTTTTTAGTAGCCATTCTTAAAATGTTAATTATAAGAACTTTCTGAATTCTAGGGTTAATGTTGAGCTTTCTTGGTGATATCCAGTCTCACCAGGCAGGATGTCACATTAGACAATCCCATTAGCCCTTCTTATAATGATCACAAGAGTCCTAAAAGCTACTGGCAAAGCTCAAGTGTCATACAAGATAAGTGAAAATCACTCTTGATGGTCACTCTGTTAGTAAAAAAGAACATTTTTGTTAGGCTCCTTCTAAGAGCACTTGAAAGGAGTAATGCACACAAGGGAGAGCAAGGTCTGAAAACATGCTTGAACTGGCACCAAAATCATAAAGAAGAACCATTACTCTCCTTCACTCTGCCTCCTGCTGGCTGACATTTGACAGAAGAGGTCAGAGTATAATGCAAGATTGACTAAAAATGTCATGGAAGACAGTGGGAACAAGAGGCACTAGACACAGGTGCTTGTAAGGTTTGAGAAGGAACCTAATCAAAATCTCTGTGTAAAATCCAGAGGGTCATTTGGCACCTGAACTTATCAACCATGTGCTAAAAGTTGGATGTCGAATAAGTCTAAAACTGTGTTTAACTAAGATTCACAAATTTCTCTTTTTTCTTCTGTGAATGGAAGAGAACACAACAAAAATAATGAGTCTGAAAAGAACAGAAGGGGAGAAAAAAGCATGCAAATTAATTGTTGGGAATAAAAAAACTGTGCATGGAAATACAAGTCTAATACATGTCTTGTGATTAGCTAAATGCCACAAGAATCCTACAACCACAGAATGGTTTGATTTGGAAGGGACCTTTCAAGACTGATGAGTTCCAAAACCCCTGCCATGGTCAGGGGCACTCTGACCAGGTTGCTCAGAGCTCCTTTCAGCCTGGCCTTGAACACTTCAGAGACAGGGCATGTTAGCAGTTATAATAATATAATCATTAATATGAACCAAATCTTTCAGTATATCCTTTCTTGTACTGCAGAACAAAGAAAATTTCGCATGATTCTATGACTATACAAAATTTGACAGTTAAAAATCAGATAGGTAGGCTGACATATCTGTCTGCTGCATCGTTTTTCTTCCATGTTTCTAGTTGCAGGCATGCTCATTGTAGAATTCCAAAATGTCGCACTGGAGAGGACTTCCACTCTAATTTGCAGTCTAAACTTATCTTTGTTTATTTGTTCCTATTCCAGGAAGTCTGATGCCTCAATAAAACTTACAGTGCTTGTATACTCTTGCAGGTCAGAGAGATAATGTGAAAATGTTTTTACGCTGCATACTTCCACCTTATTCCCAAATATGCTATGCCAAATCCATGTTTTCAATTGACACCAATGAATGGACTAGATCCTTTGTGAATATGAATCAATGTAGCTTCATTGATTTCATTTTACTTGAGTAATTCATGACAGTTGAGAATCTGGCTCAAGACTTTAATTGGCTCTAAAAAGTGAGGGAAAATGAAATACCAAAATAAATCAAACAAACACAAGTCCATTCAGTCAATATTTAGTACAATATACGTCATACTCTTTTACCAGCAGGTCTCTGCATCACCCAGCTTAATGTCTTTTTGATGTTGTATTTTAGTCAATTAGGGAATGCAAACATGCAACACCCAGAGAGAGTTAAAGTTCTGGAGAGTGAAGGAAGAGAAAGGAAAAAGAGGGACTTTTCTATCTTATAAATGTTGGTTCTGTGAGCAATTGACTTGAATTTCCTAATCCTCTCTAACTTGCATACAGAGAAGTCAGTCAAACACTGACTTTTATTAAATTTCTCATGACATCACTCTTCCTGGCCATGAAATGTGCATGGAGCAATGCTCAGAGATCAATGTTTACTTTGTTTGTGCTTGTTATTACACGCTCCTCAATGGAGAGTGGGATAGAGTCCCGGTTACTCAGGTGCTGTGCTTTGCAGCCCAAGGTAAGATTAAAGTCCAGCTAAGCCAGGCATTGAACAAAACACAAAGAGAGACTTTAAGGACTGCAAAGAAAAACACACAAGAAAAGAAAGAGCACTGCCCATCTCCACAAACTCCATGAGCACACAGAGATTGCAAGCCAAGCTCAAAGCCCTTTTTGAGGGTTCTGAACTGTGATTTGGCTAGTGTGATCAGAAAAGGTTCTGGTAGAGCTCAGAGCAGCACTTCAAGTCAAAAGCCTTCTCACCAGCTAGATTTTCAAAAGAGAAGTAGAGTGAGGGGGGTATAGACATGAAGATAACAGTTGGAGACTCCAGTTTTTCATTTTATGGCTGTGGATTAAAGAGAACAACTGAGGACTGCAATTCCCTATGCATACACAGTCCTGCAGCTAGTAAAGAATACAGTTATACAAACCCAATGCTTGACACATTTTGGCCATGTGACAGCTCTTGTTCTTCATTTACACTGGGGCCATGTAAGGATTTTTATATGCTCTTTTCAAAGCACCTATTTTGCAATTCTGATCTTTCCCAATGCAGCATGTGGCATCTTTCCAGGAGCTCAGGGCCCTATCAGATATTTATTTTAGGGATTTCACTAGAAAAACAGATGTGGGAAAGTCATCCAGGCAAAACATTTATTTTTTTTTTTCCCAAGAAGATGCTTTCCCTGTAAGCCAATCAAAGCTATTAAAGTTTGAAAACATCATGTAGTCAGGTGTCATCACCAGCAGGTTCATCTTTTGATTTATACAGCCACCAAACCCCTCTGCGCATAAGATGAAAACCCATTCAAGAAGAGTCACAACCCCCACAATTAATCAAAACATTTATTCAAGACAATTCAGAGAGAGATTATTTTATAGAGAGTAAAAATAACAAACTTCTACAATCTATAAAATTTCTGAAATTTACTTCAAATTACAGAACTCTGAGCAAAGAGGTGAAGTTTTGTAGTGAACACAGGCAAGCAGAAGTTATCAGTACAGACATTTATTTCCCACCTCAGTGAGCCAAATTTTTATGTCACTGTACTAATTATTGTAATTGACTCTTTGTGAGGGTTCGTTTTTTGGGGTTTTTTTTCCATCTGATTTTGGTGAAGAGAGTTAAACTTGGTTTAAAACTGAGACAGAACAATTGGCAGCTTCTTCTGCTTTCTTCCCTCTCACCAGCTTCTTTCCAAGACAGCTGTTATTGTGTTGCTAACTGGTAACTGAACTACCTGGTCCATAAATCCAACCGTGCATGAGCTGATGGTTGACCTGGCCCTATGTTCTCAGGGCTTGGGAATAGTAAGATTTTGCAAAGTCTATGCCAAAGGCCAGGCATGATGTGGCCAAGAATAACAATCTTTACACTCTCCAACAAACTTCTCTTCAAGAGGCAACAATGCAAGAAATGCATTAAGTGAGGTACTGATACCTAAATATTTATTAAAGCATTTAATTCTGCCTTATATTCAGGTCACTGCTTCCTTCACAACTCTAGACCAATCTTGCATAGTAATGGTGAAATTTCCTGAATTTTATCTTAAATAACACCAGATATGCCTGAGTGTTTTCAGGATAGGCGAGGAATTTGTTTACTTGATCTATTTCAGTGGATTCTCTTTGCTTGTCTTGTCTGGAGGGTACCAAGGATTGCTGCTACCTTATAGAGTGCATTTTAATATAGTGTGGGTAAACCTTCTGGTCCTCAGTTATAAAATTCTGTTGCATAACAAGAAAGGAGTACTTGATATATATATGAATGGAATCATCAAGGAGAAGTCTTTCAGGTAATAATCACTCTCTTTGGAAGGAAGCAAAGATGATACTTGCTCAGATGTCAAAATCTGATGTTACTCTGCTATGGATCATATTCAGTTTATGTCCACCATTGAAGTGTGAAAGCATGAACTGGAAGGGAACTTCTAAATTATTATGTCCACTCCTCTTTAATTTCAGGTACCATGGGTAGCACCTGGACCATCTTCAAAGGGACCTTAAAGAAGATATACTTGAGGTCTTTAAAATATCTGAGGTGGTCTTATTCACACCACAATATACTTCTAATTAAAATTTCACTTGGACATGGTTTATAATGGGTTAATAAATGATGCTTGGAGCTGTAAAGAAATTATTAAAGAATGGATATACCTTTTATGCAGTCTAATGGCTTGATTGATTAACTCTTATGACATTCAGTATTGTCATCTATTGATGTGCTTATAACTAAGGCACAGCCCAAATCGATAAAGGATTTACTGTCACTATCATTCATTTATTAACCCTTTACATATGTTTTATTAATAGAATCTTAATATCAAACCAAGTTAACACCCTATAACATTTTTGGGAGAGATTTGTATCAATCAAATTCTATGAAATAAATAAGGAAAAATCTTCTCTTACATTGCTTAGAACTATTTCTAAGAAAATACTGAGATTCCTTTCTTATTTCTAACTCCTTAAAATATTGGGGGACTAAGGAACGTACTGATCTCTATAACATTATGAAATAAAAATCTATTATGATTGCGTCTGTTTATTTTCAAGACAGTTAAAACCCTATTTCTTTTTTTTCAATCTTCAGTTTGCATCAATGAAACAGAGGCAATCTACACGATTTAAGGACTTAAATACTGAAATGAAAGGGAAGTGAGGATCTGTAGACCCTTTCTGGATCATATTTAAGGGTCTTCATTCTGAGCGGATGAGCTCCACAAAGCTCTTTTGAAAATCAAGTACTGTTGAAAATAGCATCACACACAAAAGGACTAGCACTTGTAGTTGATGAATAAAACCCATATTTCTGTAGGACATTCCCCTTAGCTCAGAATTACCAAGAATGGTGGAGGTGGGAGAGGTCATCTAGAAATCTAGTCCAAGCCCCTGTCCAGAGTAAGGCTAGCAAGGGCATTGTCAAGTGAGGTAGGAGATATCTCCAGGGATGGGCACTACCAAATCTCTTTGCGCAAAATATTTGTGCTCACTAATCCTTACAGTGAAAAACCTTTTTTCTCAGATTTCAATGCAATTTCTGTGTTTCAGGTTGTGCCCACTACCTCTTGCCCTCTCAGTCAGCACTGTTGAAAAGAGTCAGGCTCTGTCCTCTTTGCAGCCTGTCCTCAGGTATTTATAGCCATAAATTGATAAGGTCTGCCTGAGTCTTCTTCAGGCTAAAAACACCCAGCTCGTTTAGATTTTTCTTGTATAGCAAATGCTCCAAATCCTTGATTACTCGAGTTGCCCTTTGCTAGACATGCATGTGTAAGCCTCTCTGCAGTGGGCAGCCCAGCACTGGGCACAGAACTCCAGATGTGTCTCACCAGAACTAAGTAGAGGGGAAGGACCACCTCCCTCATCTGCCTGAACATACTTTTCTTTCTTTGCAGGTCATCACAGCTGTAATCACAGCTTTACTCACTGTCTTTACGCCAAAAATGAGCAGGTGAACTCTATTCACTCAATTCCCTTCTACCCTCTCTGCTTTCCACTGCTTCCTTCTGTGTATTTCAGGATCCATGCATGCAAAGAGGGTCAAAGCTAAAATCTCCTTCCTAACACCAGATCTCCCTGAGCAGCTCTCTCAGTCAGGTGTGCCACACTTCCCAATTCATGCATGGATCTTGCCCTCATTTCATGCCCCCTCAGTGACCGTCCATGGTGCTCACATTTCAATCCTAGCACCACTTCCCCCTGGAGCTAGACCAGGCGCTTATACCCACAGCAGAGCAGCTGGGTTTGGTACCTTTGCCTCTGGAGGAGGAGAAAAGCATCCTAGTCCCCAGGTAGAAAATTTTCTGTATAAATAGGTGATATTGAGGCAGTTTCTCTCTCTATGGCATGGGCCTTTCTTTGATACAAGAATATATTTCCACAGAGATCAATAACTATAGTACAACTGTCTTCCATTTCAAAGAATTGCACAAATGTAACTATAGACAATCTGTCTAAATTTCCTGCTCCTTTTTTCCCTGGAGTCTAGCTATGAACTAAGAAATAATTGGAACCAAGAAGTTACTGATTTATCTTTTTCCTGATCAATTACTAGGTTGAATGCATTTGACAGGACACTGCTAAGGAATGTTTTTAATGATGTTTTCAAAATACATTCTAAAGCCTGCTGGTTCAGTAATTACCAAGTAAGAAGGATGAGAGAAGGATTTTTTAATTTACCTTAGAACTGCTGCTATGGCCACCAAGTATTAACACAATTGATTCTGATTGCAATGGCATTCAGCTCAAATCAAATATATGTGAATCAGGTCTTCTGTACTCTTTGAAAAGCAACTGTGCCAGTGTAGAGGCTAAATATCAGAGACTGAAAGAGCACAGGTGATCTTGAAGATTGTATTGGTCATTAGCTAGCACAGGCTAAGCATGGATAAATTATCACAAATTTATTTCACACTGTCAATTTTTTTCCCCTCGTAACTTGTCATGCAGATGCAGCTGAGCAGTAACACCAAAGCTGACATGTTCATTCCCAGCACCATACACTGCTTTGCATCAATGGAAACACAAATCAGTAAGAGGTCCTATTGGTCAGTGAGAGGACACAGCTGAGCTGAAGCCTGCATTCTTCTGAGAACTTAGTTTTGCAATGATTTCACAATCTGAACTAAACTTTTTGAACTTGAGTCAGCATTCATCATACTGGTCTGGCCAGGTGCCACATCTGAAAAGGACCCAAGCAAGACACACAGCAGTGGGTAAAATATTTCTGTAAATTTAAATCATCAAGAAGGCAGACAGAATGAAGCGGGCAACAAAAGTTATGTCGTCCACTGCACCTGCCTGGAGTTTTCTCTTGACTGGTTCCCCAGCTGAGGGTAGGATTTTAGCCAACACCAAATAAGTTCTGAAAAGCTAAAATCTAATTTTTGTTGCCTTTTTATCCAGAATTACTTGTCACCCCATACTTTCCTGAAGTGTGTTTTTAATTCATCACCAATATATGCCACCATTTAATTAGTTGTGATTATAAACGTGCCAAACCAAACTGCAAGGGTGAGAGGTGGTAACACACAGAATAATATAAACAATACACTCTGCACAGGTCCAAGGACAGCCTGTCTCTTTTTTTCCACACAAACATCCTCACACACATGTAAATGACTAGAGGGTCAAACCACTCTATGGGTCTTCAAGCTTCTGGTTGTTCAGCCTGCCAGGTCAGTGCTATAGAATGGGAACTGTTAATTTACCATGACTTTCTGAATATGTCCAAAATTAGCTGACCAGATAGCATGGTATTTGCCAAAAAAATTGTTTCAACAAGACACAGAATACAACTTTTTTGGACAGCATCCAATTTGCCCAATGATGACTCTGCAATAGATTTTCTTGCAGCATGCAGCAGAAAACCCCGATGTGAGCTCCAAAAACACACAGGATCCTGTGTGTTAAAGTAATAACCACAGAGAAAAAATAAGCACTAAATTCTGCCTGCATCTAGCCTACATTATGTGGTGTGATTACCTGGTCATTCCTTCTCTGTGTCCAGCTGACTTCCTACTGGACTGTTACTGAGGATACAGAGAAAGTAAGGATCTTCCTTTTTCATGCATTGAATTAAAATTGGCTTAAAAGCAGCAATCCTAAGCCAATGTGCATGTTCCTCTTCTTTTCCCTCATGTGCCTGTGCCAACAGTAATGCCAAGTGAGAGCAATCATAACCCTGGTAAAACATCAGTGTGCTGTTTGCACCATGCTGACAACTTTAATAATAGGCAAACAATTTGTAGATTGTCACAGTAAGAAAAGGGCAGACAGTTTTTCGGATTTTGCTTTGTCCCAGTGCTGCCAGCTAGATGCAGCCTGACAGCAGTTCAGACACATGCACTCAGGGCTAGGTAGCTGCAGAAAAATATAAAGGAGATACTCTGCAGGAGACATTATGCAAATGTTTGGAGTAGAAAGGATTTAGTTGTTAAGAAACTCAAAACTGTATGTCTCTGTCAGCAAATCAATTTCCTCTTGGAGTTCTTCCCCTCTCTTCTGCAGGGTTTTGTGTATGTTAATCAAACAAATTACTAGAAAAAATAGGTTGTCAGGAAACCAAAGAGCAGGACAACACCTTACATCCAAGTCACATTTTATTACCTGCTACGTCTTCCCATGCAGCCAGCCCCCTTCTTACCATCACCCTGCCATCATTACTGTCACCAGCTCCTGTGCCCAATGAGACTATCTGATGGGAAGTATTGCCAGTTCAGTGTGGGATTTATTAGCTGTAGAGAGGATACTGTTAGGGCCAGGCATGCCAGATTATGATTTTAATAACTAGAATCAGTGTGATTTGTCAGGCCAGGGCAGCCCTTGTACTGTGGAGTTTTTCCCACCCTGGTTATTCCCACTCAATCCCCACCCAAGCAGTGTCAATAAGCACTGGAGAAATAGAATTGTTTTTGTCCCGTTCTGTTGTCACCAGCCACAGAAATTAAAGCAATATCCCCAAGCTACCCTCTGGTATTTTTTCAAGGGCCAGAGAGGAATTCTATTTTGAGAGAACATTAGAATGTAAATGGAGGTGAAATTCTCTATTTCTCCCTTTCTCTCTTGCAGAACAAGTCTCAGACATTGTTCAGTGCTTCAAAGTTAACAATAAAAGACCGTAGTCTTATTCAAGTTGCAATGTTGAATGCTTTTGTTCTGCAAATCTATTTTACCACGTGGAAAGGCTTTCTGAGGAGTTAATATACACTGTACAAGAATTGTCTCCGTATAAAAGAATTGCTACGTTCTAAAAATAGTGGCAGCTCTGTTATATGTATTTGAGATTTTCTCTGATGTTGGGATCAAAGTTTGGAACTACTGGACTAAAAACCAGTTACCAATATGAATGACACTAGCCTTTAAGCAAGACCATTATATGCTATATGAATGTGAGCAAGGCCCACAGCAGGTAAATAGGTCACGCCTGTTTTTTTCCTAGATATAATATGGAAAAATGTAGTATATTGTAGCACAGTGCACCATAGCATAGCACAGGGTGGTGTTGTGTGGTACAGCATGGCATGGAATGGCATGGTATGACATGGCATAGTTTAATGCAGCCATATCCTCCTAGAAGTTATGCTGTGTGTCACATGGAGGGCAGGGAGGTGATTCAAGACAGTCTTCATGGCTTCATCAAGGGCAAGTCCTGCCTGACCAACCTGGTGGCCTTCTAGAGTGGAGTGAATACAGCAGTGAACAAGGGAAGCGCTCCAGATGTCATCTGGTGTAAAACCTTTGACACAGTCCCCCTCCCACCATCCTTTTCTCTAAATTGGAGAGAGGTGGATTTGATGAGTGAACTGTTCAGTGGATACAGAATTAGCTAGACAGTTGCATCCCTATGGTAGGAGTCAACAGCTCAGAGTCCAAGTAGACAACAGTGATGAGTGGTGTCACTCAGGGGGTCTGTGTTGGGACCAGTGTTATTTAATCCCTCCTTTAGTAACATAGATGAAGAGATCAAGAACACTCTCAGAAAATTTGCAGATGACACCAAGCTGAATTGTCCTGTTGACACTCCTGAAGGACGGGATGCCAACCAGATGGACCTGGACTCTCTTGGGAAGTGAGCCCATGGGAATCTTATGAAGTTTAGTGAGACCACGTTCAAGGTGCTGCACCTGGGTTGGAGCAACCCCTGGTATCAGCACAGGCTGGGGATGAACAGACCAGAGCAGCCCCGTGAGAAGGACTTGGGGGTGCTGGTGGGTGAGAGGCTGGACAGGACCCAGCCATGAGCACTCACAGCTCAGGAAGCCAAATGTGTCATGGACTGCAACAAAAGGCAGCAGGGAGAGGGAGGGGATTCTGCCCCTCTGCTCTGCTCTGCTCTGGTGAGACCCCACCTGGATCCAGTATCCAGCTCTGGTGTCCCAGCACAGGAAGGACCTCTGCCAATAAAGGGAGTTCCAGAGAAGGGCTACCAAGATGGTTAGTGGGATGGAGCACCTCTCCTACAAGACAATGTTGAGGGAATTGGGATTGTTTATTCTGGAGAAGGAAAAGTGTTGAGATGACCTAATTGCAGCCTTCCAGTACTTCAAAGGGGCCTACAGGAAAGAGAGGGACAATTTACGAGGGCATGAGGACAGGTGCCGAGGACTTTAAACTGAAAGAGGGTAGGATTAGACTAGATACCAGGAAGAAATTCTTTACCATGACAGCACTGAGGCAGTTGAATAGGTTGCTGAGAGAAGTTGTAGTGCCCAGTACGTGGGAGTGTTCAGTGTCAGGTTGCATGAAGCTCTGAGCAATACGGTCATGTGGAAGGTTTCCCTGCCCACAGCAGGGGGCTGGAATCAGATGATCTTTAAGGTCACTTCCAGTCCAAGCCTTTGTATGATTCTCTTATATCATTGTAACATAAGTCCACATCAATATCCATGTGTCTTGTGCGTTAGATACACTGTCATGTCCCCAGAAATCTCAAACCACTAAAATTTGTCCTTCACAGAAAGACAATTCCTTGACTCTAAAATATTATTTGTCAACTATGAAGCTTCTGTACATGATCATCAAGGATTCCTCATTTCCATCAAATCCAGATAATTTTTTACCCCAGGCTTTTAAATTGATAGAAATACAGAGCTCTTATGGTGGATTTGGTGGCAAAACCCAACAAACATACTCTGGCAGTATGAGGGGTTGAGGATAAGAGGAGCCAGACAAGGGCTTTTCCTAGTCAAAGAAGTTCCCAGAAGGAAGAAGGATATGCACTTAACTCCAAACATCAACATCAGTTTTTCACTCTCTCAGACACTTCTTCATTTGCAAGCTGCCACCCACATCAACAGCTGAGCTGTTTCCTGGAGTGTGTGTTCTTCATGGTCTCCCATGTCACAGCAGAGTTAGCTCAGCTTCCTGTTTCCACAGCCCTTCAACCAACATGCATCTTGATTTAAAGCCTGAGATTTCCCAGCAGTGCTGAGCCTTGCCCTGTGTATTTCACTGAGAGATAGGGAATTTGTTTACTTCCTGCAGGCTGATTAGGCTGTGTGTGGATTCAATGTCAAGCAGCTTATTCTCCTCACAAATTGCAATACATAACCAAACTGTCCTGGACATAAACCCACATCAGCCCTGCTGGGATTTCACACAGGCACAGCAGTTTTATTTACATGCTTCTTTAAAGTCAGATCTAGTCCTTAGCCTAAGCAACAGGTTTTGAATCATATTCTTGATAGTGGTAAAAAGTTTTGATATGCCTTCAGTGGACACATGCTTAGGCTGACAGTTCGGTCTAATTTGGATCGATGAAGGTCCTTTATGTATCTGGAAATCTTACAGAACTCCTTCCTTGCCAAGTAGTTTTCAATAGACCTTTAATGATAAAGGAGCATGTTACAAAAATATTTCAATGCTCTCAATTCTGGACATGCTCAAAAGCTGGCACATGACTGGTGGCGGCTCAGTAGCTGTATGAATCAGTGATTTATATGGAAAAGAAGATCAATTATTGAAATTTCCTTTTCAGGAATATATGAAAACTGTTACCATGAAAGCAAGGATGACCATTTAGATAGCTTTCCTGTAGGAGAAAAAAAAAAGTAGAAGAAACAATAATGAAAGCAGTAAAGAGACATGAAATAAAATTTTTAGGAAAACTGTCTGCCATCCAGAGGGACTTGGACAAGCTCAAGAACTGGACTTATAAGAACTTCATGTGGTTCAACAAGGCCCAGTGCATGGTCCTGCACATGGGTAATGGTAACCTCCTATATCAACAAAGTGTGGGGGATGAACAGATCAGAGCAGCCCTGCCCAGAAGGACTTGGGAATGCTGCTGGATGAGAGGCTGGACCCAGCCATGGGCACTTGCAGTGCAAAAAGCCATTCCTGGCCTGCATCAGCAGGGTGAGGGAAGGGATTCTGCCCCTCTGCTCTGCCCTTGTTAAAGCTCCACCTGTAGTGCTGCATCTAACTCTGGGTCCCCAGCATCAAAAGGACATGGATATGTCAGAAAGTGTCCAGAGGAGGCCACGCAGATGAACTCTCCTATGAAGACAGGCTGGTATAGGGCAAGGGGTAATCGTTTTAAATGTTTTTTAACCATTCTTTTTTAAGTGTTGGGGGGAGTTAAAAGAGGGTCAATTTACATTAACTATAATATAAGAAATAAGTGTTTCACAATGAAATTTATAAAACATTTAAGTTACCCACAGAAGTGGTAGATACCCCATGCCTGGAAATGTTCAAGGTGGAGCTCTGAGCAACCTGGTCTAGTGGAAGGTGCTCCTTCCAATCCATAACATTTTATGATTCTATGACAATATGATTCTCTATTCTGTGTGATAAAGGCAAATTTTTTTTGGGTTTTTTTTGGAAGGGCTTGTATATAAAATGATGAAAATTAGAACAAAGTGAGAAAAACAGGTAAAAACTGAGACTGCCATGCAGATAGATCACCATGTACTAATAAGCCAGAAACCAAAATACCAAAAACAAACTAAAGATGTGGTAGCCAACATGTCCTAAGGCAGAAGAGTTAGAGACATGTGGTATCTCTTTCTAAATCAAAATACAAATGAAAAAAATGTGTAGACTTCACATTCAAAGTCAGTCAGGGAACCAAAGAAGAATTTTAAGCAGAAAATAACATTCATTTTTTCTTGGCTTTGTCAGCTGGTCTGATAAAATATGTCCCTTCTCCCTTAAAAGCTTGCATTTAAAAATAAAAACAGATGTGATTCTCAAACAAATTACATTTCTTTCATGTCCATCCAAGAGGCAGGTTTTGGGAATGTCTGAAACAGCAAATTATCTAAAAAACACCTTCCTGAAACTACAGAATAAACCCTAGATCTCTGCTAACCTAGCCCTCCTTGTGCCACAGAATGGGGTTATTATGCATAAATCTATTCATGCAAAGGACTACCCCTTCTCCTATTACTCAGTAGAAACAGTTTAACATTGGATACAAGCCGGAAAATGCCTAAAAAGGTAGTACTCCTGACTTATTCAAACCACCTCTCTAAGCTCTTAAATGAATAAAAGGAGGAAAAGAATCAGAATGAACATAAAAGCAAGAACATCCCATTACATCACCACACGATGTTGGACTCTTAAGGCGAGAGGATATTACATTCACTTAATAAAACATCTGTAGTGTCACATTGAAGTAGCAAAAGGCAGAGAGCTATTGCAAGCGTGGATGCTGCTCTGCAATTATAAAAAAGTACAATCTGATTTTGGCTTCTTTAGATTCCAGCTAAATATAAGAAAACATACACCCACTTCCTTATGTATATTGCAGCCTTGTTCTCAAATATGCAGACAAACACTGCAATCTTATGTCTCTATTTTTTTTTTTTTTTTTTTTTTTTCTTTAAAGGATCTCTTTTTTTT